>MTQE01002208.1:31372516-31400879 GCA_014337955.1 Aspidoscelis marmoratus
GCGGGAAGGAGCAGAAGCGGCAACAGTGCTCGTCATGAGCGCCGAGGCGCTGCCGCCGCCTTCCCGCGCCTCCATGAAGCTCCATGCCCTCTTCTACTTGGCCCCGCCCCTTGCCCCTGCCTGCGCCCGCCCCTTGCCCCGCCTGCGCCCGCCCCTGGGGTCCCTGAGGCATGTCGAGCTGCATTTTGGGGTCACAGCCTTGGAAAGGTTAAGAACCCCTGCTCTAAAGGCTCTGAACATCTAGAAACCAACGTTCCTATCCTCAGAGCCCCAGGGAATCCATTTTGGGTGTGTGCTTTAGTACACTGCCAAAATGGATCCCCTAGTGTTCCAGAAACAGACAAACTGTGAAGTTTTACAACTGCTTTCCTTTTGCTTTGCTCTTGTATACTTCAATAAATGTTTTGTATTTTTCTTTTAAAGTAACCTGTGTTACTTCATATTCTGCTGCATAGGCTCTTTATACTCTGACAACATTTAATCCATATCTCCCCATTCTAACATTAAAAAATAAACCCCCTGAAACTGAACTTGGCATTTCTTGTGCATCACATTTGCTCACTTCCTGTCCAGGAATTATTGAAAATAACACAAACAGTTGTGTTGAAATAGATTGCCCGATCAATGTATACACCTCATCCTTTCTTAAACTAAATTACTGCAGGTAACATGTTGAGTGATAAATTTTAGGCATAGTGAAGTGGTAATGTGAATGTAATTGTTTCTGCATGATGAGCATAATAGAATGCAAATCATCTGAGTTCCCTTTAGACTTTATGTTCTTCATGGGGATGATAAAGATGTTTACACTGGCAGCGTATGTATGCCTTTAAACTAGGCATTAACACTTTAGATTTCAGTTTGAAGTGGACTGCTTGGAGAAGAAACGTGGCAGCACACACACACACTGGTCAAAAATGTTTTTGAACTCGAGTTCATGCATTCAGACTGGCTGGTTTAATTCTTCGTTAACTCTTAACTGACCAATTTGACGTCAAATCTAGAACTGTTAAGGAGTTAATCAGACATCAAATCCCCCAATTGTGTCTTGACCTCTCCTCCCTTTCCTCACTGTGCTGGTTGCCTTCCTGAATCACACCTTATCATCCCCCCTTTTCCTCAGTTGCACCATGCCAAGCCTCAAATTGCGCCCTAGCTTGTCTCCCCACCTGATCATGCCACATCAAGGCCAGGTTGTGCTTCACTGTCCACCTGTAGCATCCCCAGGGAAGAACTGGTCCTCACAGGCTTGCACCATTGTGAAACCTTCTGGAGGGGATTGCAAGTTCTGGCAGAAGGCCTAACATGTCAGTGTGTCAAGTCCTTGAATAGCAATTGGTCACATTAGTTTTGTGAAACTCTTCTCTGCCCCTTGTCCCTGAAGACGCAGTACTTAAATTCTAGCTACCTTCTGGTATTGTGACCAGGTTCATGAAACAGCACATGTATATGTACTCTAAATACCAATGGATCATTGTAGGCCCATTCTGCACTTACATATTGATCCACATTTAGTAATCTCTAGTCTGGATTCTGGGTTTCCTAATCTTCATGTTAATGGAGATCAAGGAGGCTCTGCCCCCCATTATTCTGGGTCCATCTGCACAAGATGGATCCAGATCCATATCAGGAAGACTTAATCTGGATCTATCGTAGACCCGTTTAATTGGGTCTTCAGTTTGACTAAGGGCCTTGTTCCAGATCATAGGAGACTTGCAGACAGCACGCCTCCTTGATCCAGAACTGCTGGGGGCTGCTTTTCAGTAGCGTACCATGGTGCAACACTGAAAGCCTCTTCCCCCCTTCTGAAACATAGGCACTCCAGACTTGCAAAATAAATCCGCAGTTAAAGGAAAAACTGCAGCTTACCTGCTGCACAGCGACGACCAGCCGTCCCATCTAAAAGCAGCCTCTGAAACTCCTATTGGAAGCTGCGGGAATTGAGTCAGTGTGCCATTACATGGGTTGAGGCAGCCAATCGGATTTGACCTGTCCTTCCTGCTCTCTCTGTCTCTTCTCACTGGACTGGCAGGAAATTCAAATTTTCTTCATACTGCGCAGTGAGTGTCCTTAATCCAGGATTACGGTAAACGCGCAGTAGCGATGGGATAATGTGTTGCAATGACAATCAATCGATCGTCGTGTGTGATGCCCCGATCACAGCCGTGCATTCCTCTATTCACATGTCTAGATGCGCCCATAGCCGCAGGGAAATGCAGGCCAGATCAACACTATCTGTGCTGACGGCGCTGATCCAGCTCACACCTCCAAAAATTCTGGATCTAATGCATATAAATGCAGAGGAAGCCAAAAATCTGGTTCCTGAACATCTGTTATTGCAGAGTAGGAGCGTTGTCAGCAGGAGATTGACATTAAACATACTCTGCCTTCCAGTTATGCTCACAAACTACATCATAGGCCTTTTGTTTTTTCCCAGTCGGTTTTAAGCAGGCTCCTGGTGGAGCAGGCTCCACTGCCATTTTTGCACTAGGCGCTGCTTCCATGCAGTGTCTCATGCAGATGCAGCATTTCCACAAGCACTATGACCCCCTACAGGCCACTGTGCAGGCAGGGCATTCCCCAGGAGCTGCCATAGTCCTGAACAGATCCTTCCGGTCTTCTGTTTCCTTACTGAAGGGTTTGAACGCTGTAGCCAATTGGCAGAAGGGATACATACTTGTGCCTTATGCTTTTTATTACGTTGTATTTTGCAGATCAGCTTTCATTTGTTTCCACATAAAAGCTGCTGTGCATTGCATCTTCCTGTTTTCTCCATTTGCCTGCATCCTTTCCAGATGTTCCTCGAAGACTGGCTGTAGCTGTTTTACTTAAAGGAGGCTTCCTTAAAGCACCTCAACATGCTTGCTTGCTTCCCTCTCGTTAGTCCCCCTCCCCTTAGAAAAATTCTGCTGTGCTTGCCTAGAAATGTAGCCTTCCCATAGGTCAGGTGACTTAAGTAGAGATCACATGACACACAGGCCTGCTCTTGGCAAGCTAGTTAATCTTTTCCTTTCTGCTGCTCTGTGCATGCTGTATATGTGTGATTAGAACAAGTCACCCTGTTTCAGTTTAATTCCTGACCTCATTTAGATTTTAACACTGAGCATTCCTTTACTCCTCAGCTCTTCTCATGTAACACGTGAATGCTGGCCGTATTTAGACAGGGTGGTTTTTGTGGAATTATTGTGGAATTGTCATTGAACTGCCAGATATGTTTATCTCTCATCTCGTGCATTGTTGTTCCAAAACTTCAAAGTAGTATAATGCAATAAAGAACTATCGGGGGAAAGAACTATCATAGTGAAAGATTCCATTATTCCAAAATCACTCTCCAATCTGGATTCCTTCTTCAAGATCTTTCAAGAACACTAGCAAGAATTCAACGTGATCTTTGAAGTCACAGAAGTCAGTGGCTGCTTGTTATTGGTTTACATGTAGCCAGTACAGAAGGGTATGGGTCATGTGGATGTGATAGCGTAATGGCCATATTTTGTTTTTAAGTGGGGACAATAAAAAATGGTTATGAAAGTGAGTAATTAAGAAATAACGAAATGCAGCTGGACCTCCATATCTGCCAGGAATACGTTCCAGGTCCTACTGCGGTTACTGAAAAACTGAATATTTCAAACATAGGGAAATGCACTCAATTTCCAATAATTCCTCTAAAGTCCCATGATATTTCACAGGAATTGTGGGAAGTCTCATGATTTTGCATGATTTCCTGGGTGGCCCAGGCCTCCAAGAAGCTTGAGGATGGTCCAGAAACTGGAACTAGCGCAGAATGCAGCAGCTCAAATGCTGGTAAATGTTTCTGGTCAGACACACAACAGAACAGTTTTAAAAGATCTGTGCTGGTTATGTGCTTGCTACGGAGCCTAATTCAAGGTGCCAATATTAATATATAAAGGCCCATCTATCTTGAGCCCTGAATGTCTGCAAGAGTTATTATGCAGCATGCTCTTTTCTTTTCCCCAGCTGGACCTGTGAAACAAGAATACAGGGTTCTGCATTCGGATTCACACTTAGATTTTTAAATTTCTGACTGGGGAGGACAGTGCTGCTTTTATCAACATTTGATAAAAGTTCCTTCTTTCTACTGCAGCGTCCACAGCAACTAGCCAAAATTCATGCCCACATAGCTCGTGATTTTTATAACATAAATATCACATTGCTAACCATTTTCTTTCTTGTTGCTGTTTTTTATTATTATTAACAGAAATAAATAACTTTATTAAACCAGACCCCATGTGTCTTCAGTTAGAAGAGTCATCATTTTTAAAAGTCTCTGTTTGACCTTGTCCCAGCCACTACTGTAGTCTTTTCTTCACATTTTACAGTGTCTCAGTCACCTCCATAACCTTCCTGTCAACCTTCTAATGCCCTCAACATCTCCTCTGTGTTTGCATAGTCTGAGGCTGTGATCAGACAGGGCCTAAAACCTGAGATTATCCTGGCATTATATTTGGATAGCCACACGTATTCACGACAATCCCACCATAGCCCCAGAGTATGGGGTGAAATACGGTATTGCTATTCCAGTAAAAAGAACTCCCAACCTGAATTTTGCCAAAACAGTGATTTTATCTTTACCTTATCTGGATGCTTTCTCCCAGGATCCATCTTGGTGAAAATGTCATCCTTGCATGTAATAAGGCTACCATGCAAGCACAAGATCCAATGCTTACACACTTCTAATTATTTCGTATGAACAGAATACCTGGAAGTACCCACCTGACAGCAAGGGACAATTACAGGATCTAAACAAGACCTCGCTTTTTTCCATTTTCCATTCACCATCTGGAGATAGCTCTAGTTGGGGGCCAAGGAAGTGAAATGAGCGTATAGATGTATTTTGATGGCTGGAAAGAATGCTATTGAACTCATATACTGTCCTCTTGAGACTGCGTCCAGGAATACTGAATATAGAAATAGCCAGTTGTCTGGATGCCTGTGGAGGTCACACATTTTTATGGTTGTTTATTACCATCCAGTTGGGTCTGACTCCCGGTTGACTACATGGGTAGTTCCACAGACATCTCCATGCAGTTTCCTAAGCCAAAGATACTTGTCTGCTTCCAGGGAGATATTTAGCATCAAACCTGTGAGCTCTGCCTTTTAGGAAGTTCACTTTACCACTAAGCTGCAGCCACTCCCTAAATACAAATTACTTCTTGGCAACAAGGCAGGGATTACTTTTGTAAAGTAAAAAATAAATCATGGTACTTTTCCTTTTCACATTTTTTGATCCAGCCTATTACTTGTTATCCAGTCCAACCTTTTGCAACTCCATGGACTGCAGCATGTCAGACTTTCTGTCCTCTGATATCTGTTGAAGTTTGCCCAAGCTCATGTTTCTAGACAAACCTCCTAATAAATAGACTAATTATTTTGGACTTCTAATGTTTGTACCCTTTGGGGTGAAAGGATGTTCTCTTCTTAACTTCCGCAAAAGCCGTTTGCTAGTTCTTCATGCAAGTCACCAAAGACTTATTTGCCCCATGAGTTTATGCATGCTTTAGAACTACTTGCCTGTGTTTGATAAAATTGTTGACAAAGGTTTACTTAATTTACACTTATCTCATGTGCCTATTTACAAATCTAATGTGACTTGTAGTCTAGAGCTCAGACTGAGGTGGCAAAAACAGAAATTGTTAGGCTTTCTTGAAAAATGAATATTATTAGCATGTGATAACACTTCTCCCAAGGGCTGATTTTAAGCCTTTTGACCTTCATACATTTCAAGAGCTCTAATATCAGCTCTTTGATCTATAATTTACCCTGTTTGTTGGGGAGAATGGCATTTCACTTTGCACTGCAAGTACAATAAAGCGCTGTTTACAGGAATGCTGTAGGGGAACTAACTATGACTTAAGCTACACAGAGCATTTTATGTGTTCTTGCTTAGGGATATTCCTCTGCTTATTTTTAGAAGAAAAGAACTGGGCAAAAGTACTGCTTTTAGTTACACATGCAGGACAGGTTAACAAATTAGCTTTAGTATATGCTTTAAAGAAGTAACGATTGTTAGAAGATGAATCCATCTTGGGTAATATTTGCTAAAAGTTTCTGTAGGGGAGTCAATAAGCAATGGATTTCCCATGGCTTGAAGGTTTTATCACATAATTAAAGATTAATTTGTTACTCTTTTGTCCCACCTTTTTTCTAACACAGAATAAGTGTGTCATGTTTCTCCTTGCAGAAGGATGGAAAGTATTGTATACACCCTCCCTCAATTAAGTGGTTCAAGGTGCAAGTACAAATGTCCCTCCATATTCATAGTTTCTTAATACGCAGTTTCTGTTAGGTTCAGTCAGAAAAATTCAGCAACTTTCCCATCTTTCTGGCACTTAGTGTTATTTTGTTTTTATTGCTGTAACCCACCCTGAGACCTTCGAGTATAGGACAGGATAGAAATAGAAATAGAAATAAACAAATGTAGTTCCAGTATTTCCCTTGTATGTGGTTTGGTACCAAACCATTTAGATCAGCGGGTAAGTTCAAGGCATCCTAGCAGGATTTTTTTCCCACAAAGCCATTTTTTCAGTTATTTGTGTGGTTTGTTGAATTGGACTGTTTCTGAGTTGTAAGTCAAAAGGTAGGAGACCTCCTTCTACTGTTTTGATGCAAGGCATTGCAGTCCATAGGAATCCTGTCTGGGGGGTGTCTGATGTGCTAGAAGACAAATCAGTGAGAGTCTAGGGGTATGACAGAATTCCATGACTGATATGATTTTGATGTGACGGTTTGAATCCCAGTAACTTATGCCAATTCCCCGTGTAAGTCAATGTAATTGTTCCTGTTCACACTTAACTTCACGATCTGGTATAACAATATCATCAACTGAAGTTAAGATTGGGTGAGGTGGGGTGCATCTGTACTTCAGTTGCTGGACCAGTTCCATATCTGACCACCAGCAGTCAAAGTGTGGATGATCAGGCCTCGACCAGTCAGACTGCCATGGCAACGGTTACAGCAACATCCAGTGCATGTGGGGACATTGCCGTGGTGATCACACCACATGGCATGATAGCATAGCCACCACCACACCCTTCTGCAGTGTTCGCACCCGGAAGAGAGCGCAAAAACTGCTTCTGAGTGAACAGGAGCTCATCAGCTGCTCCCAGCGAAGCCATGAAAAAAGTAAAAAAATCACAACACTTGGGACAACTGGTGGAAGCCTCCGGACACTTGGGGTCAGTAGAGGCAGCACAGCATGTGAACAGACTTTGCCTGGAGTGACTGCAGTCACTCTAGACAAGTAAGTATGAACAGGCCTGTGGTAGAAAGTCCTGGCCTATCTAATATAAGTCAGAATGGTAGAAATTAGTGCAGCTTTTAGATATAGTTTCCCTACACACAGTATACTGTAGTAACTGTAAGGAGGAAAGACTGTATTGAATATTTAGTTTGTTGAAAATGAACTTTGAGTGCACTTCTGAGGAGGTATCAAAAGCTTGTAATTTAACAGTGGCTGCTCTAAAAGGTGCATGAAATTTGGTGTAAAATCAGTGCTAGTTTAGTCTGTTTGTTCCAGTTACTGGTTTTGTTTTTAATTAAGTCTGCAGTAGTAAAATGCCAATTGAAGGACCCTGATGACATTAAGAATTTATAAGAATTATGAAGTCATCATAAACAATGGATTTCTAAAGTATAAAATTAGCGCAAGACCTATAGCTCCTGGTTATGTTTCTGTGTTTCAAGTGAGGACTCACTTTCTGAAATATAAACAAGTGCTCATCTTTCATCTCTCCTTTCTTTTCCCAGTCCCTGATCTTCTTGGCCCTGGTTGGAGCTGTCTTTTTGGGCCTTAACTTGATCTTCCTTGGCATCTATCTGATCTGCCTTTGTTGCTGCAAAAGGGAAGAGGAGTCAGAGACAAAAAGGCCCAATTCTTGCTGCATCACCTGGACTGCTGTGGTGGCTGGCCTCATATGCTGGTGAGTCCTCTTAGGTGAACCTGATGCCTGGCAGATGAATTTGGACTTCACCTTTCATATTCTGTTAACTGTTGAGGGTGTATTAGCTTGGGATGGTGGGATCAGGAGTCCCAGTGACCTTTGGAGGAAAATGGAGGAGGGAAAAGAATAGTGGGACTCTCCAAGATTGTGCTTCAAATGGCATCGAAGCAGTGTGCATGCATGGGGACCATGTGAAGCCCTTTGGGGATGGTGGGGGGATGGTGAGGCATCATCCAGGAAGCCTATAACACCAGCTCGGGAAAGGGGAATGGCAGGGCGTGATCTATGGAAGCAGTAGGCACAACTGGGGGGAATGAGTGTGATGGGGCCGCAAATCATTCAAACAGAACAAACTATCCAGTTAGTCCTAGTTCACCAACTAACAGTTCACTTGTCGGGCAATTCACCTGTAGTATGAATGAGATTGCCAGTCGACATTCATTAAAAGGGGGCTTACACACTCACCAGATGCCTTGAACGAACTGCTAACTGGACAGGAGGAATACAAACCTTGAAGCACAAGGTACCTCACCTGATGTCTGTGAAGAAGATTAAAAACATTGGGTGATATGCCTTCTGCGAGGTCATCTCTCCTTTGATTCAGTCCACAGGCCTGCAGACAGGCATTCGGTGAAAAACCAAGTTCTGTTCTTCCATTGCATCTGCATTTTGTTTTGTTTTTCTTGCCTTGGTTAGATTGTTGTCTGGCATATATAGCTGCATTTAGAAAAATATAGTATAGATTTACTTTAACATTTATTTAAATGTTGCTCATTCCTCAAATTAAGGAATGAGCTCATTAGTCTGTTGCTCATTCCTCAAATTAAGCAGGATTGGCAGCATTGGTACATTGGATATGATAGGGTACAAAACCTTTCTGGTGTGCAGTAAACTCCAGTTTTAAATTTCTTCATAACAGTGCTTCCATGGGGATGGATATAATAGTTATAATGTACTAATTTCATATAAATGTTAACAAGCAAAAGTCTAGGAACTGTATGGAGTGAATAGAGTAAATATGGCACAGCGGTAGACAAGTCATATGTTTCAAAGCAGGTACTTTCCTTTGGTTTTATGATGAAGAGTGTTTGTGTTTCTTGTTTTACTTAAGAATCCCTCGAGGTGCTTTTAAAGAGAAGTTGTTTTCAGCTGGTGGGATATGAGAATTGCCTAAGTGGTCTGGGGAGGGGTGGGTGGGAAGGAGGTCTCTTTCCAGTAATCTACCCTTTTCTGAAAGCATCCTCGCAAACTTGTCCACAGTTGCAGTAGGTAGGTGAGAGTGTGTGCATTTGTAGATTCAAATCAGCGTACTTCCCGTTGCATCACTTCCAGTTCAGTGGATCATTCCAATGGCTGCCTTGTTCTTGTGAACTAGATAATTGTATTATTTCTGACCTGCCACCATTTTGCATCCTCCAAGCCTATTAATGATTGGCTGGTTGCCCAGCAGTCCCACCCCTCCCTTTCCCAAGCATAGGTTTTCTTCATTTTCCGTCTCCAGAAATAAGCAACTCAGAACAAACCCTTGCTTTATCACAGTGGGTTTCTGAAACCAGATACTCATATTGCTTATAACGCTCGTGTTCCTATATCACCCCCACTGTGGAATATGGGTCACACAATATTATAAAGGTCCCTTCAGAAGACTTCCTCAGATCCACACAGCTGGATATGAGGCACAGTGTGAGTGACCTCATTTGAAGGAACTACTCTCTGCTGCTCCAGTGTACTCCAGTTCCCACAAATACAGTAAATAAAGCCAAAGAGGCAAGATGCCTTCTGTTACTTCACTGTACCATTTAGCCAACTTCTTTGATTCTGTGTAGTAGTGGCCAAGCTCATCCTCTGCAATAGGAGCAGAAGCAATACTGCCAATGAGCTCAAGGCCAAGAAAGAATTTTCCCACATAAATTCAGAAGTCCCTGTCACCATCAAACTCCAAGTAAGTAAAGTCATTGTCCTCACAACTTTGAATTCTATTAATGATAAAGTACATTCAAGAGAAATGTTTGAGGTGACTTGCAAAATCTTCTGATGATTGTTCAATGGTCCACGGGAATAAAAGTTAAGAACTCGTAGGGTAGAGAAATGACCTGTGCAAGTCATCTATGTCTCAAAAGCCTCACCTGGAAACATATTGTTGGACAGTACAGGGAAGCAGTTATTTTTATGAGACCTTGAGGAGATCTGTGTTAAATACTGTGCTGCCAATGCAGTGTTGTTGCCCTAGTGCAGTGATGGCCGACCTATGACACACGTGTCACAGGTGACACGCCAAGCCCTTTTGGGTGACACACATAGTCACCCTGGCACCTGGGCGTGTAGTGCTTGCTTGTTCTTTAAGTGTACCAACTTTCAATTGAAGATTTAGCAAGCGAAATTCATCAACAAAAGTCGCTAATGTAAAGAATTATTTGTTTTTGCTTTTCATAAAATACATATATCAAAAATAGAACTTTTTTACTAGAGCTACAAATATCACAAAATTATGGATATTTCTAGATGTGACACAGCACCCGAGTTAAGCTAGGTTTTCTTGCGAATTTTGACACACCGAGCTCAAAAGGTTCGCCATCACTGCCCTAGTGGTATTGGGGTGAATCCATTCCACAGCACCTCTGGCTCCCAAGGGGTTGCACGAGGATGACAGGGTTCTTGGTCTGATTGACCAGAAATCTGAAAAATGTATAGATCTTAATAGCTAAAACCTGAAAATGCCTTCTGGTGCAAGAAACCGTTTTTAAAAGCTGCTGCTTGTACATATAGCCCCGTCATGTCACTTGGCTCTTTTCCAGCCTGAGTAGATAATTGAAGCTAACACAGGAATTCAGAAATCACATGTGTTAGCTTCTAACAAGCCAAGATTATTACCCAGGGTTATGTTTTTGGTGAGTTGTTGTTTTTTCTCTCTTTACAAATTCTGACTTGATAAGGAAACATTCAAATAAACTGGTTTGTCTCTAAGCTGGTTTGCACACATGCTGGGAGAAGGAAAGTCAGGGCTGCACACTGCGTTTTATTACATCAAGCTTCTTGTCTTTCCATTCCATGAAAATGAACCACTAAGAGTCTCTTCACAGGGATTCTGTCTATGGAAAGGTGGAAACTTGTATCTCCTGCCTTATACATGTATGATCAGTTTGCACTTTTCTGTCTCACTGCATTTATCTCACCATTAAATACAATTTCATAAGGAAAGGGAGACAGTTCTTCTAAGCTGTGAAAAAGCAGTTCCAAGCATTTTCCCCTGGCCACAAGTATTTTGACAACTTTAGCAATGGCAGCAAAAAGGAAAGAATTAAAATGAGCCTAGTCTGTTTCCCAGTGAGCAGGAAGAATGCAGTGTGCTTCTGTGGTGTGCATGTAAAGCTCTGCCCGTCTTTGGACACATTCACCATTGGCATGCTTCCCCAGTCATACTCTACTTTCTGCTGAGATTTCTCTCTCCTGTACTGCTTCTTCCAGCTACAGAATTTACAGGTAACTGATACCTCTTCAAGACTTCATCTTGTCTTAGAGGAACAGGCATTGCAATATCCCTTTGCAAGGTGCTGCTAGGTTCCACAGCTTTACTTTAATTCTGTTTTCTCAAGAGAGGTTTTTTGCTCCTGTGCTCATTCCTCTTAGGGCTAATCCCAAGCAGAGGAGGGAGACTGGGGTGCGGAGGAGTCCTTTAGCTTTTAATCTCACCCCTTGAGCAGATGGCACAGCTGGCAGTTGGAGGTCACTTGCGGCTCAAGGCTGATCATCAGTTCAAGGGGGACTGGAGGTCTGGGAGTCCTGGAAAGGAGAGACCCTTTGTCCTTAACTCCTGTCTGCTCCCATAAGTTGGAATATTTTAGCTTTCCGTATGCCTTGTTTTTTGCTTTCAATCTTCCCTTAGGGTAACCTAATTAGACATGTATTGTATAATGCTTATTTTAAGAAACTAGCATCAAGTAAAGAAGAATCTCAAATTGGACGATTAACTGATCTTAAAATAGTATTCTCTGGGATGCTATTTGCAAATGGCATTTACACAGATCACAGTTGTATTTACTATTTGCAAACAGCATTTATGCAGATCGCAGTTATGTTTACTGTTTGCAAATGGCATTTACGCAGATCACAGCTGAACTGCAGGATCGTAAAAGAGGTCTGAAAATAATTTACTCTGTTTCTGAACAAAAGAAGAAACTTCTATATGCGACAAAAAAGAGTTTCCAGCACTTTACTTTGTGTAGGAGTAATGATGGTCTTGAGTAACCTTGACTCCTGGTGACTCTATGGGCACATCTGTGGAATTTTCTTGGTAACGATACGGAAATGGTTTGCAATGACTTTCCTCTAGGGAGATGCTGGGAATTGAATGTGGGACCTCATCTGTTCAGAGCCCATGCTCTGCAGCTGAACTGTGGCCTCTCTGATTTGGGCTATAAAAGATAAAATGTAAGATGTGACTCTCTAGACACTGTATTGCTAATAACAGTGCCCATCTTTCATAGTTATTGGCCTTGCAGGCTGAGGCTAATGGGGGAATTGGCAATGAAATTGCTCTGCTCTTCCTGGTCACTGTTAGATGCCCTGCCTCAAGCATGGGCCACATCTAATGTCAGCAGCATGACAGAGATTGTCTTCCTGGGTTAAGTATGAGAAAGAACATAATATAGAGAAAGGAAGGGTCTCTTCCTCTGCTTGTGAAAACATTTGTGCCTTCCATTGGAACTTCAGAACTGCTGAGCACAGAGACCCTCTTGCTAAGCAGAGAAAATGTCATATTGCTTTTCTTGCTTGGAACCAGCTTAAATATGGGTAACCAACTAGGACTGTGTTTGTGGGATGGTCTCCTGTTCTCTTGACAGTCAGTGTATGGGCCTTTCCATAGTTGGCCTTATCTTGGAATATATCTCAGGATAGAGGCCTGCTGTCCTCTAGTGCAAGGTCTGCCATAGTCTGCATTGGCATATGGGCAACAGGCCCCTGCCCTGAGATGTATGCCAGAATAAGGCCAATGGCGGAAAGGGCCTTTTTTGCTGTCAGGTGTTCAGCCTGTGTAAAAGATGCAGGAAAAGTCAATGACAAATGGTAGATTGAACAAACTGAACTTACAAACATGATGGAATTTCTCTTCCATCAACAAAAACTGCTGTGTGGTGAACACAAGATTTATAGGCCTTTAACACTGCCCAGTTCAAACCTCCTCTAGGCCTCCTCTGTTAATACAGTAGCCAACTTGGTTCTATGCTTTGCTGACTGGTCTCTGCCTATCTTAAACAGGCTACATGGTTAGTGCTAACATCAGTAGAAGCTGGATTTCGCCACCAGCACCATTCCCAAATGGGCCTGGTTGTACATACCCCTCTAGGAAGCTAAATACATTTTTAATTGATGAAAGAGCTGGACAGTAGTTTCGTCCTCTCTGGAGCATTACCTGAATTTTTCCCCTTCAAGGAATTGCCTTTTGTAAATTGCTCGTGGTGGCTATTTCATATAAGGTGCTTCATATATAAACTTGTTAATGGTGACAGTAAAATCTTGGATATTGGATTATGAAACCATTTCGTTCAAGCATTTTATATAGTTTAAACCTAGCTGCACTCCAGTTGACAGTTTTTGCACTACTTTCACTTTATTTCTTACATAGTACATACTATTCATATGAGAAGTCTGAGGCTTTTGCATTGAAGCTGCTCCTAGTTTTACAATTTTAACTTTGTTTTTAGAGTTTGTACTGTCTTGTATGTTTTCTTTTCTTTTCTTCTCTTTTTGTTTTGTTTTTTTTTTTTTGAGAGGGCAGAAGTATTAGAATTGGGCACAGTGCCTTCATCTTGACCACAGGTGGGTTGCAAACCACATCTGTTTGATTTGTTTTTCCCTGGAAATGGCATGCCCATATCTTTTTTTGCATGCTACTCCATTATCCTGCATGGTCCATGCTATGCTCTTTTCAATGAAGCCATTCATTTTCATTTTCCCTAGACTTCTGGAAGATTTAGTACTTAATTGTTTGAGGATGATCTAAACTTCCAAACACAAAGGAAGAATGCTAGGGTTTCTTTTTCTTCAGCTAAGTAGAAGAAATCTGTATCTGGAAGTAAACATGCTGATTAAACCAGCATGTTCTCCTCATGACTGTCCTTTTCCCTAACTCTTGCACATGATTTCTGACCCCATTGAAACTCTTAATATATTCTCCTCTGTTCAATAAGATACATGTGGAAGCTTTAGCTGAATGTGATGAGGGGTATGGAGAGTAATATCTACCTAAGTGCTTTTTCAAGATCCCCAGGGTGCTTTGATTGGAAGAGCAACAGGGTAGAGCAAATCTGCAGCAACTGCTAGGCATCTGGGTTCTTTGAATCTTAAGTGCATGGCAAAAGCATTTATCTGAGTGAAGCCCCCTTCCTGTTATGCTACGCTAGCTCATTTTTCTCTTTTGCCTGCTGTATGCTGTAAAATGGATAATTTAAGAAAAACTCCTGGGAATCTGTGGAGATGGAGAACCTCAGGTTTTAGGCTCATTTTTGCTATTCAGACTTATTACTTTCGATCAGTCAAGCTTGTCTTTACAAGCTGGTGTTTTCCCCACTTCATCCTTATTGGCTTATTTTATTTCTGAGTCTTTGAGAGTTTTTTCTCTCCCAATACTTTGCTAATGGTATCGTGAATTATTCCGCCTTCTCATCTTTCTCTTTGTCAACGTCTTCATCAAGATGGAGGGAAGGCTAGTAGAAATAGCCTTCTCTTATGCCATCTGGGGGCATGCAAAATATTCCAACCTCAAAGGGGTGTTCAGATTTTAGATTCTGAAAAGCAGCTTGTTTTGCATGGAGATCAAAGCATTCTGTTTTCGGGTGTTACTATCAATCTCCTAATGAGTCAATTCTTTCTGCGTGTAGGTGATAGGCAGCACCCACTTGGGAATCCTTTGGACCTCCCCCCCACCCCCATCCCAGGGAATGTAAGATTCTGTTTCCTGTGGACAGAATACTCCAAATAATTTGAGTATTTTTTAGCTTTGTTTTGACTCTGAAAACAGCAGTTGACACTAATGTCAGCTGTTTCCTTTTTTCCCCTTCAAATAGCCAACAAACTCCATTCATGAATACTTCACAGACTTTGGCTTCCTCATACCAAGCCAGTAACTGTACTGACAACTTCCTCAGGTGGTTGGGGTGGAGTGGGGACTAGTTTGGAGACGGCACTGGCAATATTAGAAGTTAGCTGAAGAAAGAGGACAGTTATGCCCAGCAGCTTGCCATACTTGGCTGCAAATACCAAATAAACATCAGTCTGACATGTGTTGACTAAAAAGGGCACATAGGTGTAAATTATGGCTTTCCCCTTTGAAATATATGGAGGAAGTTCCAGGAAAAGGATCTCAAAATGTGGAGAGGTCACTGAATATGCTGACCCCATGTTTGATTGCTGTGGAAAGACTGGTTCCACAAAGAGGTTTAAAGCATGGTCAGTTGGAGATTCAGAATAGATGCAAAGTAGTTATTCTTTTCACAATGTACACCACAAAATGTACATTGCACAAGGATTTTTCAACTTGACTGGATTTAAAAAGGAATTGGTAAGATTTCTAGAGGGTTAATTTATCAACAGATACTAGAAGTGATGGGCTGCATACACTTATCTGATGTGAGAGGTAGTATTCCTCAGGGATAAAGGTACACCACAAGTTCAGATTCAGATCTGCATTAGGGATGTGCACGAATATTCATAATATTCGAAATTTGTATGAATTTGGCCAAATTCAGACATTTGAATTTGAATCAAACACATTCAAAGATTGACATTTGAATTTGAACCAAATGTTTTGATGCATTCATATGAAGCTTTGTATGGGACTCGTATGCTGTTTGCATGCTGTCCTTGTGGACTTCATATAGGATTGAACACTGGTATTAAATTCAAATCCTACCACATTCGAAGGGAATCTGTTTGAACAAATACAAATTTTCTTGCATTTGATTCAATACAAATCAAATACACACAAAAAAAAATTGTGCGTATCCCTGATCTGCATTGTTCACATCAAGTTTGGATTCCAGTTTGGAATCCACACTTTAGCTGGTAGCCAGTAGGCATGGTTGTATGTTGGATGGATGGATGGATTGTAAACACATTAGCTGGTTAGGGTAATTAATGTGCAGTGCAGCAGCCAGGCATATAGGTAAACCAGCAACTGTACAGTGAGAGCAAAGGGGCATGTTAATTAGTACACAATTATAGAAGAATGTACAGCAAATCCAAGGTAAAAACATACAGCCTTCACTGCTGTTGCTTTTGGCAAACAATTTCCAAGAAGCGTATCATCAGCAGTGTCTAATAACCACATTATCTGTCAAGTAAGTTTAAAATAAAAAGATATAAAATTTACCCTTTGGTCTTTCTCTTAAGCATTGTTTTATTGCTGGCATTAAGACATGTTGATCTTACTCAGATTTTAAAAGGATTTTCTTTTTGCTTAAGAAAAAAATACCTATATAGAAATAGACAGGGAGCACATCTGTGGATTCACGCAGTGCTGTGAATACAATATAACGTGGTTCTGTACGGACTTGCTTTGAGATGCTTGGTAAACGGCGATTTCTCTTTTTTAAGATCACCAATCCACAGCATTTTGCAAGGGAAAGCAGTACGTGTTCTGGTGATCAGTAAATGAGGTACAGTGGTACCTTGACATACGAGTTTAATTCGTTCCGTAACCTTGCTCTTAAGTCAAATCGCTCGTATCTCAAAGCAATTTTCCCATTAATCGATTCCAGCTCCCAAAAAACCACCTCAGTTGTTTTTGTTATGTACTGTACTGTATTTACATACTCGTATCTCAAATCTTGCTCTCATCTCAAAGCAAAATATCACTCGC
The DNA here is from genome assembly GCA_014337955.1 of Aspidoscelis marmoratus. Lineage (NCBI taxonomy): Eukaryota > Metazoa > Chordata > Lepidosauria > Squamata > Teiidae > Aspidoscelis > Aspidoscelis marmoratus. The sequence continues at coordinate 31,389,332 of MTQE01002208.1, forward strand.
TCAGCGGCTTGTATCTCAAAACACTTGTATGTCAGGGCACTTGTATGTCGAGGTACCACTGTATTTGAGTTATTCTGCTCATTTGTTTAGGTTTTTAGCTATGAGAGCAAATGCTGATCCTGGCCTGGCCAATAGGGCTCTTGCTTTCTTATAAGCTTCAGAAGGGCTGGATGTTGGATTTTGATGGGTCTTTTTAATGGGAAAGGGTGAAGAGGAAAAGCATGAATTTATTTTGTTACACTTTACAAACATGTTTGTCATTGATGAGAAGGTGGGTGTAGGTCAGCAGTAGAGCAACTGCTTAGAAAACAGACAGTAACAGGTTATGTCTCTGGCAGAAGGGAAGGCAAAGCATGTCTGTATCCTCCCCAGTGAAACAGCAAAGATGTAACTATGCAATCAGCAAAACCATAGTAGAATTTTCCTCCCTTTACATCCTTCATGGAAGTTTTAATGTGTCTTTCTTCTTCTGTCATCTACATGGATATCAGCACCCAAGAAGCAGTCAGCATGTAGATTTTAATGCAAAAATGACAAGAACAGCTGAATTTGAAGTACTGTAGAACCCCAGTTGACATGAAGGTTCCATTCCGGGAAAGTGTCTCTAATTTGAAAACATGTTGTGCAACCAGTAGATTTAATGTAGACCCTACTGGTCTCCGGTAGGTTTAGCTTTGTTGATTTACATCATAGTTGACTGGTCATTTTCCAAATTCCATTGACTTGAAGTGAGAAAGGACTTCCAGAGCTAATCATGGGAGGATAGCAAACCGTTTTCAAAGGGCTATAGCACAACTACTTTTAAAGAACTCTACCATGGGGGCAACACTTAGACACACAAATATCAACCGTACACTCGACAGAGATGCTAGTCAGGACGTTCTCACTCACAATTGCACAAGGATTTTTCAAAGACTGCAGTGTAGAACAGATTGATGTCAGGCGAGATGTCAACCCACCCTGCACCCCAGAAAGGAGTTAGGTGGCAGAATTCAGTAAGGATGATATTAAATGTCTCTTGTTTTTGAGGACTTCTGAAGAGGATGAAGATGGAAGCCACCCTCTTCTTAGCCATTGCAGGAGCCTGTGAACTGCCGGCAGCATGCTTTTGGAGTCTTCTTTTAATTTCAAAAACCATGCACAGAAAAAAGATAGGATGCAACCGACAGAAAACTGGACAGCCACAAAGACAACTGAATAAAATGGCACACCAGCATTCTTGTGTGCATGCACCTTTCAAAATTAAAAGTACTCTGTGCTCAGTCAGTGACCCAGTTATTCAGTGATCAGCACCACCACAGCACAGATATACTACAGTACACAAATGTTCAGAGAAGCAGTCAGACCGACAAAAATACACACACATCGTATTCACATCAGTAACCAACCATTCTGAGATCACTGCCACAGTCCACACTCAAAAGCAATCACAAACACTCAAGATTTACCAGAACCCACAAATCTGCACTCATCTTTTTTTAAAGGCATGCCAAGTAGTTTCCTTGCTACACAAGAAGGCAGAGAATGGCTGCTGGAAAAAATACCTTTAATAAGAAGTATGGTCGCAATAAAATATATAAAACAGACTATGAAGTTTTATTGTATAGCTAAAACTGAACAAATTTTACTCTATCATTATTGGTCTATAAATAGCTTCATTAAGACATATTAAAATAAGAGGTGTAAGGTCTGACAACTAGGGTCTGTTTCTACCCCATATGAAGAAGCTGGGTTCTTTGCTCTTGTTAAGATGTGCTTCTGCAAATGCTGTACTGCTGCTGAGCATGAAAGATGTTCATGCATATTGGTGTTTCCATTTCACGCCATAATGTGAGAATGGACTGATTGCGTTTAGAAGTCTTCCTAGGTAGAGGACTGCTGTGTCAGCACTGAACATCTTTGGTGCCAGCTCAGTTCAAATCTCACAGCTTTGCATAACAAGACTAGTCCGTGCAATGTGTTCATCCCCCCCATCTCTCTGGAATTGTTATCTTCAACTCACCACATGGGAGCTGTAATTTCAGAATTAGTTGGAGCATTTAATGAACGTAAATAGAGGGGGGAAACATAGCTTAAGCCGAGCATTTCTTTATTTGTTTAAAAGGGCTTGGAGAAGGGTACATCAGTATCTAAGCAGGAGGGTTCATTCTGAAATCAGGGGGCTCATTGAAAAGCCAGTAGGTGGGGACTGGCCACAGTGATCATTGTTGCATAGAATGTGAATGGGCATTCTGTTTTCACCACATGTCTGCAGCAGAGTATCTGAAAAAAGATGGCTGTGTAAACATCTTTCAACCAATGGGAGTGTCTTTAAAGAACAACAAAGCCTCCACCTTTGTTCTTCTCCCCCATTTTCAACCCCAGAGGAGGGGACCCCTTTCTCCAGGTAGAAGAGAAATTGCCTTCAGTTGTCTGAAATTCTAGATACGCGTTCAGTGGTACCGTAGTTAAGAAGCAGTTACAATGCACAACAATATTTCTTTCAACAGATTCTCATAATCTGCTTAGTCTCCCCCCGCCTTTTTTGTGCTATCTCCCCACCCCTTTGGCCTAAATCTCCTTGCGCTGGGGAGAGAACTGGGTTACAAGTCAGATTGTTGCTAGCTTTGTAGCGTTCGTAAGCACTAGAATTGGAAAGATTGAGACTAGCTGGCAATGCCCTTGGCAGAATACAATCCATGTCTCAAAGAGGTAAAGAAGAGACCCTTCTAGCCCTTTTGCGCTGTATGTATTTTCCTCTCCATCTGATGACACTAAGGACAGGATTCCTGTGAGCCTCCCAAAAGTAGCTGGATGATGGCTTTCATTAGCTTTGTCTACTGATGGGATTTGGAGTTCACCAGCAGCTAGAGTGATTCAGATTTTCAGCTGTGTTCAGAGGCATAGTCTCTGATGGGGTACATAGCTGGAGCCTTCCAGATGTTGTAGCTTCCATCAGTCCCAGCAGAGAAGGTGGGAGTTACAGCTCAGGAACAGCTGAAGGCTACAGCTGAGCATGTTTCATCTGTCATCTTTCCTTGCCCATAGACCAACCGGTCTGTTGAAAGTTATCATCCTTCTGAAAAGAAGCTGCTATAACAAGAATTTTAAATACCTTCCGAATCAAATTTTCTTCCCTTTCTGTAAAGGTGTCAGGTACCTTGCAGGTTTTATGGTGCTATACTTCCCAGACCTTCATTCTTGGGCTGATCCAGACAGGCCACTCACAGAATGTTCTGTGATTTAGAAGTGGGGATGAGGTGTGTGAACTGAGCAAATCCCTCTCCTGATTGGACCAGGAGATCTGATCTGATCTGTTAATTGAGGAAGCTATGTGCCTGGATGAGAGAGGAGAGGAAAGGGGTCCCATCTCAGTAATAACTGGCAGGGAGAGATATGGTGATGGGAGGCAGAGAATTCAGAGAAGGAATGTCAGATATATTTAGGCTGTCACTACTTCTACTCTCATCAGTTTACAGGGATGCCCGTCAACCTTCCCACTAGCTTGGTGATGCTGTTGGTAAATGCTAGGTCAGTTCAAAACAAGTTATTTTCCTTGACTTGATTATGGATGAAAAGGCTGACTTAGTGTGCATTACAGAGACTTGGGTGGGTGAACTGGGAGGTCCTGCACTTATCCAGATTTGCCCCCCCCCCAGGTTATCTTGTGCAACACCAGCCTAGGCTAGTGAGGCAGGGTGGGGGAGTTGCCATAATCCATAAAGAATCTACCTCCTTCACCAGATGCACCTTTCGCTCTGCCCCTGGGGTTGAGGGATTGTTCCTGGCGCTGGGCCAAAATGACAGAACAGGATTACCGTTGATGTATCACTCACCAGGCTGCCCAACAGCTTCCCTGCCTGATCTGGTAGAGGCTGTCTCCTAGGTGGTGTTGGAGGCCATGTTGAGGATGCCTCTTGTACACCAGCTCAGGGCTTCATGGCTTCCATGGCAGTCATGGGCTTTCTCAATATGTTATGGGCTCAACACATGCAGCTGAACATACCCTAAATATCTTTTTGGCTACAGTGCATGAGAATGAGTATCCATTGCTAGGTGGACTTGTTACAAACCCATTGTCATGGATGGATAATTTTCTGTTGAAGTTTGGGCTTATGGTGTCTGGTTCCTTTGCCACAGGGGTGAAGGACCCATTAAGTTGATCCGCCCTCAGAGACTTATGGAATCTGACAGATTCCTGATGGCTCTGGGGGAATTTCCAGTTGACATGGCTGGTGATCTTGTCAGTGCTCTGGTCTTGCAGTGGAATCATGAGGTGAATAGAGCTATTGACACAATCACTCCCAAGCACCCCTGGCACCCCTGCTGAATTCACATGGCACCCTGGTTTATTGGAGAGTTGCGTGTAATGAAGCAAAAGGGCCAGCAGCTAGAGTGTAAGTGGAGAAAATCCCAATGTGAATGTGACCAAACACTGGTAAGAGTGCATTATCATGCCTATCGTGTGACAGCGGCAGCAGCAAAGAAAGCTTATTTCTCCACTTCGATCACATCCTCAAGTAGCCAGCCAGCAGAGTTATTCCAGGCGGTTAAAAGGCTCTTGTTTTTAGGTTATAAGTGTATGCCCATGCCACCTTCAGAAACCTGCTACAATAAATTTGCAAGGCACTTTCAGGACAAAGATGCTCAGATTTGCATGGAATTGGATTCCACATTTGGAAGTAGTTTGACGGAGGTGTGCAGAGCTCTGTCTGGTCTGATTATCTTGGATCAGTTTCAGTTGTTGCAGTCCAAGGAAGTGGACAAGCTCCTTGCAGGGATTCGATAAACTAGCTGTCTCCTTGATCCTTGCCCCTCTTGGCTTATAAAAGTTAGTGTAGCAGTATGGCTGGACGGATCCAGGAAGTGATAAATGCCTCTTTGCAGGAAGAGGAAGTGCCAGAAGCTCTTAAGGAAGCAGTGGTGCACCCCCTCCTTAAGAAGACCTCCCTGGATCCAGATGTACTGAACAGCTATTGCCCAGTAGCCAGTATCACCTTTTGGGGCAAGGTCTTGGAGAAGGTGGTAGCTATACAACTGCAGCTATACAACTGCAGGCATGCTTGGATGAAATGGATTATCTAGACCCATTTCAAGCTGGGTTCAAGTGAAGGTTTGATACTGAAACTGCCTTGGTTCCCCTCATGGATGACCTTTATCAGGAGAAGGACAGGGGCTAACCTGTTGGTTCTCCTTGATATGTCAGCGGCTTTTGATACCATTGACCATGGTATCCTGCTGAGAGGCTCTGTTTTACAATGGTTCTCTTCCTATCTCAAGGGCAGGTCCCAGAAGGTAGTAATGGAACCGATGTCCTGGGAACTCTCTTGTGGAGTTCCCCAGGGATTGGTCTTGTCTCCTATGCTCTTTAATATCTATTTGAAACCACTGGGAGAGTTTTGGAGTGAGGTGCCATCAGTATGCTGAGGACACCCAGCTTTATCTCTGCATTCCTTTTGAGTCAGGAAAGGTAGTTGAGATCCTCAGTCTCTGCCTTGGAAGCAGTAATAGGCTGGTTGTGGACCAATAAATTGAAACTGAATCCAGACAAGATGGACGTACTGTGTGGTCATTGGGTCCCAAGTCCAGGAGGTTAAGGGGCACTCAATTCTTAGTGGGGTTGTTTTGTCCCAGAAAAATCAGGTATGTGACTTGAGAGTGTTCCTGGATCTATCACTCTCATTTGAGTCCCATGTGGCAGCAACTACCAGGAGTGTTTACCATTATCTCCACCTTGTCCGCCAACTTAAGCCTTATCTGGATCGGGATAATTTGCCCACAGTGATCCATGCTCTGGTAACCTCAAAATTAGACTACTGTAATGCATGTGGGGCTACCCTTGAAACCGATTCGGAAGTTGGAACGAGTGCAGAATGCAGCAGCTCAACTGCTGATGGCAGTCTCTGGTAGGACTCACATCACTACAGTCTTAAAGGATCTGCACTGGTTACCTATTCGCTACCGAGTCCAGTTCAAAGCCCTAAACAGCTTGGGTCCTGGATCTCTGAAGGAGCGCCTTCTCCCATATTGACCTGCCCATGCACAGAGATCTCAAGGAGAGGCCCTTCTTGTCATCTTGTCATTCCTTCATAGATACGAGGTATAGGGACATGCAGGAGGGCCTTTTCTGTGGTGGCCCCTAGACTCTGGAACAGCCTCCCTCTTGAGGTTCACCCGGCACCTACACTGTATAGGTTTTGGTGCCTGGTGAAAACACATCTTTTCACCCAGGCTTTTGTTGTTTAATTAGCTTCCTTAGAGTGCTGTCCTGTTAGGGAGAGAGGGGAGTAATATTTTTAATTATGTTTTAATTATGTGTTATTTTTTATTGTTACCCACCCTGGGACCATGTGATGAAGGGCGGGATATAAATTTTTTAAACAGATAAATAAAACAGCTTAGGCTTGTTTACCATTCAGGAGGAGATCCTGCAGGGCTGCTCAGCCATCTCCTCAAATTATAAAAATCCATAACACAGACCTCCTGTTTCACTTGCCTGTGTCATTAACTGGAAATGCTTTGGGGTGAAAGTTCAGCTTCCCCTTTTAATTACTTGGCTGTTCTTGGAAGGACCAGTCTGAACCTTGAAAATGGCCCTTGCTGTTGATAATACTGATTTCTGATATCTTCTCCTTTAACCTACAAATCTTTGTATTTTTCTAGTGCTGCTGTTGGCATTGGTTTCTATGGCAACAGTGAAACCAATGATGGGGTTTATCAGCTCATCTACGCCCTTGATAATGCCAATCACACACTCTCAGGGATTGATTCACTGGTAAGAAACTTGATGGCTGGCAGTGGTTTTTGCTTTTGTCTAATGCATGCATTGTGTGGAGTGTCTGAATTGGGGTCAGCCCCCTCAAGTTAATTTTTAAAAGATCCATGAGAAATGTTTATATTTATGAGAATTCATGAATAAAGTCTGCATACACAGAACCTTTTTAGGGTGCTTTCTGAGCAACTTGGGTGCAAGGCATCCAAACCTGTTCTGTCTCCTTCCAGCTCCTGGGGCCCCCTAGCCCATGGCAAGAGTGACCTGTCAGTAAGCCAGTTCAAACTACGCTTTCTCACCCCCTTATTGATGTTTGAAGGGGCAAGAAAGGTACCTTGAGACTGAAATTCTGAGTGAAATTGCAGCTGGAACCATGGTGCAGTTTTGGCCACAGTTTCATTCCCTAGCAGCAATTCCCATTGGCATTCTTGCTGCTGTGTGCAGAGTCTTCTTTGTAGGAGCATTCCACTTGCCACCAGAAGGCCTGGCCCATATGGCTCCTACAGTTACTGGCATATCTCCCATCCTAAGGTGGACATCAGTGTGGAAGCAATCTGTGACATCCATTCTTCTGAAGCAGAATCTGGATGCAGAATCTAAGGTCCTTTCCACATTTGGTGAAGCTTTTCTTATTCACAATGGCACTGTAAAATAGTATGAAGAAAAAAGTCAGAGGCCCAAATGATAAGTATGTGATGTACTTTAGTTGGCTAAGGCTAAAAGGCAGGAACCTGGTCCCTCAAGATCACCATAGAATCCTGTGGTGGTTTTATGGACATTTAAAAAACATTGTTACCTAATTCTTTCATTAGACAGTTTCTCAAACTTACAGGCCGGGGATGTTTAAGTTCTGAAAGCTTTTCCCAGACCAGATTTTCACTTGAACCCCATTATCTTCTATCACCGAACTCTATTTGGGATGATCCTTTATTCAACTTCCCTATTGTTTCTTATGGAAAGAACAATCTAGATAGTTGGTGGAATGTTCCAGTGTTTCATTGGAACATGTTGGAACAGTTAATTAAGTTTGGGTCTCAACCTAGAACAGCCCACTCAGCCGTGAAGCTTTCTTGATTACTATCAGCCAGTTTCTCCATTTCAACATAAACTAACTACAGGTTGGTTATCTAGAGGATGCAATAGAGTAAATGGTTTCTCCTCTCTTGCCCTCTTGTTTTTAGATGCTTGTATAGGCACTAATTGTTTTAACTCTTTATGTAAACGGCTTTGAGATTCTTTTTATATGGCAGCTGCATATAGTTAGTTTAAACAACTTAGAAGACTGTGTCAGTTGCATTGGAGGAAAGGCAGAGTGGAAAAATTGTAGGAAAATAGGCAGGGCACTTCTTTCAAGTACAGATGTTCCATTCATTATGTAATCTGTGTGCTGTAATACTTCCTCCTATTTTGAACATATGTAGCCCATTTGTTGAATAGCGTACAGTGTTATGAGTAGCATTAATGCTGAGCGAGAATTTGGGGCCACGATTACAGCACCATTTACCCAGCAGCCAGCAGAGATTAAGCCAGGTGGTTTTAGTTTCCCCTAGGTATTTGGATAATGAAGTTACAACTCCTGCTCTGTTCTAACTGGAGGCTTCTTCTGGGTCCAGTGACTTGAAAGGAAAATTAGAGCAAATGGTTCTCTGAAACCCAACTGTAAGGCAATGAAGAAAGAGTTGCTTTTGTCCCACTGTCTCTGGAAGTGCTTGACTGTTTAAGAAAATAAAAAGTTACAAGTGATCCATCTGTGAAACAAAGTTCAGGCAGTGCAAGAGGAGAAAAGGCAGATAAATTCATGAATTTATCAGTGTATCAATGGGTACTAAAATGAAGGCAGGCAGGATGCTTCTAAAGGCCATTTGCAGGGAACTGAGAGCAAGTGAGGTTTTGTCTTCTGCTTGAGATGTTCAGAAGCCATTGATGAGCTACTGTGTGTTATGGAATGCTGGACTAGATGGCCTGTAGTCTGGTCCAGTAGGGCTCCTCTTTGCTCTTATGTTCTAAAATGAAAGTCAGAAATTTGTGCACTTGGTGTACATGAAAGCCATGCAAGGAATTTGCTTATTCTTGGGGAAAGTGGAAGTAATTTGTTTTGCTTTGGTCTTCCAACTAAAAATCTGATTTTGTCCCTTAAGTGAGAGAAATGACTGAGGCAGGAAAGCTTGCCTCTGAAAATCTCTCGAAGCATAGCTTCATGCAGGGCAACAGGGAGAGGGAAATTTCATTTTAGCCCCTTCATTGTGGTTAATAATGAATAGTAAAAGATGCCGTTGGAGCTGCCCTAATAGTCTGGGTTTGATATAGTTATGAGAAAGAAGCTGACGATCTGATCAAGTCTTCTGTAGTAGCATCAGCTCAACCTTTGTCTACAGTACTTGCTGTAACTTCAGCCTGTATTATGCATCTGGTAATTGTTGGAGGAAACACTTTGGCCTGCTGTGATCAGAGAGCAGCCAAGCTGTTCTTGGCTGTTGCTTCTACCCATTGAAAATATGAAAAGCAGTCACATATTCTCATAGGTCTGTTTATTGGCTTTTGCCAGGTGTCAAGCACTACTACACAGATGAAAGTAGCTCTGGAACAGCACCTAGCCCGGTTGAATGAGATATTTGCCACCCGAGGTGACTATGTGCAGACGCTCAAGTTCCTACAGCAAATGGCTGGAAATATTGTGCTACAGCTGTCAGGGCTTCCTGTCTGGGGTGATGTCACGGTGGACCTGTCCCAAGTTACCAGTGAAGTTGGCTATATAGAATACTACAGGTAAGTGAGTGTCAAGGTTTTAAAGGAAAACCATGCGGACAGTTGTGGACCTTTACAGAGTTGCTCCGCAGTATTGTATTTCTAGTTTGGAGCAGTCAGTGAAGAATGTCTAGGGAAAGACTTTCTACTGGCTATATTCTTCATAATCCTCCAGATTAACATTCCCCCCCCCCCAAAATTGAGGCAGAATTGTGTCCAGATGGAACTTCTGGATCGATTTTAGTAGGAAAAGCTGAAGAGCGTGTTGTTGTCACTGTTGAGTCCTGCTTACACATTGATTTAATCCAGTAGTTCTCAAACTGTGGTCCTCTAAATGTTCCTGAGCAGTGCCTAGCATTTCATTTCCAACCCTAGGAGAATGTGGGAATTTGTTAAAAAAATGTGGAGGACTACTCATGGAGAACCAACCTGTACGTTTCTACACACAGTGCTTCTACAGACTTGGCTCCAGGGTTTTATTGAAGCAAAAGCAAACATACTAACCAGGGCTTACTATGTTTTCCAACACACTCTGAATTAAGGAGACTGTAGTGGCATTCCTTCTTAATAGAGTTAGTTATCTATCTCCAGTACTGTAGGTATTAGTGATATTCCTTCTGCACATACATCAGCATTTTTGTAGAGGCAGGTGACACCTATTATGCTGAGTGATCACATCAGTAATAGTGTCTAGTGGAGCCCTTGGCAGTATGAAAAACTCCACTGCTGTCTGACATAAGGATCTATAATCTAATTCCAGAATAGAGTGTAAATACATCTGTAAGCATGAAGGACTGGAAGGGCTGGTATCCCGTTAGTTTCTCAATCATGCTGTATTTGAAAAAATTCCTACATGTATTGAATAGAAGTTGGATTCCCTGCGTGCAATTGGGCCTTCCAAGCTGGTAAAGAAACACTGCAGAGGAAATGGTCATCAAATTAAGACTCATTGATTAGGGATTGAATGAGTAGGGGGTCTGTCCTGAATGGTAGGTAGGGTGATAATTTAGGCTAGACAGTATTACAGGGAAAACATTATCATTTAGAAGTTTCCTGTTAACTAGGTTTGTATAGCAGACTGACTTGAATGGTAGTGAATACCCACTTTCTTTAGTCTTCTTTATTTAACTAGAATAGACAGTTCTCCACGGATCCACTGCACTAATGCATGGAAGTCCTTTACTCTGTATTGCTCCTTGCTGGTACAGGGATGCTTGCGGACCAGAACAGAACTAGTTTTCCATTCTCAGTGGTCATTTGCCCATATGCCTTTTCTCTAAGAACTGGTCAAATGACTTGCTTAAGAACACAGATGAATCCTAGAAAGGATTATAATTTAAGGATTTGTTTTGTCTTTAGGCATTCAGTAGTAATTATTTATAAAGGCAGAGATTGATCTGGAAACCATATTGATGCAAGCACTGTGCTCTAGGTATGTGTAGAGCTACAGTTCGTTGAAGTACGAATGGCTGTAGAGGCATGGGATGTGTGATGCTTTACTTGATAGCTTTACATGGCTCCCAAATAAGAATATAAGAGAAGCCCTGCTGGGTCAGGCCACAGCCCATCTAGTCCAGCATCCCGTTGCACACAGTGGCCCACCAAGTGCTCATGGGCATCTCAAGCAGAGACAAGGACAAACCTTTGCCTGCTCTCAAATCCCAGCAAATGGCTTTAGAAGCATCCCGCTTCCCCCACCACCGCTCTGAAAGAGCCACTTAGGCATTCATTCTAGTAGCCATTGATACATCTGTCATCCATAAATTTGTCTAACCCTATCTTGAAGCGATCTAGACTGGTAGCTGTTACCACCTCTTCTGGCAGCACATTCCATAAACTGATTGACCCTCTGGGTGAAGAAATACTTCCCCTTGTTGGATCCAACTCTCCTACCCATAAGCTTCATAGAGGGCCCCCTGGTTCTAGTGTTGCACGACAGAGAAAAGAAATAGTCTCTATCCACCTTTTCTATACCGTGCATAACTTTATATACTTCAATCGAGTCCCCTCTTAAATGCCGTCTCTCCAGACTGAAGAGGCCTAGATGTTGCA
>MTQE01002208.1:31401926-31414426 GCA_014337955.1 Aspidoscelis marmoratus
TCCTCAATATACAAGGCTACACCACCTCCATGTCGCCCTTCCCTGTCTTTTCTATACAGTTTGTAACCTGGGATGACTGTATTCCATTGGTTTTCACTGGTCCACCGGGTTTCAGTTACGCCAGTAATATCAATCCTCTTTTCCATAACTAAGCTTTCTAGCTCCCCTATTTTAGCTCGAAGACTTCTGGTGTTTGCATATATACATTTATATTCACTGCTCTGGTCCAAGGGTGACTCTTCTCCATCCTGCAGCAGGCTGCATTGTCATTTTAGCGCTCTCTGTGGACAGTCCTATGGCACAGATTGGCATATGCCAGTTTGCATGCGTGTGACCTCACATGCAGCCATGCATTTGTGTGATAACTTTTCTGTGTGATGACACATGTGGCTGCACATGAGGTTCCTTGCCTTGAGAACAGGTATATCAATAACTACCAGAATGGATGTCCAGGTACCACTTCCAGTTTGGAGAGACAGGAGGGATGCCTTAATCTAAAGGCCATCTGCAGGAAACTGAGTGTAGGTGATGGATTTGCATTTGTTGTCTTTGTGGGATACCCAGAAGCGATTCAGCCATTGACAGGGAGACTGAGTTACTGGATCTGGTGCGTTGCTGCCACTTTGCCACCATGGACCAGTCAGTCTGGATTAATGGTTCAAAAACCCTGTCATCTATTCCATCTGGTTTGTCTAGTAAGCGTGGGCAGAAGGGAAATGAATAGACGCTGTTCTCCTAGCTGATGTCCCTTTTTTTCATTCCACATCTAAAACTTCATCTAGTACAGAGACAGAGGACCCCTGTGTGAAGTTTGCTCTTGCCCAGCCTTTGGCCACAGCAAAGAAATTTTAATTGGGTCCTTTTTGACTCCAGGCAGTGATTAAATCAGAATAAGAACCCTCTGAATTTGCTCCTCCTCTCCTCTGTAGTGTTAATGAGGCAGAAAGCCACTGACTGTGAATAAAACAGCATTTGCAGAGCAAGGGAAATCAAAACCTCCTATCGTGCCTGAGATGGCAGTGGGAGAAGCAATCTCACTGGCATGCATTAAACAGAAATGGCTGTAATACAAGACAAATACACATATATGTAAATACTCAAAATTAAATGCACAGCACCATGTAACCTGGGTGATGAGCAGGTTAGCATCATGGAAATTGTGCAGGAAACTTAACCTGTTCTCCACTGTTGACCTCTGCCTTAGGGATGTGTACAAATGATTCGTGCATTTGGAATTCAGATTAATACATCCAAATTCAGAGATTCGTGGATGGATCAAATAGGGCCCTATTCAAAGGGCCCTATCCATCTGTTAACCGGATAATCCAGTTGCTGGCCAACCCCAAACCTCTTCCCCCCGGGACTCCCTTACCTGCTCCAGCAGACCTTCAGGCCTCTTCCCTAGGGCTTCTGGAAAGCCAAGAAGGCTTTCTGGAAGCTGGAAACAGGGCAGAATCCACCAGGTAGAGAGCAGGTGGGCTCCCTGCACTCACCTGCTCCCCACTAGTATTTAAGGTCACTAGAGAACCTGGACTGATTAGATGAAGCGTCTAACAGTCCTGGGCCTCTGTGTGGTTTTCTTGTAATGAACTTCCAGTTGGCACCTTATTTCTAAAGTAAAAGGCACCAAATTATTTAAATATTTTAAGCATAGCACTCAGCAGGGATTGTGTTTTCCTTCGCTCTTGTATTGGTAGGAAGACGGAAGGTTGGTTTAATGACATGTGCAAGCTGGGAAGGAAAAGGAAGAGTGCTGAAAATTGTACTGTTGTTTACTTTGAAGAAAGGGTGACAGACTGGGCTCTTAGGCCCTTTCTGGACTGTGCCTTGAATCAGATTTTATCCCAGTCCAAGGCTCATCTTTTCACACCTATTTCAAAAGTGGGCGGGGTCTTCCTGCTTTAGACTGTTTCATCCACGTAGGATGAAGTGATGAACTGGGATATGGCACTATTCTGGTCCTGTGTTGGACCTTTTTAGAGAGGTCCACAACTGAACCAGGGTGTTTTTCCACCGCGCTCCTTTAATCCGGATCTAAGAAGATCCGGATCTAGAGAATGGGTACTTCCCTTAATCCGGATCTAGTGGATCCGGATTAAGGGAAGTACCCAATGTGTTTCCATGGGTGGCCTAGCACCCAGTAGCCTCCCTTCTGTGGAAACACCGGAGCACCCATTTGTAGATCTGGATCTACCCACGAGGGGTCTTGCCTGTCACCCCAGGTGTTTGGGGGGACAGGGGGTACAATCTCTGAAGCGGCTCCAAAGTCGCTTCGAAGTCACTTTGAAGCCTGTGCAAAATAGCTCCAGAGCGTCTTTGAAGTCTGTGCTGATCTTCGGAGTGAACTTCAAAGTGACTCCGAAGTGACTCTGAAGTTTACTTCGAAGATCAGCATAGACTTCAAAGACGCTCCAGAGCTATTTTGCACAGGCTTCAAAGTGACTTCGAAATGACTTCGAAGCTTAGGTTTTGGGGCTCCCCCCCAAGGGTGCCCCCTCCCCTTAGCCTCCTCTAGACCCCATTGCCAAACTAACGTGGAAACAGGCTCCCTTTAATCCAGATTTTCTGGCTGAAGACCCCATTGTAGACCCCATTAATGGGGTCTACAGAAAATCTGAATTAAAGTCTGAGATGTACCTGTATGATCGGGATTTCCCCAGGGGCAGTGGAAACAAATGTGTCCCAAATGGGTGCCATGGTGGAAATGGGGTCATCCGGCTCACACCCAAATGGGTCCTTAATGGGTGCAAAAATGGTACTGACAGTGGAAAAACACCCCCAGAGTCTATTCCATGCTACCAGGGGCTTGCAGACAGCAGGGCCCCTTAAGCCATAATATTTGGAAAGGCGGGGGGGGGGGTCCATTTCAAGAGCAGTCTAGGAAGTGTCACCAGAAATTGGCACTCCTCTGATATGGGCCCTCCTGGCGCACCTTGGCAACAGGCCCTCCTGACCTTCAGAGGCTCCATGCTGGCGTTGGAGCTGGCAGCCAGAGCTGGACCACAATGAGCTGTCCAAATGTGGACAGCCCTTGGAGCGAGCTGTTTCTAGCCCACTCTCATCAGAACAGCCCATGTAGTGCCAAAAGGGTAATATACTATTTGGGAGAGCTGCTCTTAGGAGAAAATGGAATCAAATCAGACAGGCTATCTTGTTCCATGACAGAGAAAACTCGATTTGCCAGGATACCAAAAGAGTTGTTGCCACATTGTAAGTAATTTCACGAAGAGTTGTGGGACAGCCATAACATCTCCCTTACCCCCATATTGCAGCTCCTACCATGCTTAAAGCATAGACAGCTTCAAAGCGACATCTGTCTTTCTCATCAGGGATATCTCTGCCTCACGAGGCCAATAAAAATAAAAGAGCTTTTCCAAGTCTGCACTTGTCAACTTTTTCTTCTCTATGTTATTGAGAGTGAAGGGCATACAAGATCTCAAAATCCAATTGTAAGGAAAAGCCCCAATTAAAATTTACAAAAGGAAATCCTTATGAGCTTGGCATAATCCACACTTCCTCTTTTATCCACACTCTTCCTCTGTGGATTTTCACCTATAGGGTCTATGTTTTTAGTACCTCTCTTTGTTATATAAACTGAACTTTTCAGTTGCAGAATGCCCTTTTCCTTTTTCCTAGATGGCAGACCTTATGCAGAACTGTGACTGTAGTTGAAAATATACAAGGTATCTAGGCCCATTCATTTCTGAAAGATTCTGCAAGGCCTTTTAATTCTCCCTGCTTCCTTCCCACAGGTGGCTCTCCTACCTCTTGCTGTTTATCCTGGACTTGGTCATCTGCCTTATCGCATGCCTGGGGCTAGCCAAACACTCCAGATGCCTACTTATTGCGTGAGTTAGCAAGGTCTTGTGATTGGAGTTTGTTCATTCTGTACCATGCCGACAAGAAAGGAATACGTTGATATGGTCAATTTAGAGCCAACAGAGTGGTTTCAGGTTTCCAGCATTCCCTTTTCTAAAATGATTCAACACCCCACAATCCACTATCATGGAATTTGGTCTCTTCTCAGCCTTCATATGCCCACAGATTTCTTCCTCTTCATGAAAACCCTTAGCTAATGCATGTCCATATTAAGGGCGGAAAGAACTATGGAATTTTTCCATTTGACTGTCATTGTTTTAATCATACTTTTTAATCTGTTTTTATTGTGATGTTATTGTAACCCGCCCTGAGACCTTTGGGTATAGGGTAGAATATAAATATAAATAAATGAATAATTAGTAGAGCTTTCCTTACTCCAGTTCTTCATTGTTGTCTTGGTGGCTTTCCTGAGCAGTCTCTGCCTATTCATGCACCTCAGCAGCCCAGGAGCAAGTCTCTTCTGCTATTTTAGATTTGCCTTTCAGTATGTAAATGCTGAACATTTGGCATAAACTAGTTTGTGACCCTGGGGTGGAGAGCAGTGCATGCATGCAAACCATAAACAGAATAAATAGTCTTTTGTGTTTCTGTGACTGCAGTCAGAAGAGACTAATAATGCAGAACGGAAGATGATTGCTTGCTGCAGGCAGCTGCTTTTTTTGTATGGAATATAAGTTTCAACACATTCCTTATCCAAGGCCAAAGAAACTGGGTTCCGGGGTATTTGCCAGGCCCTTGCAGGATTTGACCTCATTATCCATGTCACTGCATCAGTGTATCAGAACAGAACATAAAATGTATAGCTTCACAGACTTGTATTTCTTTTTAAGTATTTATTCATTTTTGGCCTCACTGAATTGTAAGTTTTGAGGAAACTCAGTACTCCCACACCTTATTTTTACATTTTCCCTGACAGTGAAGTTATATACATGCCAAGGAGGTGAACACCATCTTAGAAGCTATTACCTGGTTGCAACAGGGTTTGTCCAATAATTATTTGAAAAAATGTGAATGATTCAGAGAACTGGACGTTGTATTAAGCAATTTGAATGTTGTTTCAACCACTGCTGTGGATCCACTGTGTGGTCAATCCACCCTATGGCTTTGTAAAGTAGATGCAATAGTGACATGCCTTATGGGATTTGTTGTTCAAGGCAAGCTCAGGCAAAATCATAGATTCCTCATCACGCTACATGCCTGTACTACATATATAAATGGGGGTGGGGTGGGAGTAGTTCTCAGTCCTGGCAACTTCTGTTAACTTTTGCTTTCTGGCTTCTTGCCATTTGTACACAGGATGCTGTGTTGTGGGCTTTGCACACTTGTTCTCAGCTGGGCTTCTTTTGCGGTGGATACTTCAGCAGCAGTCGTAAGTGCAGCAATCTTTTCGAAAAAGCATTTTTCTTGCCTTCTCCCTTAATTTTACACTGCTGGTATAAAGGATATGTGCTCTCAAGACACAGTCATGGGACTGTGAGAATGGGCTGCCTGAGTCAAAATCACCCTCTGGAGCCTGAACGTCTTGCAGTGTATCAGCACTCAGAGTCTGTCCAACAGATAGCTGCTAAAGCCCTGTTAATTGCCGGGGCAGTAGTGTGGATTGGATTACAGGCAGAGCACATAGATTAGTCCTTATGCTAGTTTTTTTCTTGCTAGAATACTGTCACCTCTTAAAGCCATGTTCATTTATTACTAATAACTTGGCAGTAATACTTTGCTGTGTCATTTGACTGTTTGGATTCAGATTCCATTTGGCACCAATGAGATACGTGGGTCGGGACATTTAAACACTGAGATAAAGTGATTTATTTTTTACAAAGAAGGGGAGAGCAAAGAGTTGAGATAAGTTAGGAGTCCTGGTCTGACAAGGAAGGGAGTGAGTGGGGTTAAACGCAGTCGGAGTGGAACATAGAGATATGTATCTTGATAGGAGTGTAGCTGTATAGGTTATGACCTCTGCACTAACATGCAGATGGTAGGTCCCGATTCCAGGATATAATCCAGAATAAGGCCCAGTGCAGAAAGGACCATAGTCTGATAAAAATATATTTTGCATTTTATTTGGATGTACTGTATACTGTGCCATATATGAATTTTAATGCAGTAATATTTAAATCAAACATGCCTTGTAGAATTCCTTAAGTTCTTAATCATGTAGAAAATGTAGGGGTTTTGTTTGTATTATGGTCATGGGAAGGGACAAGACCCTTTTTGAAGACTCAAACCCCACATATGGTAATTGCAGTGGTTTCTTTTAAAAATTCTCTCTTGCCAGGGTACCAGTGACTTCTGTGTGGCCCCAGATAAATTTATCATAAACATGACAGAAGGTGACCTCAATGCAGGTAACAGTTATTAATGTCAATATTAGGTTGGTGACATGTGCAGATCCTGTTTGTTAGAAACTAGAAAGTGGTGTATTCAGTTGACATTTCCAGGATCCATTGCTAAATGAATATAGAAGCTGCAGATTAAAGAAGAACTTGCATCACCTTTGAGGATGCCTCAGGCCATAGTTGTTGTTTTCTTTGAGTTAAGCCTAGCATAAAGGGTTTTAGCTCAGGGTTAAAAAATGATTTCTTAGCCTATTGTCCTCTGGTGATGCAGTGGTTTTGTTTTTGAGCGTGAAAAGCACTATTGCAGCAGCTTCTTTTTCGATCTCTGGCTATTGCATTCCACTCAGCAGCTAGGAAGTTCCAGCTCCAGACATTGAACTAGCAATTGGCAATCCGGAGGACATACAGGTAGATCCTGCCATGGATTGTAGAACATCCAAGGGCTTACTGGCAGCTCCAGGCACCAACCTGGTTAACATAAAAGAACATAAGAGAAGCCCTGCTTGATCAGGCCACAACCCATCTAGTCCAGCATCCCGTCACACACAGTGGCCCACCAAATGTTCATGGGCATCTCAAGTAGAGACAAGGACAAACCTATTCCTGCTCTTGAATCCCAGCAAATTGCCTTAGAAGCACCCTGCTTCCCCCCCCCCCCAGCCTGAAAGATGTACCTAGGCATTCACTCTAGTAGCTATTGATAGATCTGTCTCTCCAGACTGAAGAGGCCTAGACGTTGCAGCCTGATTTCATAAGGGAGATGTTCCAGACTCTTAATCATTCTGGTTGCCCTTTTCTGCACCTTTTCCAGTTCCACAATATCCTTTTTGAGATATGGTGACCGGAATTGTACACAATATTCCAAATGTGTTAACAAAGTCTAAGTTTCAAGGTTCAGCAGAGATTTGGCCTCAGACCCCTCCTGCTGGGTTTTCTTCAGACATGGATTGCCAGGGCAGTGCTCTTGTTTCCTAATCCATCACTGCAGACCCAACTTCAGAACCTAGCCTGGAGGTAATGGGCTCCTCCATGATCCAGATTTCTCATTTGGTGACATAGCATTCAGGACTGTAAAGGCTACCCAGCACCCATTCATCGTGAACACATGTAGGTGCTCAGTTTTCTCCTGATTCACGTGTAGGCCCATGTTGTGCTGGGTTGATAGGTGCTGGGATGCTTGGTGGCCTTGGCAATAATTTGCTCCAATGAAGATGGAGGTGACCATTGCACTCTTGGCCCCCTGGACATGTTCTGAGTTGGTGATGTTCTTTTATTCCTTCAGAATCACCACCCTTGGTCCCATTCAGAAGAATCTAGGCAGAGAAGCAACATTTATTCTATGCTACTCCATTTATTGTTAACAGAACACAAAAGTGCAAGAAGTGGCCAAGCCATATATGAATCTTCCGCTCCCAGTTACTGTGATGTCACATGTTCCCATCTTCCCAGATGGTGTTCCAAAAACAACCTTTAGTTTCCCAGACACCTTGTCAGCATACTAAAGTTGAACCATCACAAAGGGGGAAGGCAGCATCTGTGAGAAAACTTAGCAAGCATGGCTGAGACCGAGTGACAGAAAAAGATGGAAGCCCAGAGCTACAACCATGCCAAAGTGCACGCTGGGGTTAATCACACTTGTGTTACACCTTGTGCAGTGCGTGTGTACACCAAGGACATGAAGTGGGAAATCCATCTTTTTGTTGAAACTCTTAAAATGTCTGCCTCCTGATAGAGGATGATTTTTTAAACATCAATTTTTTGTATGGTCATCTGAGTTTTAGCTGCACTACTGACATCCTGCCCCCCTGCCCCAACTTCTAATGTTAGGATGCATGGCCCAGGAGTGATAAGGAAGGAGAGATGGAATTAGGTCTGTTAGGCAGTGCAGCAAGGGCATAGGCAATTTGTGACCGTTAAAAGCTGTATCAGGAACATTCTTTCATTAAAGACTAAATATTTGTTTTTTCTGTATTTCTTCAAATTTGAGGGCTGAGATTTCACTTCTCTTTTCCTATTAAGGCAGGAGTGGAACAGTTGCACAAGAGAATGTTGAAACATAGGAAGGGATGAGCGTCTTCTGTTCCATTATCATTTGAAATGCAGCACACTCAGCTGTTTACAAATACGCCTGAACGCTGAGGCTCTGCATCATAACCTCTGCTGCAGAACACCCATTGCAGTCTTGCTTCTGTTCCTGTTCTAGACTCGGAATCAGCTTGGCATAGCTATAAAGACTTGAAGCTTTCTTGTACCATGTTTGATTCAGCAGCACCAGGCAGAATCAGAATTGCAAAAAGATGAGCTCTTTTTGTAACGCATTTGCTTGACCAGTGTGATTTACAGCGCTGACTCAGTAATGCATTCAAAGCAAAAAGATTTTGATTCAGAGCTACTGTACTATTATACGTGCCATTAATATATTAACCTCTGCCTTTCTTCCCTTTGTGTTCCACTGGTTAGAGATTGTACGATACTATCTATACTGCAGCCAAAGTCTGAGCAACCCTTTCCAGCAGGTAAGTTTTGACTACCTATGTTACCTGGATGGTGAAGCATCTACTAAATTTCTCATTCTCTCTTTGGTCAGAAGAGAGATCTAATTGATTTCTTGTTGAGTACCATCAATTTGCGGCCACTTTGTTCACAGGAACCTCCATGGGTACCTCTCTGCTCTTTTCTTGGCAAAGATACAGAAGTAGTTTACCACTGCTTACTGCCAAGGAGAGGCTGGGGAACAAATTGACAACCTTCAAGAAGCTAATAGTTGATGAGACAAACAGTTCAACCATGCATGCAACTAGATGTTGTCCATGTTCTCTTTTTATAACCTTATGCATTTCTTTTCTGAGCAGGTCCATTTCATGTGCATTATATGTGCATTTGTGAACTGTGTCAAAAGACAGCACAATTTTTGTGAGCTAGGGAATACCCTTATGTTGGGAATGCTCTAACTCTGGACTTACTGCAAGACTCTAATGGCCTGCTGTAGGGATTGCAAACATTTTGGGGCCTGTTGAAGGTATGCCAGACCCCCCACCCCACCCCACCCCACAGCTGCTCCTGGAGAATGAATGAGAGAATTCAAATGTTCGTGGGTACCAGAGTGAAACTCTTGGGTTACCATTGCTTCAGGAGTTGCATGGAGAAATCTTGGTCTGTACTACCCTTTTGAGCTTTTTCATTATATTGAAAAAGCTATATCCTCATGTCAAGAATGAACTTCTAGGTAATTACTCAAAGATCTTCCATAATCCACCAAAAAAAATTATTTATTTTTCCAGTGAGGCCTACCAGAGATTGGTTTAAAACCTTTTGATGTTTCAGACGAAGTCCAAAATTGTATAATTTTTCCCCATTTCATGAACAGAAGCTGACGAAATGATGTAGTTTTCCACTTGCTTAAGGTAGGAGGCTAGTATATGGGAATCCATCACAGGTCTATGCCAATGGATATTTCTGTCCTTTGCAACATGGATATGGCCAGACAGCTGCTGTCTCCCTGCCTCTACCACAAGGAAGAAAAGGGGAAGAAAAACAGCTGCTTGAAACAGTCATTCTTCTTTTCATAATAATAAAGCCTGATCTGTCTGAAAAAAGAGTTTTCATTTATCTGAACTCACTGTGTCACAAGATTGTGGGTCTTGATTCTTGTGGTGCTCATTATTATAGCTAAATTTTGCCACATTCAAGTGTTTGGTCCACTGTCTGGAAAAGCGTAGTGCATACAAGTACAACATATAATAGTTCGGAGTTTTTAGGGGAGAACTAGACCTCTTTTATTGCTTGAAGAGTGATGGTAATTGGATTTTTTTAAAAAATAAATTCTTTCTTTTGTGTTTCTCTCTGAGGAGAGGATTGACACCTAAGATTTGAAAGGGGATAATGTTTCACTGATTCACATTCCAGGCACCTGAACATAAAACCACAACTAATGCATTGTGAACTCTATTCTCCCTTTGTAGGCCTTGACCATCTACCAGCGCTCTCTCACAACCATGCAGATCCAGATTCGGGGACTCATGCAGTTTGCAGTGCCACTTTTCCCTACAGCTGAGGTAAATCACTTGTTTCAGTGAACTATACAGCTGTGACAATGCATATATCTTGAATAGGTAGCTTAAGTGAAGTGGCAAGGACTGGTACAGTAGGGTGAAAAGAGAGATACAAGTTTAATAAGAAGGGTGCTGGGCCCTTTTTTTTGGGGGGGGGGTAAGTCTCAACACAGCAAGCTCCTAAACGTATATAAAGCCTGTAGGTAGCAGGAAAAAGATGCAGTGACTGTAGAGCTGAAGGTGAGTCAGGAGTCTTGAAATCTGAGTAACATCTTGAAGTGTTTTTCAAAAAAAAACAAATTGCAGGAAAAAGGACCTAACTAAGTTAGGAGTAATCTAATGGTCATGCATTACATTACTGACTAGTCTTTCATCCTGCACAGACCTTGAGACCCTGGGGTGGTAGTGTCATTGAAATCCTCCCTTCCTGGCTAATGTAGTGGTTTTCAGTAGTGCCACTACACCATCTCCACTGCCCTATTCTCTCAATTCTTGGGCTGCCATGCCCAGCCTGTGGAATAAACAAGGCCTATTCAGCCATAATCCCCCACTTGATTAAAAACACATATGTAGGAGGCACCATCTATTCACTGTCCATGTGTTGAGGAACAACTGGTTCTCTCCCTCCTTGTTTCCATCTGGGAAGCCTATTCAGCTCAGTGTCACTACAGGACCATCTTAGCTGTTCATTTGTATTTGCCCTCTACTGTCTTCAGGAGTCTGCCCAGGTTAACATTTGTTGCCTTCCTAAGACTATCTGATGATCTCATCCGCTTCTCATTTTTTCTTTGCAATCTTTCCCAGCATCAGAGCCTTTTCTGCTGTTCTCATTATGGTTTTTTTCCACTAGCACTAAGTACCCATTAATTACCCATTAGGGGCCCATTAAGGACCCATTAGGCTCAGAGCAGGAAGACCCTATTTACAATGCAGACCCCATTAGAGCCACATTTGTTTCCACCTGTACTAGGGAAATCCAGATTAAATGGGTCTACAGTCTGGTCTTTGGCCATGAAATCCGGATTATACGGTGCATGTTCGCACCATGATTGGGCAGTGGGGTCTAGGGGCACCCATGGGGGGGCTCCCATGGAGGGGGGTGCCCTGAAACCCCAAGCTTCGAAGCTGATGCCTAATCTTCAAAGACGGCTCCAAAGAAAACTCTAGAGAATGACACAGAGTGATTTGCCACAATCTTTGAAGATTCTCAGAAGCCACTCCAGAAAATCTTCGAAGATTCTCCAGATCGGCTTGAGTTTGCTCCCACCACTGCACGGCGCCCCCCAAAAAACATGGAGTGACAGATGGGCCCAACATGGCTAGAGCCAGAATCCCAACATGGGTGCTCTGACATTTCCATTGCAAGCATGCCTAGCACCCATTGCTATTGGGTGCTACACTATCTGTGGAGATACATCGGGTTCTTCCTTAGATCCAGATCTACTAAATCTGGATTAGTTGAAGGACCCATTTCTTAGATATGGATCATCTTAGATCTGGGTTAAGAGAGGTAAGTGGAAAAAACCACTTGGTGTCCAAAGTATTGGAGCTTCAGTTTCAATATTTGTCCTTCCATTGAGCAGTCAGGGTTGATTTTCTTTAGGACTATTTTAGTACGTAAGAAGAACAGCTTCATTTTTCTGCATTGGAAGATCTTAACTGAGAACCAAACTGTCTCCATTTTGGTCCTAGAGGGTTAACATCTAGAGTAGAAATCTTCTCTTGGGAAAAATCATCTCGTTATGTTAAGTCTTGAAGAAGAAAGGTATATTTGGCCTTGGAGTGGTACCATCCAAGATCAGTTGCACCTGAAAGTTAATCCCAAATTAGATAACTCTAATTGGCTGCAAAGAGGCAACATGCAGTTCTTCACATTACATGATGGGAGGGGGTTACTCACTCATCTTCTGGAAGGGTCGGTGTTTGTGGGCATATTATTGGTCACTGTATGACATGTGATGTATTCAGGATTTTAGGATACAGCCATGCCTGTATTAGCATTAGGTATTATATTCTGATTCTGATTCTGGTCTGTTCTGTGTGATGCTGATCCAGAGTCATGCTGATGTTCATTTTGCTGCCTTAATGCTGATATTTTGAACTACTATGGAACTAAGTTGCTGAACCCTATGCTTTTGCATAGACAAATCTTTTTATCTGCTTGAACCACTTTGGAGCTGTTTTCTTTTGCTATTTTATGTATTTGCTCATTTTTTGTCTTTTTATTTTAATA
>MTQE01002208.1:31414561-31433776 GCA_014337955.1 Aspidoscelis marmoratus
AATAATTCTACTTTTTATTCTGGTTCATTTTGCTATTTGAAGCCAGAAGGAAATATTTTGGCAAGGGAGGCTGTCCTTGGCCTACCGCTAACCATTACAGTTGGTTGCTTCTCTTTGGTCATTGTGTTGTTGTTGTTGTTTATTCTTTGACTCCAGAAAGACCTGCTAGGAATCCAGCAGCTACTAAATTACTCTGAAACCAGCCTTCACCAACTGACAGCCATGTTGGACTGCCGGGGCCTTCACAAGGTGAGCAGCATAGGGCACAATGTTCTTTTGAGATGCTAGTTTGGTGACTACTGGCCCACAGACAAAGACCCTTGACCTTTGTTTTTGTTCTCTCCCTCCCTTAAATAAAGGATTATCTGGATGCCTTGATTGGGATCTGCTATGATGGGATAGAAGGCCTGCTGTACCTCATTCTGTTCTCTCTGTTGGCTGCCATGTCCTTCTCTACTATCATCTGTGCCATCCCACGTGCCTGGAAACATTTGGCTAGCAGGTAAAATGGACTAATCTCCGAGCAGTGCCTTTGGGAACTAACAAGGAAAAGCTACACATTTATGAAGGGTTTCTTTTTCTTTAGTGAAAACAGTAGGGTTTTTTAAGAGGGATTATTATAATTAACCACGATGTTTTGCTGTTAGCCACATATGATAGTTTGAGGCTGCCAGTTTTTTCCTCTCCCAGTTGAACACTGTGACAGGGAGCAGAGGGAAGTTTTAGTGTGGCCCCCTCACATTGGGCCAAGTCACTGTCTCCATAGCTCAGCAGTTTGGATAGTCTGAAGCACTGTGCTGTGAAGACCATAGCTTGGTGTGACATGGGTGGACGTTGCACCAAGCCTTCCTCCTGCTTCCCATTGCATTGTTCAGCTGGGTAGCCTGCATTTTCACCCATGTCTCTGTCCTGTCCGTGATCTAGGAGGAGCCTAACCAGAGTCATGCTTCTCCAGTCACATTTTAGAGCAGGGCAAATCGAGCAAAAGAAGTGTTACAGCTAGCACATGATCCAAGTTCTTTCCGGTTGTCTGATAACCTAGAGTTTGTCTGTCTTGCCTCTCATTAGGTTGCCTAGTAAAGCTTCCGCATTTCACAGCATACTTTAGTCTGTTGCTGAGCAACAGCTATACAGGTCTGTGGATCATCTACAGTTATACTTCACCTGGCTGATGTGAACAGCAAAAGTTAGCAGGGAAGAGGCAGACATATAAACAAATGAGGGAGGCACCGCAGAAATTTTCTTCCACTGTGTTTTCACAAGCTTCTCAGTGTGTTCCAGTTTATGGAATCCAAACTCCAGGGCCTGTTTCCACTACTGTATTTTAACAAGTTGTAGAAGAAGCCCAAGTTCATTTTCTGGTGCCATTGTTTAAAGTACAACCCACACTTGATCCCTGAGTCATGTAGCAAAGCAGAAGAAAAACTCACTGTGAGGTGCTCGCTCATAAATGCCACTTCTTATGTAATGACCCTAAAAGTGAGATCATTAATTCCTTGAACTACATAATTTTGACTCCTGTCCTCAAACTAATAGTGGGTATCTTGCTCTGCCAACGTGTCTTGAGATAACATCATGGAGAACTAGGATGTGAGACTGTCATTACTGGATTTCTTTTTCTTCTCTTCAGAGACCAGGAGTATGATGACATAGATGAGGAAGACCCCTTTAATCCTCAAGCTCGAAGAATTGCCGCCCATAACCCTAGCCGTGGGCAGCTTCGTAGTTTCTGCAGCTACAGTAGCAGCCTGGGCAGTCAGACAAGCCTTCAGCCTCCAGCCCAGACCATCTCCAATGCTCCAGTGTCTGAGTACATGTGAGTACAAGATACATGATCTGGCATTAAGGTAACATACAAGCTCATGTCTGGACTGCAGAGTCCCAAGGTCATTCTCAGATACTGTCTGAACTGTTTGAGTTGCCCTTAGGAGCTTTTGCTTCCAATCTTTCCTCCTCATACTCTTACTGCCTTTCATATTTGCCTTTCTTGCTGCCTTTCATCTCTCCATCCCTCTCTGAAAACAGCTGTGTCTCCCCATTCCACCCTTTCAAGAGCAGGCAGCTTAACGCCCCTTGTAGTCCTGGTATCCTGGATATTTCAGCAACCCAAAAGGAGAACTAACTGATGGAAAGGCTTACCATAAAACAGTGTTCTCTCTCTCTCTCTCTTTTAAACAAAATAAAAACAGCAGATCTGACTTACTCATATGGTGATAAAGTCCTTAGGTAATCAACTTAAGGAAAATTCTGTAGGTTTGATTCCTAAAATGCTAATATTTATAAAAGAAGTGTGAAAATACTTACTGGTCAGATGTTATTGGTTAGTTTCCTGCAAGTGCTTGAATTAACATAGAGCATTTTTATTTCAAAGTTGCTTTGAAATAAAAGGTTTCATCTATGTTTTAGAATTTATTAGAGGGCGAGGAACACAGCTTCTCAAATGGATCCATCGGCTCATCATTTAGCTTCTTTTTTGCTTTCTCCCATCTGTTTTAATTTCCCTCAGTTCCAGTTCTGGTGGATTGGAAGGAGATGGTCTAGCAGCAGCAGTTTGTCAGTTAGGGAATATCAGAGCATAGATCTGTGTTAAACATTAAAAAGTATTCCTGGCTGCTGACCTTGCCATGCTGCACCTCTGCTAATCTTTAGTTAAAAGATGGCACGTGACAGGGTCGTTTCTCTTCCCTTAAAAAGATACTAACAACAAAGGGAAGCTGAGAGAAACTCCGGGAACAGTAGTGCCAATTTGTAGCATAATCAGAGATGGCCCAATACTGGTCTTCCAGATGCTCATGAACTACAGCTTCCATCACTCTTTGTCTTTGGTCATGCCTGAATACTTTCAATGCCAGCATAGGCTGGCACCCTGCATTCCAGGCTTATACATTAAGCACTTGTTGAATCTTGATCACCATCAAAATTTTATGCTGCAACACGGTTTAGATGATGGTCAGATCAGGTTTTACTGAGGGTGGAAGGGTAGGAGTTGTTCCATAGATGGGCATATAGAGAGTTAGGTGGGCTTACATGCCTCAGAATTTATCAAGTTTGCTTTTGATGCTTTTTATAAACAGTAAATAAGATTACCGAAAAACTTCCTGCCTTCCCTTCCTACAAAGGGAAATTGAGAGCCTGTGATGTGATTGCTGCATTACTGTGGCACTGGGGTTCCAAACAAGCCTCAGCTGCTCCATCCTCACGTGGAGTTGGAATTGGGTTCATTGTGTAGCTGTTAAGATGATCCATGATCCATACTCAGTCCCAAGGTTAGAAGGAAGGTTGAGGTTTGTCATTGATTGCTAGGTTAGTAAACCTAGCTCCACTTATCAATTGAGAAGTGTTTGGATCTGAGTCTCTCAGCACTCAGTCTCTTAATTTTTATAGTCACAAACTGTGTTGCCAAGTTTGTATGAAAAAGTTTTGCTTACTGTCTGTTCCCAGTTTACCTTAAAAGAGAAAGTTAAATATTTTTCCCTGTATGTATCTTCTGAATAAAACCCCATCAGCAATCCTTAGTCTGCTGTTCCAGATCTAGAAAAAGTGAGAAGTCATTCATGTGTGCCATTTCTGTCATACTATAGTACGTCCTTGTGTAGAAAAGTGCTGAGTCTGTGTGACATCTTATGTTTCCATGATGCTGGTACAGGGAGAAGCTTTTCAAATAGGCAGTCCCTGTGTGAGCATTCCATTCCCACAAAAGGGCTGCTTCAGATGCACAGGCATGTGTAGTAAAACCTGTTGGGTGCTGCCTGTGTGGCTGGGAGTCTTTCAGTCTAGCTAGCTACCTCAGTTAAACATTCAGCAGGTACCAATACCTATATGCCTTCCTTTTTTCTTTCCCCATCCTTGCTAAGATAAAGTTTGTGAATTGCTACTTTAGAGCTGAGCCAAATGTTGACTGCAATCCATTTTGCCTATTGTTGGTTGACTTCTGTTACAACCACTAAAAATGTCTTTCCCTTATAGGGAAGAGAGAAGAAAGTGTTTGCATGGCCCTTTCTTGGTGGCTTTAGGTCTCTTCAGTCCCTTTGCCATTAGTAGCCTGCACTGAGGGGATGAATACCTGAAGAACATGGAGAGGAAGATCCTTGTCTTTTCAAAGCTAATTACACTTGAGTGCCTGCAGAGCTGAGGCAGGGGTGGTCATGGGTGGTTTCTGTTCACAGTGCTGTGTGGGAAAACAGAAGGAAAAGCGTTAGTCTGTTGGGACTCATGATACACAAAGCTAAAGGTCAGGAAAAGGTGGAATATCAGTGTAAAAGAGGAGATTGTATGATGGCAGACCCTAATGGACTGGAGTTAACATTCTTCCCCTGCTGCATCACCTGATCGTCAGTATTTTTCATTTTATAGCATTATTGCTCTTGATGTAAAGAGTTTGCTCCTAGAATTAGCTTCTCTTCTGCTCTGGGCCCATCTGAGATTGGCTCATTCTGTAAGAACAGCACGGGAATATTTCCTAGATTCAGGCTCAGAATAGCGTTCGTTTTAATAGACTGTGCACCTGATCTTACTCCTCTCTACCTGCAGGAACCAAGCTGTGCTCTTTGGTGGGAATCCACGCTATGAAAACGTCCCACTGATTGGAAGAGGATCGCCTCCCCCCACGGTACGGTGGGCGTCAGAGGCCAAATCATTTTTATAACAGATCCTTTTTTATTTCCTCTACTTTTACTAACACTCTTTATTTTAAAAAATTTAAAAAGAAAAATACATAAATATATCTATATACATATCTATGATGGAACAGGAAAGTTCCTGCTTTTGCTCGAAGCCAAAATAGTTTTGTTTCTGATGTTAGAGAAGAGGAAAAGAGTTCTTCCCTACCCCACCGCCTACCCCCATCTGTAGAACCTCCAAAAGATTGTGACCTTGCATCTAGAGATTCATATCTGCAGTGAGATCAAAGAGCTGGAAGACTCCTGCCTTTTTGGAGACTGGCATATCATGTTTGAGCAGTTATTTTAGCTGCCACTGTATGTAACATAAGATACAATCTACAAAGGTGGAATTCTTGCAGACTAGCTATGGGCAGATGTGTATCAATACTGTAGAAAGTAACTCTGTCTTACAACATCAGCCGTTCATTCGTTAGCACACCTGCAGGCTGTTGTTAGCGACTACTATGGAAGCCTACCATTCTGCCAGGCTTAACTTACAGAAATTTGTCATATTTTTGCACATCAGTGCCCATAGCTTTGCAATATCCTTTTTTATATATTGTATTACTTAGTGCCATATTTATTTATTTTTTAAAAAAATATCATGTGCATGTTTAAAGTATTGTTTAATAGTCTAGCTTCTGGAGAAAATGGCTTCCACTTCTAATCATCTAGAAGATGAGTAAATGTTATTTTACTTTTATTTTCTGTTCTTAATAACTTCTTCAAGTTTTCCTTGTTTTGCTCTAAGCAGAAGCACTCCATTAAGTTTGGCATAATGTTCTTTTAAAACATGTCTTGCCTGCTAATATTTGCTTTGTTTTTGCATCAACTGTTTTGGAGCTATGTTGCCCTTCAAGAGTAAGTTGCTTATTCAATTCTTCATTGCATCTCTCCCCCACCCCTACCCCAGCAAGTTTTTATTTTGTTTGCTTCTTCCTTTCCCCCCAGCTTCCCCCAGTTCACTTCCTTGTGCTGTGAGTTTCCCCTTCCCCTGATAAAGTGTGGAATTTCTGAAATTCAGAATGTCAGCTGGGCTGAATTCTGCACACAAGGTGTGACCAAAGTTTTCTCCACTTGGGTGGAATAGCGAGAAAAGCAAAATCAGATGGAGCCAGAATTTTGCTTTTCCCCTTGAGTTGAAACATTGCCAGGGTGCATTCACTGGAGAAAAATAATAACCTTTGATTGGTTTATAGGCCAAGTGATTCTATTCTTTTTCATACTGAGAAGCTCTGAGTCCAATCTTGGCTCATTTAAAAAAGAAAAGGGAATGCTTTCTAGAATCTTCTTAGAAAGATGGTTTCAACCTGAAACGATGAAAAAAGGCTAGTTCTTCGGATATGGTTTACCTAGCTGGGGGTTTTACCACTGAAGCTTGTAAATCAGGGGTGTTGGTTGCGGGATATCATACTAATCTTCAGCATCGAGAAAGAGAGAAGGTCCTTTAGATCTTAAAGATCAGGAAGAGGTACTGCAACAATTGCTTGCTTGAATATAACCCCACTGTGTGAGATGCAAAAAGTGTTACCTTCAGGTAGGGATGAGTACAGACAGAGGTTGGGAAGGGGGTTAAATATTCATGGCGTTACATGCAGGTTAATAGTATTGGCATCATTTGCAAATTAGTTGTTTGCTATACTTGTTGGAATAGCATCTTAGAGACTTTGTTTATGTTATAGAGACAGAAGCCGTAGAACATAAGAACATAAGACAAGCCCTGCTGGATCAGGCCACAGCCCATCTAGTCCAGCATCCTGCCACACACGGTGGCCCATCAAATGCTCATGGGCATCTCAAGGAGAGACGAGGACAAACCTTTTCCTGCTCTTGAATCCCAGCAAATGGCCTTAGAAGCATCCTGCTTTCCCCTCCAGCCTGAAAGATGTACCTAGGCATTCATTCTAGTAGCCATTGATACATCTGTCATGCATAAATTTGTCTAACCCTACTTTAAAGCCGTCTAGGCTGGTAGCTGTTACCACCTCTTCTGGCAACAAATTCCATAAACCAATGACCCTCTGGGTGAAGAAATACTTCCCCTTGTTGGATCCAACTCTCCTAACCATAAGCTTCATAGAGTGCCCCCTGATTCTAGTGTTGTGTGATAGAGAAATGTTCTCTGTTCACCTTTTGTATACTGTGCATAGCTTTATATACTTCAATCAAGTCCCCTCTTAAACGCCATCTCTCCAGACTGAAGAGGCCTAGACGTTGCAGCCTGATTTCATAAGGGAGGTGTTCCAGACTCTTAATCATTTTGGTTGCCCTTCTCTGCACCTTTTCCAGTTCCACAATATCCTTTTTGAGGTGTGATGACCAGAACTGTACACAATATTCCAAATGTGGCCTCATCATAGATTTATAAAGAGGCAAAATGACACTTGCTGACTTATTTTCTGTTCCCCTCCTAATTATACCCAGCATTGAATTAGCTTTTTTCGCTGCTGCTGTGCACTGGGTTGACACCTTCATTGAACTGTCCACCAAAACCCTGAGATCCCTTCCCTGGTGTGTTGCAGAAAGCTCAGACCCCATCAGTTTATAGACATAATTTGGGTTTTTGGCCCCGGTGTGCATTACTTGGCACTTGTTAAGATTAAAGAACATTTGCCACTTGGTTGCCCAGTCCTCCATATGCACACTAATTTTGTCCTTAATGATGGTTTCCATCACCTTACATGGAACCGACGTTAAGCTAACTGGATGTGCTGTTGTCCAAAAACATAGTCCCAGGGATCATACACGCCCCCAAAAGCCAGGCTGAGTGTGTAGGCTCACAACATGACAGTGACTGAGGAAGAACAAAATAGCTGGAGGGATTTGAATGCAAGCTGCTACCGCATATCACTTTTATTTTTTGTTTTATATTTTTTTAAAAAAACAGATGCATGAATGACAATTCATTAATCCTTCACAGGAACTATTTTTAAATCAGGTGTTTAAATGTTGGAATCATGCCAGTCTGGCTCCTTTTAATCTTATTGTTGCAGACCTTGCAGTTGCAAGAGCTCGAGGAGGTGGTTAATCTAACTGCACTCAGATTAATTTGGACCCCTTTCTCAATGCACTGAATAGTCCAATTTAAATAGGATTTAAATCCCCCCAGGAATAACTTTGAAGCTTTTCGAGTTCTGTTAAAATAGACAGTGAATAATTTCCCCCAGTGCTGTGATTTGGAGGACACTATTTTGCTTTGACCCACAGTCACAAGCATTTCTTTCTCCTTTCTTCCTGCTTCTAGTTACACACAGATGTACATACACACGTCTCCTTTTTAGGCAGGTACACCCATGGACACACACCAGCCAGCTGTTTCTTTGCTGCTGTGTTTGCTACACCAGTATAGCCAGATATAATCTGTGCTCATCAGAACTCATATAGGATAGCACTGTCGTTTGCTTGTCACTCGTATCATGGTCAGAAGATGGAGTGTGGTATGTAAGTGTAAATAGTAAATGATCATTAGATTGCTCCACATTAAAGATAATAAAGGTTGAGTAGATCTGCTCCCTCACAAAGGACATGAGGAAGCTCTCTCTGTGTAAAACCGCCTGTGCTGTGCTTTGACCTCCCTGAGAACTGGCCAGATAAGATAAAATTGCACTTTGGTCCCTAAGAAACCCAAACTGCAAGGCAGGTGAACAGTTCATCATCAAATTATACAGCAGTTGTTTGTGCCCCACTGTCGCCTCTTCTCACACCCACAGCCTTCCTGGATCATACCTGGTCTTTCACCCTTTGGTTAAATGCTGAGCAGTCCCCCTTCCCCTGTCATGCATGCTGCTGCCTCCTCCTACCACCTGCCTTGCCATCCCCTGAATCATACCCTGCCATTCCCCCTTGTCCCATCATGCACCTCAGTATCCCCCTATTGCATCAGTGTGGGCTACTAGCTAGTCCCTTTGGACTTCTACTGCTTTCCTGTCTTCTAGGCCTACAAGCAGGAAACAGATGCACACTTGCCCACACCATAGGTCTTCTAGGAGGACTGGTAGTTCTCTACTACAGAAAGCCTACTTTCAGGCCTAGAAGACAATTTGCTAGCCATAGACTCTACAGGGCTGCACAGTCAATGACAGTGGAGCAGTGTGGGCCATGGATGCAGTGGGGGAATGGAAGGACATGCAGGGGGAGATGGGGGATGTTGGTGTACAATCTGGGAGGAAGCAAGTATGATGCAGGAACTGGGGAGAGGCTGGGATGGAATCTAGTAAGGGAATCAAACTGACAAATAGTTTAAGTTCTCTGTGGTTCACTTTTGATTGAATCTGGAACTTCTAGTGAATCTGGTAGTGAGCCCACAAATCCCAACAGTTCCAGAGATCCCTACAGACAAACTGACATGACAGCAGTATTTTATGGGCCATGTTGTGAGAGTGGAAAATTATCTTCGTCTCTCATGGTGCTGGGCCTGCTTCCCCTATTTATCATTTGGGGAAAGGGAATTTGTTCACCTACCCTTATGACAACCCTCAGTTGTCCATAGAGGTGTGTTGTGTACAGCCTGAATTTCAGGCCTTTAAACTCACAGTCTTTAAAAATATTTATAAAAACTCCAGACAAATTAAATTTTATATCGATTTGCCTTTGACACTCGGACAGAAAGCAGTGCAAAAAAAATTTTTTTTTAAGTATATTCCTGGTGTTGTGATTTGGCTATACATTCCTCCAGGAAACTCAGGAGACAAGTAGTAGTGCTTGAATAGCATCCATTTTATCCTTGAAAACTGTGGTAGATTCAGTTGCCGTTTACCTGTTTTAAAGAAAAATCTAATAATTAGACTTCTGTGATTGTGTTTAAATAGGGAATAAGTAGAAGAAGGTAAAGCAGGTTCTAGGAAACCCCATTTTCCAGGGTACCATCTCACATTATCATAGCTGCAGCTTTTGCAGAATTGGACTGACTACTAGGTGGCTCTTGATCCTAGCCAGGAAAGTTTTACTTATATTTTAAATCAAGAGTACAGATCTGTAGTTGCTTAATACCAGTTAGCTATAGCATAACTGTGAAAAGGAACAACAACCGAGTATGCCCTCTTGCTTTGTATATCTAATATGCAGGCCACTAGGAAATTGCAAGACTCTGATACCTCTTAATTTCAAGACCTTAGTCTCGGTACAGTAGCACAGAAGTTCATAATCTGATGGAACAAGGTGGTTGAATTTGGAGAACTAGGGGGAAAGCTTTCATCTTAGACCGCTTTTTGTAAGAATCCTTTGTAAGAATCCTTTGTAAGAAAATGTGAGGAGCCTAACAAATACAGAAGTCACCTATTTATACCATCACTTTAAGCTTTTTGAGAAGAACCTTACATTTGTAGAGATTATTTCAAGATTTATTTATTTATTTAAAACTTTAGTATATTGCTTCTCATTTAAAAGAAAATCGAAGTGATTTCCAGAGGAGATTAGAAACAAAGATAAAGATCTTCATGAAAACCACTTGAAAATTTAGTAGACCGATTGGATGTTTTACTGAAATCTTTAAAACTTGAGGGGCAGTGAAACATTTTGTGCTTGGAATGAAACCAGTCAGATTTTTAGGCTGTAAACTGCAGAATCTGAGAGAATGTGTGATCTGAAAAGGAACTACAAAAGTTACATTGTTATAGTTATGTGGACACGTAATGGTCTTTACCAATTTTATTGTGTTGCTCACTTGGAAATGGCTGCCCAGGGTCTGGAGAAGTAGCTCTCAAAAGCTTCATGCAGATGTCACCCAACCACTCCACCATATTTGGACGTTCCAGAATAAGGCATGGATATTCCAGAATATCCAAACACAGTGGAACAAGTAAGCGACATCGGGATGCAGCCAAAGGTTCTTTAAAAAAGAAGAAATAAGAGTTACAAATCAAGCAACATCCTCTGGGTGTTTACCTGAACAGGGGAAATGCCATACACTGAGTTAGCCACCAGAACAGTGGTTCTCAACCTGTGGGTTGCGACCCCTTTGGGGGTCGAACTACCCCTTCAGAGGGGTCGCAACAAGTCTCCCACCTTCCCGCCCCATCCTCACCCAAGCTGCCTCCCTCCCATGGTTGGGGGTCCCCAGAACTTCAGGAACTGCATTAAGGGGTCGCAGCATTAGGAAGGTTGAGAACCACTACTCCAGACCATCTAGTAGATTTTAGAAGGCGGTTGGTGTCACCTTCTAGCTCTGGAGCTACTAGGGGCTGAATTTGAAACTTGTTGCACACCAAGCTTGTGCTGTGCTCTTGAACTGTGCATAGTTACAAGTCAATATGCCAAAGACTGTAATCTTGTTCCCTACACAGGTGCCCTGAACACCAGGTCATTACTGGTTTATTCCCTAAAAACAAAGTATCTTTGCAGCCAGTCAAAGTGGGATTGCTAGAAAAATGTAGGGGATTTTGTTAGCTGGAACTTTCTCAGTAATGGGCTTTATTATAACAGATGCCAAATGGGTGTATTAAAATAGACTGTTCTGTGCATCGAAATGGTAACACTCCCAAAACACAGCTTCCTCCTTTCTAACCATCACCTTGCCTCCAACGCTCAGCTGGCAAAAGTTTAGCTGTTTACCAGAAGTTTTGTGTGCCTCTCATTCCCCCTTCTACCCCCACTTTCTTTTCAAAACAACACAGGAAAACCCATTGCCAGCATTTTCCTTTTTTAATGTGGTGCCTTTCCATATTCACGCTGCACCTTTCTCATTTCACTCTGTGCCTTACCAGTGGTTGGATATGGCAACGGGAAGCCTGGGTGGATATTTAGTAAAGCCTCAAAAAGCTGAGTGTGGATATTTTATACTCTTTGTGTTACTTGTGTGAGACTTTGCACATTTTAAAGTCATTTCATGGTTCTTATCAATTGGGACCTAAGTCATCAAGCTAAAACTGCAGGTATAACATCTCTTCTCTTGATCTTTTCTCTCTCTAGTATTCTCCAAGTATGCGAGCAACCTATCTATCGGTTAATGATGATCACAGGCGACAGTATGGCAACGAATTTCCAGCCTAGCACACAGCTTGTAGACAAGAGTCCACAGCATACCTTGTTGCTATAGTGGAACCCAACAACTAAAGGTGCATGAACTGCAAGGGGTCTGTTTGCCTCCATCATGGCGTGATGGAAGAAGGGCACTTGGAGACGGAGTCGGACGAAGAAGACACTTGCTGGCACAGAGGATAGTCTTCCCTGGATTATCCCATTGTGCTAAAATGGCAGCTTTTATTCTTCCACTGTTTTGTCTTCCTCTCTTGAACACACAGGATGGTACCCAGAACCTCCATCCTCAGAGCTAACTCGTGATGTCTTCTCCTTGACTCACCATCTCCTCCTGCTCCATTCCTTCCACCAGTGCTTTGTCTTCCCAGATATTTTTTAAGGGAGGGAGGTAGAATTAGGTTTTGGACAGTCACAAGTTTGTGCGCAGGCTATTCATTTCCTCTTTTCCTGCCTCTGCACTGGTTTGGAGGCTTTTTTTTTTTCATAATTGATGGTACGGTCCAGGCTTCCTTTTTCTTTCATTAGAGCAAATAACAAGACCAGTACACTGTACAAGTAAATAGAAGACTTGACTTGAGACGCAATGACCTAAAGAAAATGAGGTGCTTACTCACTTCTGAGTCAACTGCAATACCAGTCCCTTGATTAATTTTCATGTTTTTTCCTCTAGAGAAGCATCTGTATGAAGCCTGTAGCTAGCTTGGCACTATGCTGTATTTGTGATCCTCTTCTTTGGGGAAAATCTGTTTGGTATAACTGATGGTACTAGAAAACACACACAGTATCCTCCACTACAGTTCATTTGTTCCTAGAATTAACATGCCATTTCATGGACCATTGCTTTGGGTGGCCTCAGGTATTATTTGGAACAAACTGAATTTTTTTAATGTGTATTTTTTGTTTTCTGTGTTATTTTTCCTTCTAGTGTTTTATATGGGCTATCCAAAGAACATAACATTTTTTATCTTTTTAAAGAATGTTTATTAAGGATTACACATGAGTTTGTTTTTTAAAAAGTATGTATGTATGTATGTATGTATGTATGTATGTATGTATGTATGTATGTATGTATGTATGTATGTATGTATGTATGTATGTAAATGTAGCAAGTCAGCTTTGGTTTTTAGCATATTTTCCCCCACCAAAACTAACTTCTGAAGACAATATCACTTAATTGTCAGTGGAGGGGAAAATACCAGCTCAGCCAAGCATTGTTTTCTCTCATCTATTCTGGGGGCTGGGACAAAAAAGGAAGAAATAAATGAACTGACTAGTAAAGTGAGGAAATAATGTTAAATAAATGCCATAACAATGTTACTGAAAGTTATGGGTTAACAAAATTTTGAGTACCATTGTATGTATTTCTGGCACATAGAGCTCATACAGCTGACATTTTCAGAGTAACAAATGTTAATCAGGGGAATCCTGCTTAACTAGAGACAGTGTTCATCACAGCAGTGATTACTCACAGAATTTCAGCTATCAGTGTAAACAGAATGTCAGCCTCAATCTCATTCCAGATAGCTGAATCGCTTTTACCATCCTTATGATCTTTACACAAGTGTGCCTCTCAAAAAAAAAAGAAGAAGAAGGTATTGCTAGGGAGGGAGAAACAAGGGGATAAAATATGTCAAAATGAATTAGGGAAGGGTTCTTTCTTAGGTTCTCGGGCATTTGCCTCCAACTCATTTCCATTTTTGTCTTAAGTTGGTTAGGTTCATTTGCTTAGGCTGTGCTGAATTTTCCTTTCAGCCGCTCAATATTTTGTACTTTGAACATTGCTGGAAGAGAAAGCAATATATAAACATTCTCAAAGGAACACAAGTGGGTTGTTTTATTCATCCAAGCACAAAGAACCAAGTAAATATGTTTAAACCTGAATGCTGCAGATGAAACTCTTCCAGTGGCATCAACCTGGATTACTGGTGCTGTCTTGGGCTTCACCTCCTTAGAAGAACTGCTTCTGCCAACCGTTGCACAGGGGTAACATTGCTAGGAAGTGCCGAGACAGGGTTGCTCTCTGCCACATACAATATCAATTGGGGCTTTTAAATTACTTGACAGCAATGACTCACTGTGTCTTTTTTTCAAGTATAACATGTACATATCTATGGATCACTACATAATTTGTACTTTCAGCTTACATGTGACAGAGTACAACTTAAGGCATGGGGAAGGGACAACCCTGATTTGATGCTTTTAATTGTGTCATTTTTGTCCCAATGCTGTTAAGACGGTTTTTTAAAAAACGCATGTAAACTAACCTTGTCTCAGGCTCTTTTGGAGCTATGCCTGATTTGTATGTACTGACTAGGAAACAAATAAATACTTGTACTAAAAGGTAGCCTTCAGTTGCCTGTGTCATCAGAGTTGTCTTGTTCAGTATTGAACCCTACTTTCGATGCATCAGTAAAGTGTGGAGAGTAGATTTTAAGGTTATGTGTATGTGCATGCTTTTATTAGAACATAGTACTCATCATTTGGAATTAGGAACAGAAGGACTACACTTAAAAGACCAAGAATGTGTTTAAGGCTCCTGAACAGAACTATGCAAGAACCTGGCACTCCTGGTATATTCCTCAATACTTCAGCCTTTTTCGGATCAGAGCTATTTTGCCACGGTCTTTTGTTACATTAGCATTGGGACATTGCTAATCTATTCCATCTCACAAAGAGTTTCCAATCTACAGTACCTTCTGTTTACCTTTGTTCTCATGGGTGATCTTCATGGGGGTTAAAAGACTAGAGAAGATTGGGCACTAGTGTTCTTCACTAACATGGCATGTAGAAGAGAAACCTGCTCAGCATTACAATGAGGTCCTGTGACTGTGTAGATTATTACCTTCCCAAACAATCAAACATATAGAAAATGTTACATTTCTGCAGTGGGTTTAATCAGCATTTATGTGCTCTCACATAGGGGTGTGCATGAATGGGGTTTTTGCATTCAAATTCAAGTCGAATGTCAAAACATTCGATTTGATTCAAATGTTTAAAATCTGAATGTCAAAAATCCGATTCAAATCCGTAACATTCGAATCTATTCATTCAAATGTTAGATTCATATTTAAAGGTACGAATGTCGACAACATTTTGTGTGCATCCCTTTTTTATCTGGTATTATAAGCACAAATACGTGTAATATTTGTTTCGGAACATCCAGAATCCATTTGAATGTCTAAATTTGAATGTTATTAAATCCAAATGTCAACATTCATTGGATTTGAATCGGATTTTTGAATATCCGTACACATCCTTACGCTCACACTGCTAAAGTTTCACTTCTGCACTTAAAAGTTCAGAAATCTCAGTACTAAGGTTTTAACTTGCATAGGGCTGAGTTGGTTGCTCTCCAATCCAGCAGCCAGCACCTTTAACAGGGCTGTTTAGCACTGAGAAGAGTACACCATTGTTTTACCTTTCTAACTTCCAACAGCAGTTTGAGGGGCTGATTTTATTGATGAAGAGGCCAGAATAGCTGCCAAACCATGCTATATGAAAGAGTTGAGGTCCTTTGCCTCCTGGACACAACTCCTTACTTGGGAGTTGTTTAAAGACTTCGGAAAGAGCTGGCACTGTGGGGAATGGTGAAGAGGTGTTGACCACATCCCTGATTTCAAATTCTTGCTGTCATTGTAGATTAGGGCAGTGCAGCTGAGCCTATGCTTCCTCATCCAAACAACAATTCTAGCAGTTTGTGTAGACAGAGCATGACTAATAACTTTTCAGGAAATTTGTGGCCAAATAGCCAATCAAACCCAAGTCTCACCTGTGTTAGGAAGCACCAGACTGGTTTTTATAACTTTAAGAGGAACAGCAGTTATCTTTTGGATTTCACAAGAGACGGAAAAAACTGAGTACTGCAGGTTATCAAAACTTGCAAATGAGGGCCTGCCAAACCTGGATTTAACGTTCAATATGTCTGAAATTGAGTTTGTCAATCTTTTTTTCTACCACAAATAGCAAGAAAGGGTCACAAGTCTCAAAAAGATGTGGAAAGTGTGGTTCCTAAAGCCACATATAAGGATGACAATACACCTTTCAGAAAGTGGGGAATGTTTGAGCACTTCCTTATGAGAAAACTAGTTGTACACAAATTAGAATAAATAGGGTGGCATTTCATTCTAAAATCCTACAAAATCATAACATCTGGCAGCTGCATCCTCAGAATAACAGCTAAATGTTATAGCAGGGAAACACACGCTGAGGGTTGCCTCTTAGATTAAGAGACGTGTGCCACCTTCCAAGAAAGACTGCAATTGTATTAGTGCCAGGGTATATGTAACCTATAAACAGCAGTAACCTCCATGATGGTGCAACATCATAATCTGCTCTTTCATTGCTTTTTGGTGCAACTGACAGCTGGTACATGAAGTTTTAACCAAAAATATTAACCACAAGAGGGTTAATGAGCATTAAATATACAGTCACTGTCTCGTGCTCCATATTTCTGATAGCTATTGAAGTCGTTTTGTTGAGATAGATATTTAAAAAGAAGAAGAGTTGGCTTTTCTACACTTTTTTCCACCCATTTCAGGGAACTCAAGGCGGCTGACAAAGCTTTCTGTTACTCTCCCCACAACAGAACACCCTGTGAGGTAGGTGGGCCTGTGAGCTCAGAAGAGAGCTGTGACTAGCCCAAGGTCACACAGCTGGCTTTGCGGAGGAGTTTCAGACTCGAACCCGGTATTCCCAGATAAGAGCCTGGCTCCCTATCCACTAAACCAAACCAAACATTCGTATGTGTCTGCATGCATCCCGTTTTTATCCTGTATGCATCCTGTTCTTGTACCGTACGTATCCGTATACAAATGCATACAGATACGAATAAGATGCATACAGATGTGTATGTAATGCGCACGTATCCATACACATACGAATGTCCGAATGATTCGTACGAATGATTCAAAAGATTCAAAATTTGTTCAGATGTTTACATTCAAATGTAGAGACATTCAAACAAATTCAATTGAATGTTCTGAATATTCGTGTAGATCCCTAGTGCTAAGTATATTCCTTACACCTTACCCTGAGCCTGGAAGCTAGAGGACTAGACAGAAGGTGAAACAAATTCAGATTAAGGAGTGTCAGAAATCCCTGTCAGGTCCTGTTCTAATGTGTTCCACAGCATTGGGAGACTTCAGATCTAAAATAGAAATGGTGTAAGTGACCATTTCTTATCCCATGACGTGTTCCCCCACTTGAACATAAGAGAAGCCATGCTGGATCAGGCCACAGCCTGTCCAGTCCAGCCTGCTGTCTCACATAGTGGCCTACCACATTTGTGCAGATGTTGTATATTTACTATATCTTATAATACATCATTTGTTGAAACTGCATCATTTGTGTACAACTCTCCACAGGTACAGACATGATACTGGCATGCATGAAAGTTGTGCCTTTTTGTTGCTGCTGATTGTAGATACATAGAGGCTTATGC
This sequence comes from Aspidoscelis marmoratus, assembly GCA_014337955.1. Classification (NCBI taxonomy): domain Eukaryota; kingdom Metazoa; phylum Chordata; class Lepidosauria; order Squamata; family Teiidae; genus Aspidoscelis; species Aspidoscelis marmoratus. The sequence goes on from MTQE01002208.1 coordinate 31,431,638, forward strand.
TAGCAGTGTGAGCTGTGAAGAAGGTTGACAGGGTCTCATCGCCTATGTAGAATAAGATAGTGCTAGGTTCTATATGTTTTCTTGGAATTTTACATATATATGCCAAAGTGAAGAAGATGACTTAGTATCTTGCAATTACTTGGGATGGGTAGGCTTAGAGGCTAAAAGAGAGTAATGATTATGCACATTAGGCCCTTTCTGCACTGGACCTTATTCTACATTATATCCCAGAATAGGGGCCTGCCATTTGCATGCCATTCGGGTTGTGCCTGCTGTAATCTGCACTAGCACTAGATGGCAGACCCCTATTCTGGGATATAATCCAGAAAAAGGCCCAGTGTGGAAAGGGCCTTCAGTGTCATACAATCCAATAATACAAAAAGAGGTTTCTACATCCACCTCTCTTTGTGTGTCTTTCTCACATGCCCAACACACTTTGCCATAAAGCTTTAAATGCAATGTAGAGATACAGCTTATCTACTCAGACAAAGTCCAGCTGAATTTAGAGTTAGCAAGCTGGCATGAAGCAGCAACCTTATTGGTTAGCAGCTTATTGGTGGCAGGACAGTTTAGTTGCTATACACCAATTGGAAAAAGGAGAATACTCACTACAAGCATTTCTGTAATTCCTCTAGAAGAACAATTTCTATAAAAAAAAAAACTAATAGTGGGTCCTTTTTAGAGCTTGGAAGTATGATCCCCATACATCTTGTCTAACTTTGCAGTGCTAAATAATCATAAATAAATCTATAAGACACCTTAGGACAACAGCTCCATTTACTGTTCTTTTGTTTTTCCCTCAGCAGAAGTTTTGTGGTAATACACTGAAAAAGAGTAATGGATTTTAAAAGTGGTTCAGGCCATCTGGGAGTTTAGCAAACTGAGTTTCCAGCTAAATGGAAAGGTCACACGACTTGCTGATTTTTTTCCCCTTCTATGCAACTCTTAAAGGTGCAGGCTTCCTGTCCTCCTTTACAGGTAGCCTGTGCCCTTTTGACTAATTTTGAAGTCCGCTTCTTCTTTGCAAATAGGGTTACCATATGGAAAGGAAATGTGGGCCCCTGCACCTTTCATAACTGCATAGATTGAAGACACAATGTCAGCAAGTGTTTCCTCCATAAAAATCCACATGTTGGAATTCCCTCTCGTTTCCCTCTTTGGCCACATCCCCATGCAAGCCATTTGGCTCTGATTGGGCACACATGTGACCGGGTGCAGGTCTGAGATTGGATGTTGCCTGTCCTCATTCCATTACCGGTAACGCTGGCTGAGTGCTGGCTGGGTGCCAATTCAGCCATCCCCATGCAAACCAAGCCAAACCCTGGCACAGGAAAGCAGCGCCATCTTCTCTCCACCCCCTCTCTCCTCATTGGAAGCTGGATTGATGTCACCCTACCCCTGTGCTGCCCAGTGCAAATGCTACATCCCCCCCCCCTTAGTGGCACAGAGAAGCCAGGACTGAATGACAAAAATAATTTTTTAAAAACCCAGCTGCTTGAGCAAACCCACTACGAGGTTTGATGGCAGTTGAGTGGTTGAGCAGTTTTGCACACCTCTGCTCTTCCCAGGAACCGTGAGAACACCTGGCAAGTGGAAAATCAAGCCATTATCATATCCGCCTTGGCGATCAGGAAACATGGATGGGGGGGGGTATTTCTGTGCAAAAGGAAGAAAAATCAAGCCATTATCCTGCCTGCCTTGGCGATCAGGAAATGGGGGATGGAATACTTGTATTAAAAGAGTCTCATGGGGCAGTGAAGGCCATTCAATCCCCTCATCATTTTGGCTTTAACACCATTTACTCCCAAAAAATCTCAGCAATTGCAGTCTCCAATGCACAGGGCCGGAACGGTAAGCACAAGACCTGAAACCCCACCTCCCAATGACTCAAGCACCAATCTCCTCCCCAAATAGCCCAGGATTGTCCACATGTGCAGTCTCAGCTCGCAAAGCAATGCGTCCCAGGACACCAAACCGTGATAAGGCTTTTTTTTTCCCCTGGTACCAAATTTGGTACGGGTTTGGGCAATTTGGTCTGCGGATGACCCTTGCCAAACCCAAATTCAATTCAGACCAAAACGTGCATGGGAACACACCCTTTGTGACTTGTTTGTTTGTTTGTATTTCTATCCCACCCTA
>MTQE01002208.1:31445329-31455835 GCA_014337955.1 Aspidoscelis marmoratus
TCCATTTTTGTGCGTATAGTAGTCTTGCTGCCGTCACCGTAAATGATACCAATACATTAATATCATTCAAAGAGTTATCTATTATTATAATGGTCTCTCAGCATTTGACAGTCTCAGACCTCATAAAAAGAGAGGTGTGACTGCAGCCTGTTTGAGCCAGTTTGGTCTTGGGGTTAGAGTGTTGGATTCTTATCTGGAGTTCTCCCGGTTCGAGTCTGCACTCCTACAGGAAATCAGCTGGGTGACCTTGGGCTAGTCACAGCTCTCTTTCTGAGTTCTCACAGCCCCACCTACCTCACAGGGTGTCTGTTGTGGGGAGAAGAATACAATGCTTTGTCGGCTTCTTTGAGTCCCCTTAAATGGGGTGGGGGGAAGTGGAATATAAAAGCCAACTCTTCTTCTAAAGGGTTGGATAAGCGTGATCTGAAGAAAGGATTATCCTCTGAATGCTGTACTATGGGAACAATTTGTCACTACCTTTCTAGTTATTATCTGAGTTTGTGCCTGTTTTACAAATTGATTTTTTCTATATGTTTATAATAAAGCTTTTACAATTTTTGAAAAATGAAGACAGTTGTGATTTGCCTTTATTTTAGGTTAACACAGAAAGGTTTGAAATGGAAACTCGGGGCATTAACCATGTTGAAGGTGGTTGGCCTAAAGATGTGAACCCACTGGAAATGGAGCAGACAATTCGCTTCCGGAAGAAAGTTGAGAAAGATGAGAACTACATCAATGTTATTACACAGCTTGGCAGTGTAAGTCCCTTCAGGTATTACTGTAGATCAGCCTACTGCAACGCTTGGCAAGTGTTTTTCTATTTTGATACTTTTTTCCTCACGGCATTTTAAACTTTGTTCCTCAACCATCCATCCACCTATTTCATTGCTTATTTTTGTAGTTGATGGATCACTGCATCAAACAGAATAATGCCATCAACATCTATGAGGAATACTTTGAGGAAGAGGAGACAGCAGCAATCCAAGATGAGCCTCCGTCAGCAAAAACAATCAACGTCTTCAGGTAACTTCAGAGAGCAGTCAGAAGACTAAACTTTCAGGATATCATTCTAATGCAATTGAAAATTATCTTTGATGCCTTTGCCATCAAGATTGCTTGAGTTGACTCCTGGCTTTATAAATGAAAGACTACCTACTAAGTGCCCTAAATGTACAATGATTGCTATTAGACCTACATTATTCAATCTGAAGAGTCAATTATCTTTTCTGTGGAGATGTAAGACTTCTTTTTAGTTATTGTTCACTGACAGGCCTGAATATGAGCACCTTCTTTGTTGAGATAGCTTTCCAGGATGAGGTGGCTGTAACATGGTGTGTGTGTGTCCACTTACCTCCCTTAATCCAGATCTAATATTATCCAGATTTAAGGAATGAGTCCTTCAACTAATCTGGATCTAATAGATTCGGATTAAGGGAGGTATCCAATGCATCCCCACAGGCGGGGCAGCACCCAATAGCAATGGGTGCTAGCTTGCCTGCAGTGGAAATGCTGGAGCACCCATGTGGCGAATCTGGATCTACCCACATGGGGCCCGCCTGTCCCCCCAGTTTTTTGGGGGCAGAGGGGGTGAAATCTCTGTAGACGCTCCAGAGATTCTTCGAAGGTTCTCTGGTGCGGCTTCAGAGAATCTCCGGAGCTTTGCCATAAACTCCAAAGATTTGCCGCAAACTCTGAAGATCCTTTGGAGCCTGGCATTGCTCTCATGTGGGGTCCTCTTCAAAACCTGTGCTATTCTTCAGAGCCAGCTTTGGAGCCAGTTTTGGAGATTGTGCATAGGCTTTGGAGCTTTGGGTTTCACGGCACCCCCCCCCCCATGGTAGGGCCCCCTCCTAGACCCCATTGCCCAATTGACATGGAAACACCCTCCATATAATCTGGATTTGATGCCTGAAAACTCCATTGTAGACCCCTTTAATGGGGTCTACAGGAAATCCGGATTATAGGTCCTGAAAGACCCATTCAATCCAGATTTCCCTAGAACTGGAAATCGTGGCTCTAATGGGGTCTGCAGTGGAAATGGGGTCTTCCTGGTCTGAACCTAATGGGTCCTTAATGGGTCCCTAATGGGTGCTTAATGGGTACTTAGTACTAGTGGAACAAACCCCATGATCAACTTCTTTCTTCACACCTCTCCTCTCCCTTTTGTAAGTGATGAAAATAATGTTAAGTGAGAAATGTGGTTCAAGAAATCTTTGTCACTATCAAAAATCTGGGAGGTTTCAAGCCCTCTGTTCTAATTCCAAAGATGGCTGGGAGAGTCCCTGTCTAAAGCTTTGGAGAACTGCTACTAGTTGAGAACAAGTCTTCATCTTCTGCTTGACATTGCCCAGAAGCAATTGGTGGGTCACTTTATGAGACAGGATGCTGGAGTAGGTGGGCTATGGCCTGATCCAGCAGGGCCCTCTTATGTGCTAATGCTGTAAGCCACTGCAGACAACACTGAGATAAATGGATTGATGTCTAACTTGGTATAACCCAGCATTTGATGTCCAAGATGCAGTTTTTTAATGTAACATAAACTGTGAAAGCATATAGTAAGCAAGTGGTAGAAACAAATTAACTTCTAAAATGATAAATTTGGAGGTAGAATGAATTATTATTGTAGTCCTATAACAGATGTACTTAAAACTTGAGGAAATGTCATGGCACATCCTAGAGAATGTTAATAATGGAATGGCATTGTTTTCTGCTTTATTATTAAATAGGGACCCAAATCCCATTAAAAGAACAGCCACACATCTCTCCTGGCATCCCGACAGAAGCCGAAAATTGGCAGTGTCTTATTCAAGTTTAGAATTCCAACGGAGTTCAAAAGACATGAGCTACGATTCTTATATATGGGATCTTGGTACGAGTGGGTAAGAATCAGGGTTGTGGCAGGGAAGGGGAATCCTTCTAATAAAATGATTGGACCTCTGCCAGTCCCAGGGAGGTAGCCTGTGGTCAGGACAAGCAGAGCTGTCTTCCAGAAACATCTAGAGAACCACAGATTCCCCATCCCATTATTTTTCTTGCATAGAACCTATATGCTGGCTGATTCCCAAGTCCAGTGTACAGTCCCACGGCCTGCTCTGCCTCCCAGTTGCTTCTGGAGGGGGAGAAGGGGCTCACTAAAGCAGAGAAAAAGCCTGCTCCATATATTAGACCTGGGAAGTCTGGAAGTTCTACTTTCTTACTGTATCCTCCTCCTCCTGTTTCTTTTTTTATTAGAAATCCCCAACAAACCTGAGCTGGTTATCCGACCCTCGTCGCCTCTTGTCTGCTTAGAGTACAATCCCAAAGACTCCCATGTCCTGATTGGAGGATGCTACAATGGACAGATTGGTAATGGAAATCAGTAAAATGAGATAGAATTAATAGAATATTGGAACCACTGCTGGGTGCCTTCGATCCAACCAAGCTTTCTATCTATGAAGCTTCTGCCCCACTGATCTAGAAAATTCCCAGAACCATTTTTAATTGGGCTTGATCTGACTTTCAAGGCACCTGCTGTAGAAAAGGAAAGACCTTGTGTGTGTGTTTCCCTCTTCTGGTGTTTGCCTGAGGAGGTATCATGAGGGAAAAGAAGAAACCAGAGATGGATCCCACGGCACACACACTTCTATTTCATATACTGTATGCTTATATGCTGGACCTTGTAGGAGTGCTAGAGGGGCGGCACCCCATTGTTCCCCACTGTCCTTGTCCCACTCTTCTTATTTTTCCTTCTCCATTCCTTGATTTTTTGCAAAGGTAAAAGAACAGCTGCCTTTGTCTTCTTCATGGCTGCCACCTCCTGCTTCCTTCCCCCTCCTCTCTTCACTTCTTCGTGGCAGCAGTAAAGGAGAAGGCAGAGCAAGTGAGTGAATGAGTGAGGAGGGACAGACGGAGGTAATGGCTAGCAGCGGTCCTGGTGTTTCTAGCCTATCAAGAGTATCTGTGGATGCTGCTCTTTGCCCCACTTGAGAAAGTCCAGGAAAGGGCAAGGGGAATGAGCTCTCACAGTTACAGGCATATGGATGGGGCTTCCAGGGCAGAGAGGAAGGAGTGTGGGCCATCTGAGTTTTTCAGGGCTGGGCAAGGCAGGCTAGAAAGGGTGGGTGATGGCTTGGGGCTTCTAGGTGAGAGGCAAGCAGCTGGTGGCCAAGATGGTACTGCTGCTGCTTCTCTTGCTGTTCTACTCATCAGGTGACCCTGTTTTTTCTTTCCTCCTCTCTTCTCCCCCAACCTCTTCAAGTATCATCTGCACCATGGCTTTTTTTTGCCTCTTCTCCACAAGAGATAAATGGGGGGGGGAGGGGGAAGGTAAACCAAACCAAAGCAAAGGCATCACTCTTGCAAGGAGAGGAAACTCCCAGAAGAAGCCCATTCTCCATAGTTGTGCTCTTTTGCCTTTGCAAAAAATAAGGAAATGGAGATTTATATATATAAAAAAAAAGTAGGGAGAAGAGTAGGGCAAGGAGGGTGGGGAACAGTGGCAACACCATCTAGAATACCCACAGCACCCGGCATTGGGCAAGTGGAAAATGGAACCATCCTTCTGCTCACACCTTGAAAGAAGTGAAATGATCGATGAGATCAAATGGCATCAGTGATGACAAAATCCAGGTGAAGGAAAGTCCAGAAACTTAGTCCAGAAAAGGTTCGGAAATGGGTTTTTAGGTGTGGCCACTTGGAGTAAAAGAAGGACTTAAGCCAGTTTAAAATTAACGTGCGGCCACAGCCTCAGTGAACTGTCATGGCTGAATAAGGTCCTAATCAACCCCTCCAGCCAGGAAAGTACTGTTGACTCTCTTACCCAGTGTGTGTGCATCAGTTCACATCTGTAATATTAGGACTCTTTTAGAGATCCTATCCAGACAGGAAGTAATGCATTACATAACTGCTGCTGTAAAGTAATTGTTAAGAAGTGCACAGTCCTATTATTCATCATGCCCCTGCTGGATAAGTGAGAATAATTTTCTGCTGTAGCTTTAAGCTTATCACAAGGACTTTCTAGTTTGTCAAGCCCATTTATAGTCCTATTACTTTTTCATTCCTATGTGCCCTTTCATTTAATTATGTTCTCTTTTATGTTTCAGTTGCCATTTTCAGCAGCAATCAGATATGACAGGATATATGTTAAAAAGACGTTACCAGGCATTCTATAGGTGATGGAAGAAATTTCACTTCGTCCTTCACGGCCTCCCAGGGCATGCAGTAATAGTCAAGTGAAACATATCCTGTCATTTTCAATTGCTTAATTAGAACTGAATCACAGAAAGCAAATGCAATTCCCCATGGTGGCCGCAGAAGAGCAGACCATCTACTTCTTTTTAAAAAGAAGCAGTGATTTGAAGTTATCTTTGATAATGACCCTATTTTGATGTAGGTCTTAAAAGGACTGAAGCACAGGCTAGATAGATTTGGAGAATCTCTGCTTCTGCTATAGGCATGTTAGGTTTTTTCCTTTGTAAAAAGGCGACCAATAAATCCAAATATAATCACCTCTAATGTCATTTAGTATTACTTAGTCCATTCTTTCCAGCACTGCCTCGGGAGATCTGTTTGGATGCCCATCATGTCTTTCAGAAACAATAGAACATAGATGTATAAATCAGCTACAGAGGAGAAGCAAAGCAAACAAAAGCAGCACTTCAGTTATCCCTGACCATGAGATGGATTTCTTGCACTGACTACTAACACTAAGTAAGATACATAGAGTTCACAGTTATCAGAGTGATCAGTAGAACTCTAAATTTAGTCCTGTTTTTGTGTTTGAAAGCTGGATGTTAATGGCTTCTTGAGCTAAAATATGTATTTGCTGTTCAAAATGAGTATAATCCTGAATTGTATTAATAAAGGGATTTTAAAAATTATTTATAATAGGATGTATCTATAGCAAAACTTGAGAATAAGCTAGAATGATCTATGGACAAGAATTTTGCAGTTACAGAGAAAGCCAGCTTAAGCATTTTGGAGGCCTTTGCTAATATAATCACAAGTGAGGAGCTTGACATATATTGAATAACACTTCATAAATAACAGAATAGTAAAATGAAATAAAACTGTGTTAAGCTTGTTTTGTAAAATACAGTGGAAGGAGAGAACCAGTAAAACCAGTATGAAGACTGGCAGCAAGGACATGACCATGGCCATTACGGGGAATCCTTAGCCTAGGCTTCTTATTTCTTGACTGTCTTTCACTATCCCTTAGCTTACTGGGACACTCGAAAAGGAGGATTTGCTGTGGAATTGACAGCAGTTGAGCTTGGCCACAGGGATCCTGTCTACGATGTGATCTGGCTACAGTCAAAAACTGGAACTGATTGCTTCTCTGGCTCCACTGATGGACAGGTAAGAAAACAACTCAATTTGTTACAAATGGCTGTCATAATTGAGAAATCAGTAAGGCCCATCGGTCTTTTTTAGCTCCTGCACATGCACAGTGGTCACGGCGACAATGGGAACTCTAGCTACAAGGAAAGTTATAGTGCTTTCTCAGGAAAATTTGCCACCAGCATCGATTTGGACTGGATATAGTGGGATTTAGCGGGGGGGGGGGCATGTTGGGCCTAACAAAGTAGGTGTGGCAGTCCCACAGTAGCACTGACGTAATGGTGCTACATATCCCCTTAGGGCCTTAGATTCCTCGTGGGAGTAATTTATCCTCCAGATATCCACATTTGAAAATATGGTTTAGTTTTTCATCTCTTGAAAAGCACAAATAGAACATGACACACAGGACTGTATTCTGAGAGTTCCTGTTAAGTTTCTGCCAGCCAGTCAACCATACCATTTCTTATGATACTTCATTTCACTAGACTACCACCCTGGGTTTCCAGAATCTTCTCAAACAGATACTCAGTTACTATTACTAAGCATGTTAAATCTTCACTGTGCTGATTTCAAAAGTTGCTTTGCTCTTTCAGTCTTTTATAAAGTACTTTATAATTCTTCCGTGCCTACTGAGAGAACCTTTAGAGAACAAATTGTGCTGTTTTATTTTCATAACAATATATACTTGGCTAATAAAGTTGTTACTAATATGTAGGAGAAATCTACTCACTTATCTATAAGCTGTCCATCTGAAACTATTAATGATCTGGACCAAAATACAGCAGGATTCCTCTTTTCCAGGTCTTATGGTGGGACGTTCGTAAACTGTCTGAACCAACGGAGATATTGGTGATGGATATTAGCAGGAAAGGTATCTTGGAAAATGCTCTAGGGGCCATTTCTTTGGAGTTCGAGCCAACCATGGTTAGTCTTTTGTTTTTTAATTCGTTGCTCTATGACTGGGCTCTAGTTTTGTCCTTCTTGTTTCATTTTCTTGATTAAAAAAGGGTGCAGTAATTTAAAGAAAAATCATACTGTAACTAATAATGAAGAGGGGAGAAGACACAGAGTGGAACTTTTACAATCAGGGAGAACGATTAAAAGTAAAATGGTAACAGGGGTATATAGAAACAGTTTTAAAACAAGGATAATTTTTATCTGCACTATAACAAAAGAGTTATATCTTATCTCCTCTTCATCCTGGAATCATAGAGCTCTTTATATTCAACAGAAGCTGAAAGAGGCAGCATGTCTGACTTATTCCCAGAGGCAGGGAATTCCACAGAATGAGTACCATAGTCAGAGGACCCCTGCTATGCCCATGATTCTTGGATCTCATTTTGCAAAAAGCATTCCTTCCAAATAATAGGAGACTGTCATCAAATTATGGAGCTACAAGCCAGTTAAAGCCCTATTAAGTCAACATGGCATTTTATTTTGCAGAAACATCTCTAGTCAGATTGAAGGGATCTAGAACAACAAACTCAACTTTTGAGGATGCAACAGATACAGACACCCTGTGAGATATTGAATAGTACTGGTGACAGAATAGCCATGTGTGTCCTGCCAACAGACGTACAGTCACAGTCACCTACTGCTACTGTCTGAGATGATCCCTGTAGAGACCAAGGCTGCGTTTCCACAACAGGGGATGATGGCACCTACTGGGCTGGAGCACTTGCTTCCACACTTGAGGTCAGAAGTGCATCATCAGCATGTCCCACATCTCCTGGACTCACAAACTTCAACAGGCTTCAAAGTTACAGGCTGGCCTGATTTCTGAACGTGCAGGAAGTGGCTCTGGAAATCTGCATTTTCTGTGCCTCATGAAATAGGACTCTGGGAAAGTGGTGCAAGGGTCTGAGGAGATGGCAAGAGACAATGCAAGATCTAAAGAAGACCCCATGGTTGCCTCTTGCTGCTCCTCACTAGACCCTAGACATGTCCCAGTTTACCTTTGTCATCTGACAGCAGTTTCTGTGGTCAGAGCAACTGGGACTTTCAAGAGGCAGCCAATTGTCATGCAACATCTTTCCCCTATTTTATGTGTGCTTGCTTGAGTCCCAGAAGGCCCAGTCACTGTGACTGCAGAAGCTGATGACAGACGTGAAAAGTAGGCATTGTTACGGTGGGAAATTCAGTATTGTTGCTGAGTTTCCCATAATAGTGAAATTACAAGCTTTCAGCCCAATATAGTGGCACTGTATTGAGAATGCTAGGGATATCTCTGGCATTCCCTATGTTTAGTGCTGAGGCAATTTGCAGGCTTTACTCCATGTCTCGGAGTTGTTCTTCTTGCTTTGGTGAAAAGATGCCTCCAAAGGGAAAGAAGAAGACATGGACTGGTTGCTGCACCTGAGAGTTCGATGTCTCTGCCCTACCCTGCCCTCTCCCAAGGTATAAAAACTGCAGCTGCTCTTTGCTAGGAGGGGGAAGAAGACCTGGGCTGGCTGTTGTGTCTGGATGTTTGTTGCCTCTGCCCTGTCCTGTCACCGGGTCAGAAGTGGTGAATGAGAAAATCAGACAAAGGAGGCTAATCAGCAGTAGTCCAAGGATAGGATTAGAGACATGAAAATAAGAGAACTTCACAAAGGTTGTCCCTGAAATCAGGAACGTTGTGTGCTGCTCTGAATGTCATGTTTATTTTTGCTGGAACAGTTTATTGTATGCTATGTTCTATATGTATTTAATGTTGGTTTGTATATTGTTTCTTTTTACTGTAAGCCGCTCAGAGATCTTAGGATATGGGGGGGGGGGGATAAAAATATTTTGAACAAACAAATAAAATATCAGCAAGAGAGTTGGGTCAGGGGATGAACAGATAACTTCTCATAACTGAGATACTATACCACTTTGCCAAGCAGAAGGCACACCCTAGGCCCTTCTATGTTTCCACTCCCTTTTCTTTAAATATCAGTACTTCTGTTAAAGTATTAGCTATCATATGAGATTGCATCCAAGAGTATCCCAGGACTATGCTGGGATTGCCAGTCATGTCCTTTAATTTGCAAATTGCATTCAGATCACAGATTCCCATTATCAGTTGAGCACTACTACTGAGGTTAGTGCAGAATAGTGTGAGAGGCCCAAAGTTCATAGAAGTACAAAAGACAGAATTAGGAACAGGGTCTTCCTTGGATGCAACTCCAGTGAACTTACTTCAGTCCCTGAGAGTTCTTCCCTTCAAGCAAAACTGGTGTAATAAATTTTTCATGTTCCTTCTTTTTGATCTCAGCAGAGAGCCTAAAGATTTTTACTGTCATGCCTGAGCAAAAATGACAGGCCACTTTCCCTTGTAAACTCATGTATTGCCTAACTGTAAAGGACAGCTGCTCACTGTGCTAAATCCTCTAATTTTATAATGGTTTCTACTTAGAATGGGGTGCAGGGAGTCAGCTGTGTGTGAATGGGACCTAATTGCTGGAACCAGCAGGAGTTGAATCTTGATAAGCTTTTTGCTGTTTTGTTACCAAGCAAATCCATAATCGCTGAGAACCAGCAGGGAAGCTAAATTGTTGGGTACATAAGGCAACAACATCACCAATGAACCTAATGTCTGTGATGGGGCAATGCAGATTTCCAAGTGCTGCAGGAACCAAGAGCTGAAGCTACATGGCCTGCTTCTGAAGATCATTATGATACAGAGACCAATCTAGCCTAACAGAGTTTTAGATAGGAAAAAAATTAGTTCAAGTTGCCTTTTTGAAGATGATTATGATGAGGGGAAAAAACCTCTCAGTAGAAAGCTTGTTTGCAATGAAGAGAAGTTATACTGCATTCCAAACTGCAGTATAGAAGGAGGACAACAGCAGAAGTCAGTAATATCAAGAGCTATAATGGAATATGGAGGAGCCAGCCGCCCATTTTTGGGTTAGCCTATCTTGTGAGCTTTTTGCACTACATGTGCCAGGATAAGCTGCATACTGTTTCAAAGACATATTTCAGAGGCTTATTATGAAGCTTGTTAAAGCTATTTTAAAACCTTCTTCCAAAATTGATTATTTGACCTGTTTGTGCCAGTTTTAGGCCAGTGTGATGCGGGCATGTATGACCACCTTTTTTAAACCAGGAATTTCCAACCTACAGTTTATGGTCCACATGCGGCCCAGGTTGGCTGTGAATGCAACCCAACATAAAATCGTAAATTCACTTAAACATTATAAAATTATGCATGGACTTTTTTTTTTT
>MTQE01002208.1:31455886-31487532 GCA_014337955.1 Aspidoscelis marmoratus
TTTTTTTTTTTGCTCATCTGTTCTCATTACCATCTGTGTGTTTAATGTGTGGTCCAAGACCACTCTTCTTCTAATGACCCAGATGCCAAAATGCTGGACACCCCTGTTTTTAAACAATTTTGTGTCTGCTATAATCAGACTGCAATGAATACCTCATGCTTTCTGGGGAATAAATCTGTATCATGGATTTGCTTGACACCTTAGAGACTAACAGGGAGAAAGAAGTTGGTAGCGTGAGCTTTCATAGACTAAGCTTACACCTGATGAAGTAGGCTGGGTGTTTCCACACCTTTGCTTCCAGGAAGCAAACACAGAATAATTCTGGTGTCCATATTTATAGATACTGGTTCTCACTGCGAATCGTGGGGCGACATGACACAGTGCTAACTGCCTTGCGTTGCTGTTCTCCAGGCTCCCTTTGAACCTACCCCGGCAGAGAGAGGGGTAAGGGGGGCTGTACCTGGCAGTGTAGAATGTAGATCTAAAGCAGGTAGAACTGATCTACATCTACATGCTCCGGGAGTGCTACTGCACATATACAGCTGCCCCTGGAACATTAACTGTTCCTAGAAATTTTGATTCTGCACGCAGCTGCACTCCTGCAGTTCTCTAACATTGCAAATGCAAATTTTCTTAGTTTAAGAAAGCTCATGCTACCAACTTCTTGCTCTCTGTTTGTCTTTTAGATGCTACAAGATACCCTCCCTTACCAATTTAGAGTAACATGGCTATATTTTGACAATAGTAGGTTCCTTTTTGCAGGCAGCCAGCAGGAGAGATTTTTCCCATGCTTTTTAATGACTGGGGTGGGGGCGGGAACTAAAGTAAAAGGATCCAGTGTCAAAATGATCCAGATTATTTTTATTTCGTAACATCATCAATTACCACTGATCTTTACCCTTGTGTGCTAAGGGTACTAGAAGACTTTCAGTACCTGAAGGGCTACAGGCTCCTCAACCCTATACTCATCAGCACATAGGTTGTTGTAAAGGTTCTGGAACAAGTAGAAAAATTTGGTTCTACTAGCATCCATTGGTTGCGCCATTTTTGAATTTTGCAAAGAAGTTATGAAGATCTGATGTTTATTGGGAGGACATATGTAACACCTCATCAAACGTATGCCTAACACAGTGTATCTAATTGTCCCTCACTTTCCTCCTTTTCCAACAATATCTGCATCACCCTGCACCAGGTACCAAACTCAACACTAGCAAGGATACCTCTTCTTCCTGTGGTGTTGTCTCATCATTTTATGAATTTTTAATTGTTAAAAAAAAGCTTATTTGTTTAATTTGTACGTACCTTTTTATTCTTTCTCAAATGGCTATCAACATGCCCGGTTTGGAGTGATATGATGGAGAAGATCCTTTTATTAAATTATCTACACAGTCCTGCTATTTCACCACTTGGTGGCCACCAAGAATAACAAATCTCTCTTCTGTTTAGTATACCTAATAGTTTTCTTCTTTCTCCGTGTCACAGAATTCCCTTTATTTTTTTTCTCCATAGCCAACCAAATTCATGGTAGGAACTGAGCAAGGAATTGTGATTTCCTGTAATCGTAAAGCCAAGACTCCTGCTGAAAAAATTGTCTGCACTTTCAGTGGGCACCATGGCCCTATCTATTCCCTCTCAAGAAATCCATTCTACCCCAAGAACTTTTTAACAGTTGGGGATTGGACCGCTCGCATCTGGTCAGAAGAGAGCCGAGAGTCATCGATTATGTGGACAAAGTAGGCAACACATTCATTTGATTTTTTCATTAGTACATTTAATAGCATATAGGATTAATTAAAACAGAAGATGCCATGATATTGCCTTTGCAAAATACTGAGGATTCAACATGACCAGAATCAGGGTGCAGTCACAAAGGATTTATTTTGGGTGTCCATTTTCAAAGAGTTGCCCAATCTGCAGAAACACTAAAAAAAATACTGCTCCAGGGAATTTTAAAAATAAGCCACTAAAAATATACCCTGAAAAGGCCAGCGTAGGCTGCACTCTTTCCACTTCCTTGTGTTCATCTTTTGTGGTTGTCACTGACTGGCAACTGCTGACCTGGGATCCCATATCCCTGATTGGTCAGCCTGTAGTAGAAGGCATTTCCAGGATGCTCTTGGCTATGGGAGTTCCTGTCCCCTTCCACCACAAGCAGGAGTTGCCCTGACAGTTATTATTTCTTGTCCATGGAAGGAACAGATAATCAAGAGATTTTGGGATGCAGTAAGTAATTTTTTTTTTACATTTCCTGTCTGCTTCTTGGCCCTGTCCCCAAAAGACTTATTAGCCCCTCTCGGCTTCCTCTGCTGTCACTCTGTTATAGCTGACTTTAAAAGTCCCCTCCACTTCCAGAATAAGCGTCCCCATGGTAGCCGCGATCTAAACGGACTTTCCGTCCCCAAGGAAGCCTGTTTCCTTTCCCCGCATCTTCCCCCCCCCCGCCCCCTCTCTTGTTAAAAGGAAAAATAGCCAGATCTCCGGCTCCTGAAACGGCTTCCTGCCCCTAGCAAAGGCAGATGATCGCTCATTCATTCACTTTCAGCACTTACTTTCACTCAGTTCTCTGTTAGAAAAGGCTTTCTGCCCCAGCAAAGTCAGCGGCTGCAGGCATCGGCAGCGCGATCCTTCGCTCATTCTCTTTTAAGGCTTTCACAGATCACTTGATAACAATGTTGCAATTCTGAGCAATTCTGGCTCTTTTTACAAAGGAAAGGAAGCGAACCTGCTGCATTTCTCAGATGTGTGAATGCTTTTTGGCTGTGTGTGCAGGCAAGCAATCCCCGCCCCTTTTGCCACGGAGCGTCCTCAAGGCAGATATAGCGAGCAAAACCCGCCAATCGCCGAAAGAGCGCTGGAACTCTTCTTTAAAGTGCACATATTTTATCGCGGGTGTCTCACTTTCCTAAGCTCCCTAAGCGCCTTGTAAAGCCTGGAATGGGGCCGCTCAGAGGCAAAAGAAGAGTTCCAGCAGACTTTCAGTTGCATGGGGACAGGGCCCTTGAGTCACAAATTTGCCCTGTCCTACCCCTTTTAGCTGTTTGATTGCATCCTAAAGCTACGGCCACACTGTAGCCTCTTAGTCCATCTCACAGATGGAGTCATAGCCAGGCTGTTTTTGACCTGGAATGGCCTATCCATACCTACCTGCTGCTACCACTATCACCACTTCTTTGACACCTTCATTGTCAAAGGTAAGCTTCAACTGTTGGGGAGGCTGGTGGCTACTTGGCACAATGGAGGGTGTTGTGGGAGGGCAGGGGGGTGGCTCTGCACACCAGGGGTGTGTGTGATGTGATGGGGGCATTGCAAGAGGGCATGGGGGTAGTAGGGACGTCACTCTGCTGCCACTACTACTGCCACTGCCACTTCCACAATGAAGCTTACCTTTTAGCAGTGAGGGGAACAGCATGGCAGTGGGATCAGGTCTTTGCCTGATCCTGGGTCTGTTTCTAGCTGAAATGGACTCCAGGCTATGGATTATCCTGTTACAGAATAGTCCCTTCCTGGCTCGGAAAGTCCACAGAAAAAACAGATGTCCTCTTTGGCATTTGGTCTCTGAAGTCTTAAGACAATCTCAGTCCTCGTAAAATGTGAGATGTGACTGCAGCCTATGACTTTTACATCAAAACAATGCAGAGGAACTTTCATTATATACTTTCATTGGCTGATGAAGGCACATTCCTTTACTTTGTTTAAGGAGGTCTTTTCTCACTGATAGCATTATACCTACACTGCAGGTTTCATAATAGTTGTTAGATATGAATTTTGTCATTGTTGTTCTTAACTGATGTAATCATTGCTTTTTTAAATTATCAGGTGGATTATAAACTGAAATAAGCCAACTAGCTTAAAGTGCCCTGCAGCTGAGGCGTAATGGGCTTCCTTCTTTGTATACAATAAACAAGACTATAATGGGACTTTCCTTCCTCTAATCTGTGGAGCACTGTAAGAAAGTGGAGTTGACAGTAAAGATAGTATGAATCTGTAGGGCTAAAAATAATGTGTTTCAACTTTTTAAAAAATCCCATTCAGTTGATGCATAGAATAAGTCATGATTTAAAATCCTTGTGCTTAAAAACGTTATTATTAAAGTGTGATTGTGAAGGGTCATGTAGCAAAAAGGTCAGATTATAAATTTGGAATACAGTACACATTTCGGCTCCTAAGATATTTAGAGGGAGTGACCATAGATCAATGGTTGGGCAATTGCACAGTAAGCAAAGTGTCACAGGTTCTGTCCTCAGCATCTCCCTAGGAGGAGGTCATAGCAAACCACTTGTGGATAATCCAAGCATATTGCATCGATGTACATGTGTAGCCACCTGGAATCAAAATTAACTTTCAGGTAACAAGAATATTCTGAGGTGTGACTAAGCGCTGATGCCATAAAGAACAGAGGGATGTCAGGATCCCTCTTGCCCTTTTGTGACAATGAATATACATTGGTGTCTGATCTGTTTCTTGAAGCATGCTGTTTCATGCAAAGGGTTGGTTTCAGTATTACACTTCTCACAATAATGGATCCTTTGGAACAAAAGAAATGCTTTGTCTTTGGCAGATATCATATGGCTTACCTCACAGATGGGTGCTGGAGCACGACTCGGCCAGCTGTCTTCTTCACCACCAAGATGGATGGCACCCTTGATGTCTGGGACTTCCTCTTCAAACAAAGCAATCCTACACTCAACTTGAAGGTGACCTATAGGGAGAAAATGACCACAACTTATTTTATATCTTGCTAAAAAAAAAAAAAAGCAGGTCCAGATCTGGTCAGTCTGTGAATCTGTAGGGAAAAGAGCAGAAGGAATGAGTAGAGGATTAATAAAATAAAATACATTGAGCATTTGTATTTCAGCAATACAGTCATTTTTTTCCTGAAATTCCAATCTCTTGCAGGTGGAATATTAATCCAAAAAAACCCTGAAAACAGCCCATCTATTCAACTTGTGCTTGTCAACTGGCACATCTGACAGCTCATAAGAATGCCATCTTCTCTTTTTTGGTTATATTCCAACAGGTATGTGATGACCCTCTCTTCAGTCTGCGCATTCAAGACAATGGCCGTTTTATAGGCTGTGGCTCCAAACTGGGCACAGTAACACTCCTGGAAGTTTCATCTGGCCTCTGTACCTTGCAACGGAATGAGAAGAATCTGGCTTCAGCAGTAAGTTTCTCTTGCTTTTAGGGGACAAATTCAGGGCTGAAAGAGATATGTCTTCCTCCATGAACACACATTTCTTTTTTAAAAAAATATTTTTTCCTTTTTATACCTTTCTTTGCAGGCGACACAAATATCAGCTCTAACATGCGCCATGGTCATGGTCACACCTTGCTAAAATAGCCCATCTTATTAAAAAGCTATGTTGAAAATGCGTTGACTCCAATCATACCCAGTACCTGATAATCCGTCCTTAGTTCATCCTCAGTTTGGGTCACTAGACTCACACCTTCCTGTTCCAGTTCCGAGACTCCTTTATGAGACTTTTTTAGATCTCTACCCCTCCCCACCATCACAACACCCTGTGCGCTCTGATAGGATAATGGTTCTGTGACTCAACAGTGTGTAATCACACACTGGGCAAAGGGAAATTTTTGCAGTATCCACCCAGTATAGTACAGTTCATCCCTCTTTAGTCCTCTTCCTCAGTCACACCCAAAAAATGAAAACAGATTAACACCCTATAACAGCTTGAGACCTGTAAAAACAAGAACTCAGGAAAGTATGACTAAAAGAAGGAAAGTCCACAAATAAAACAGATAGGACTAAAAAAGTGTGAGCAGTGGGGTCCAAAGACAGACTGAAGAAGGATAATAATGAAGGTGTGACCACAGCCCATAAAGAAATACAGTACCTTCCTTTACTAAGAAAGTTAGGGCAGTCAGCTTCACTGAGTAGCATCACATCTAAAACAGATTACTCTGCTAACATATATAGCATTTGCATGACAATCATGCATACATCTTATCACATATCCCTGCTGCATCATTGATCCTTGAAGGCATCAGCAATCAAATTTAGTGTGATCTCCTGCCTAATTGGGACCACCGTCACTGTATGTGTTTAGGAAGGCAGTGAAGAGGCGCTAGGGATGTGCACGAATGCATTTTTTGCATTCAAATCCAATTTGAATAGAATATTTTAATATTCGGTTCAAATCGAAATTTGGAAAATCCAGATTTTTGAAAATTCGATTCTTGATTATCCAGATCTGTATTTTCGAAAATCTGATTCAAATCGAATCCGTTCACATCCCGTTTTTATAGCATTTGCGTTCCATTTGCATCCCGTATTATATGCGCAAACAGACCCAATATTCAGATGCGATATACAATGTCAAATTCAGTGAAATCATTCAAAAATCTGTATCGGATTTTCAAAAATCCAGATTCAATCTGAATTCAGAAATTTGGATTTCCAAAAATCCAATTCGAATTTGAATGTCAATATTCATTGAATTTGAATTGAACTTTTGAATTTTCAAATATCTGTGCACATCCCTGGCCTTTGGTTAAATGGGAATATATTTTCTCTTCCCACTTTTCAGACACTGTTTCTGTTTGAATATATACTGTTATTGTTTCAATATGTGTTTTATTTTAAATGTTGTTACCTGCCCTGAGATCTTTGGTGATGGGGTAGCGTAGAAATACAAATAATAAATAAAATAAGTTTGCCCCACATCTAAACAGACTATGTCCAATACTTTACCCAGCTAACCAAACTGGTACTGTTATTTTCTTCTTTCTAGCCCCTTAACTTTTTTTTTAATAACAAAAACCACAACATGATTCCCTATCTGAACATCAATGTCCACTAGGAAAATAAAATAGACTGGAACTCTTCCTTATTGCACTGGTCCTTCAGGGACCTCAACTGAGTGTTTCCTAACTCCATTGACCTTCTGTTTATTATCAAAGGATCCAGACAAAGCAATAATTAAGTGGGTTGGAAGCAGATGGAAAAGCCAGGACAACTAATACTTCTTCCAATGCCTGATTGTAGCTTGTTTTCTCAAAATGTGTACCTAATGCACCAGCCAGCAGAATAGTATAGCATCTCACAGAAAAATACATACAGTGGTGCAAGTTCAAATGAAACAGAAGTCAAACTGGTTTTCTCTGTGGTGTCACACAGAAGCAAGCTGTAGTGTAATGCACAAAGACATAAGTAAGTGCAAGGTGGATGGGCAGAACGTGCCATAACCTAAAGAAAAATGTAATTTGATTCCTGAAAATGTCCACGAATAATTTGAAAGAAAATAAACACTAAGTGAAATTTATTTAAAAGTGAGGGATGTGTGTCTTTAATAAAAAAAGGTTGGGGAAGATACAGAAAAGAAATATAGGTGGAGAGAGAGATCAAAACATCATCTCAGAGGAGATGTGCAGGCAATTTAATTCCCATTGGGTGGCCTAGTTATGTTCCTGCGATTGGGTGGCCGTTATGTTCCTGCCCAGTTATGTTTTGGATTCCCCATCCCTGTGGGGGCATACAGTACATTAGTCCTTGTACCCTCTCTGTGCATTTTAGATGTTTGAGCGAGAGACAAAGCGGGAGAAGATTCTGGAGGCCCGACACCGTGAAATGCGTCTCAAGGAAAAAACTAAGGCAGAGGGCAAAGAGGAGGAGGTCAAGGAGGATGTGGTGGAGGAGAAGCCAGAAGAGATCCTGAAAAGAGTGGAGAATGAGTTCTCTGACGTCATTGAAGGAGAGCTAAGGCGCAGGGAGCGAGCTCGGACCAAGCTTAAATCTATTGTAGACCAGGTAACACAGCCACTGAGAAGCCAGAGAGCCTGTTTGTTTATTTTTAGTAAAATATGGGAAATGGGATTCTTCTTAGACCAGCACAAGGTCAAAGCAGGCTAATTAGTTTTAAAATACTGTTTATCTCAGATATTATTGAAATCCTTCAGATCCACATGGAACTGGACTCCACAGGTGGAAGTGGTTTAGTGTATATATCCAGAGCACTTTCTGGTCCTATTATATTGGAGTGGTTTCAATCAGATCAAGCTACTTGCAACATTTGGCCAACTACTTGTTTCCTTGATCCCTATCCTTCATGGTTAATAAAAGCTAGCTGAGTGGGTATGACTAGGTGGGTGCAGGCAATGATAAATGCCTCTTTGTGGGAGGGAGAGGTACCAGTGGCTCTAGAGGAAGTTGTGGTTCACCCTCTCCTTAATTGGTGGAGCAAGGTGGTGGCTGCCCAACTGCAGGCATGCTTGGAGGAAATGGATTAATCTAATTCCATTTCAGTTTCAGACAGGGGTTTGGCACTAGAACTGCCATGGTTGCTCTGATAGATGAGGAGAGGGATGGGACAATGCAACCTTGTTGGTTTTCTTTGGCTGTTCAGCAGCCTTTGATACCGTTGTACTGGAACAGCTTTGGGGACTGGGAATTGGAGGTACTTTTTTGCAGTGGTTCTCTTTTTATCTCCATGGTCGGTTCCAGAAACTGGTAATGGGATCAGTCTTGCCCCCTGGGCTTCTTAACATGTATAAGAAGGTGCAGGAGTTTTGGAGTGAGCTGCCATCACGATGCTGATGACACCCAATTCTGTCTCTCCATTCCTTCTAAGTTAAGGGAGGTAGTTCAGATGCTTGAAACTGAATACAACCAAAATGGAGGTGCTGTGTGTCATAGGGTCCCAAGTCCAGGAAGAACAGGTGCGATTGGGGAGTGCTCCTGAATTCATCACTGTCATTTGAGATCCATGTGGTAGTGATAGCCAATAATACCTACCCCCACCTCCAACCGCTTTGCCAGTCTTGACTTTTCTTGGATAGGGATAACTTGGTCACAGTGATCCACACTCTGGTAATCTCAAGATTAGACAACTGTAATGTACTCTGCACGAGGACTACCCTTGAAAATGGTCTAGAAGATAGAATTAGTACAGAATATAGCAGTTTGACTGCTGATGGGAATCTTTGGCCAGACACACATCACATGGGTCCTGAAAGACCAGCACTGGTTGTCTATTTGAGTGCAACTCAAGGTATTGATGCTAATAGACAAATCCCTGAACAGCTTAGACCCTGCTGGATTCCTGTCATCCACCATTTCCATCATCCCTATCTACTGACCACACTACCTGGGACTGCTAGGAATTTGAGCCCAACAACATCCAGCGGGCCACAGGTTAATTTTTATGCAGTGAAGTTTGGCCACGTTCACTAATAAATTAGCATATTTCTTCTCTCATTTATTTATTTTAAATTCATCTGTTCTTTGAGATAACTTACATAATTAAATCAATGTACCAGAAAAGGAAAACTACATTTGAAATGCAGTCAGGCAGATAAAAAGCATAACAAGTGTATGGAACTTTCTTACTTGTGCACAAACCATGGGAGCTTTCCTTCTATTTTTTAGGAACGGGAGTTTGAAGATGAAGACGATGACAACCTAATTCTCCCTATGGTCAGTATTTCTCTCCCAAATCCTGTCTTTACTCCCCACTATCCTGTACATTATTTAGAACGTGAGAGGCATTAAGACCATAAAAGGAGTCCTGCTGGATCACACCCAAACAAAGGAAGAAACTACAACAGCTTAGAAGTCTTCATTTGTTTCCAATAGGAGGGAAACTATTTAAGACAGAAATGACTGTGTAGCTTTCCAAATATTATTAAAGCTACTCTCATCAATCAAACAGCACCACCAATAAGTGTGTGTGATGGGAGATGTAACCTGTAATGTCTGGAAGGTCGAATGTTGATACTTAAAAAAGAAATGGAGGAATGCAAGAGGACCCCATCTTTGTTTTTTACCTTGCTAAATGGATCTTTGTAGCACAAAAGATAAAGCCATTCACTTGTTTTAGTCGCTCACAGTCCACATGCATGCTGCAGCAGCAGCAACCTACAAATCAAGATTGTGGCCTGCAGGAAATTTGGCAGGGACACAACTGAAATTACCACTTACGACTGTCTAATCTGGATAGTCTTTAGGAGGGCTCTAGTGGTAGGTTTCAACATCAGGGCAAGCAAGCGTGGAAAAAGACATTCATAAAGATCATGGAAATCTAAAGTTGTGTATGGCTTTAAGCATAAGAATCAGCACTCTGGAACAAATTGGAAACTGATCTCCCAGAGACAGATTCTGAGAGAAAATTGTTACTAGGGAAAACTTAGAAAATAATCTTACTTTTTTTTCTGCAGGAGGAGGAAAAAGAAGACAAGGACGAGTGATTCCTGAAGTTGAATTTCTGCAAAGATTTGCTTCTTTTCTTTTTTTCCCTTTGTTCTTTTTATCATTTTTTGTACACAACAGACTACCTAAATAAAAGTACCACCATTCCCACCACCACCACCCCCTCCTCTCCATCTTAATCCTGCTGAGCATTGAGTACTTTTACCATGGAAACTTATAGTAGCTTTCAATGCTAGAGGGACAAAAATAAACTCAAGATTGTCATAATAACAATATTGGAGTAAAAGCAATCCAAGTAACTTCAGCATGTAGTACCATTTCATATTACATACTTGAGAACTTACTTTAAAACTGTGACAGAGGAGCCATTTTTGACATCTGGGGGAGGGTTTCTGAGAAAAGGGTGTTTTGACATCTGAGGAAAGGGCATTTTAATTTTTCTTATTTTGATATGAGTAAGGATTATGGAGCAGTCCTGGTGCTGAGTGGAGTTAGTCTTTTCAGTAGGACAGCTAGGAGACAGTCACACCCCATGTTCTGAACTAATGGGGCAGGAGGCTTGGGCTGATGCCATAGGAACCTGCCTCTTCATATCACCAAAATGCCCCTCTCAGCTTGGATTAAATGCTGAGGCATAAGTTTGTTGTTATGTAAGGCCAAATCTCATTCCTCTTCCCAATTCATGTATTACATTTTGTTTTACAGAGCCCAACTGATCCTGGATGAAATCTTGTGCTATCATTCCACTGTTAATCTAGCAGAAATTCTGCTAACAGAAAAAAAGGGTGCTCCCCACGAATTCTTATATCCTCACACACCTTTTATGCAAGAACCATCATGTTCTAGATTTCTTCTCAGTCATTGATCCTAGTCACATAGCTTAGGACAATTTCAGATTGTCTTCAGGTTGTGTTATTCATATTATTTTAATTTATTTTCCAAGCCGGCCTACTCCCATTAGATCTTCCTAACTGTAGTCCTCATTTTTACAGGACTGACGAGGAGTCAGCTCGTCCTGGCATTTTAAGACGTTTTCGCTTTTCTCAAAGTGTGAGTGGGTGGACGAGCTAAAGGAGGCTGAACTGTGCTGTGGTGGATGGGATCCAGTCTTGCCTTCAGCCAATCTGCACATGTGACATTCATGAGGCACCTCCTCTTCTCTCCTCAGTTTGTGTATGATTCTTCTATTATTTTTATACAAATTTATTATTTTTAAAATTAATTGCACGGAGAAGAAAAGCACATTAAAAAGGCAGGGGGGCATGGAGGTGGAGGCCAGGTTTTAAAAAGAACTGCAGACACACATCCTCACTTCCCTTGAGTGACAGAACAGCATCCAATAAAAAAGGAAATAGATCTGATGCAGGAAAAGGGATGGAGAGCCATGAGTTCTGTGAACGAGGCTCAGGTTAATTTCTCAGAAAGGTGTGAGCAATGCAGCCCAAGGTGGGGACTGCCTAAGGTCGGCCTATGTGTGACCAGCACTGGTACAACCTCAATTTGAATTAATGAATAGGCCAGTCCTGTCTTAGACTTGTGTGACCAGGTGCATTGTTACCCTGGGATATCCTGGTTTACCTTTTAAGCTGCTTTAACTTAAAGGCCTGGCTACAGTTACCGTGCAGGAACACTACCAGACACTCCTGGGGAGGTCTGTCAACATGCTGTGCCACTGCCATTGTTCTGGAGCATCTGAGAGCTTCCTCCAGCTGCTTCAATCTTCCTTAGCTGTGGACAAGTAAACCTTGTCTGCAACTTGACTAGATCAGCAATGTTTACACCCTCTTCCAGATGTGATGCTGCAAGAGAGCAAGTCAGCGTAGTTGCAACAGTATAACTGCACACAGCAGGCCAATCACCATGGCAACATCTGGGTGCAAACCAGATGTTGCTGTGGCCATTGCTATGACAATCCATACTTCAAGGGCTGGTGGTCAGATTCAGGACTATCCTGGCACTTGCAGTGCAAGGAGCTTTCACTGAGCTTGATCTTAGCTTCAGTGGGATGCTATTATTATACCATCCCATGGAGTTAAGTGCAAAGAGACCATTAGAGTCCATTTGCACTTAAATTCTAATCCAGCTTCATCTGCCTTTAGAGTGAAAGTCAAGGAACACTAGTCATTTTCTTCCCACATTATCTAACCCAAAAGTGGACTTTCTGAGCTAGAAAATGCCAAAATATAATAGGTTGTCACTTTCCTGAAATATCCTCCCATTCTGAAATGATAAAAGATGAAAAAAAAGAGGCCAGTCCACCAGGTGCTGTTAGCAAACTCTAGACTTTCAGAGGCAAAGGAAATGCTAGGCTTTAATTTTTTAATTTTTTTTTAAAGTGCATTTGCAGGTATGAGCAAGCAGTGAGAAAGCAAGGACTATCATGACTGGAAGAAAATAGAAAAAATGGGAAGATTGTTGGGTGCCAGTTGCAAACACAATTAAATCTTAGGCTACATTTTACTAAATGGATTGTTATGTCATATACTAGACTTTCCCAGGGAAAAAAATACAGTTTTCCTTTTGCTTCATGTGGTCAGCATAGCAGATTTTTTCTCTTCCAAATTAGCTTAGTACACAGGACCATCACAGCAGTTTTTCTTATTCATTCTGTAATCTTTTAAAAATGTTTTGTGTGGCCTTTAAACTGAAAAGGGTCACCCTAGGTTCATTTACACCAGAACTGTTTAGTCTGTCTTACTCAACAATAAGGTTTCACTCTGTTGTCTTAATCACACCTATCAAACAGTTCTCAGTTCGTATTTCTTTGTCTCTCATCCTCAGTCCAGTCTCTGTCAGTCTCTCATCCTCAGTCCAGTGATATGGTTCCCTTTTTCTCCTTCCCATCTCCTTCTCTTCCCTCTACCCTCTGTGATTGGATGTACATCTGTCACATATTTTTGGCATTTCAGCGAAGAGAAAGGGTGCCCTCCTTTGTCCCCCCATCAAGTGATGCTTTCCATGTTTGTAAGAGCACTGGACTTCCTCTTCATTTGTGGTCCCTCTCTCATGCGCTCTCTTCATGCACACATGTATAATAAAAATATGCATGAGCATATCCTGACCATGTCACCTGTGGGACACATGTCCTTGACTACTCCATCCCACCTTCTCTTTCTTCCGCTCCATAAGGATGCCATCTATGAAGCAAAATGGATACAACTCCTGTTTCCTTTTTTTTTTTTTTAACTCCTCTCTCCATCTGGGCTGGACTCAACGGATGCATGTGTTTCCTTTGAGTGGGTGGGTACACGTGCTACACTGCTCCATCCAAGCCTCAGTCTTCCCCCACTTCCATAAGAAACTGTCTGCAAAGCAAAACAGACAGACTTCTCTCTGTCTTATTTTTACTTCCCTTTCTATCTGTGAGGGAACCCCACCATGAATACTACCCTGGCCCCTGCCTTTAATATCCTGGCTGGATATGCAGTCCTTCCCTGTACATTTGAAGATGCAGAATTGTAAATCTGCTGAAAGGAGGCTGGAGACATGGGGTAAGGGAGAGGTGGAGGGATAGCATAGCCCCATTAGATGCCTCCAAGTCCTGGCATGAGCTGGAGAGGTGAAAGAAAGCCCTCCAATAGTCTTCTAGCAGGTACATGCTCTGAAAATGTAGCTGGACAATGGAACCGAAGCATTTGAGAACTGAGATAACCTGATTACTAGATAGGCTGAATTTTAGGGGAATGGCTCAGATGAAAATCAAAAGGTTGTTTTGGAAGGTGAACCCCAAGCACAAGAGACTTCACCAGGACATTTAAAACTTCAAGTGAGACCATAGCCAGCCTGTGTTCTTTTCAGTGTCCAAGTCACA
The DNA here is from genome assembly GCA_014337955.1 of Aspidoscelis marmoratus. Classification (NCBI taxonomy): domain Eukaryota; kingdom Metazoa; phylum Chordata; class Lepidosauria; order Squamata; family Teiidae; genus Aspidoscelis; species Aspidoscelis marmoratus. Next base: position 31,469,860 of record MTQE01002208.1, read on the forward strand.
TATAACTTATCATTTGAATACATCACAGGTGACAGAAGAAAACACTCTATATACATTTCCAAATTCATAAGGCAAAAGACACAGAGGTAGATAGATGAACTATAGGATCCAAAAGCATCAGAATCGCCCATCTAACAACTGAGAACTCCAGTTATCATAGAAATGTCAACATCCAGCATATATTGCTGCAAAGCAAGAGTTCGGCCATCACTGTTGCTTAAATTATTAATCAGAGATCATCTTGCAGCTCATACAAAACACTTCTTCTCTAGGTAGGAGCAGGGAATGAGAAAAACAGGAGTTATCTCAAATGGAGTTTTGTTACCAGCATTTCCCCCCTCTGTTGTTTGGTCCAGGTGTATACAGCATATGGCCTACGGATAAAATGTGCAAGACAAACTGCTTTTATTTTTAAAATTATTTACTTGACATGTAGTACACCTGGTTAGATGTTCCCATTTGGATACTGGGGTGAGAAATTCTAAACAGATTAAAATCTTCAGGATCCAAAGAGGATCTCTCTTTTCATCTTAGCCCATCCTCTCAGATATATTAGTTTCACTGCTTCTGCCATCAGCATCCTGTCTTTTTGGACAAAGAGGGAAGGAGGGTCTGTGTCCTTTTCTGAACAGCACTTGACCTTCTAGAATAATACAGATCACCATTTGAGTTTTTTACTCTGTAAAAAACATAGGCACTGGGGCACATGCAGATGAAGCATACAAATCAAACTCTATGCACCTTAGCTTTACAAACACTTTTTGTGTGTAAACACTTTGTGAAGGCTGCATATCCTTCACCAGCTGTCACACACTATCTGATGTTTACATTTTGTGTGCACAATGCCTAACATCGTTTGTGTGACTGATCTGATTCCATCATCCCCAGTCTAAGGTGCAGTTCCTCCATAATGCCAAACTTCTGCATTGGCAACGAGGCTCAAAAATAAGAACATAGAGGAGCCCAACTAGGTCAACCCACAACCTGCCTATTCCAACATCCTGTCTTGCTCAAAGGCCCACCAATTGCTTCTGGGCATTCTCGAGCAGAAGACAAAGGCAAACATTTCACCCAGTCTCAGCATCCTGCCTGTCTCCCCAGCCTGGAGAAAGTACGTAGGCATCCATTCTGGTAGCCATTGATACACCTTTCCCCCATAAATTTGTCTAGTTCTTTCTTAATGCTATCCAGAAGGTTACTACCTCTTCTAGTAGTAAATTCCATAGAACAATGACCTGCTGAAGGAAAAAATAATAATTCCCCTTGTCAGTCCTAACTCTCCTATCCATTAGCTTCATAGAGTGCCCCTTGGTTTTAGTATGTGATAGAGAAAATAATTTTTCTCTACCTTTTCCATGACATGCATAATTTTATATACCTCAATCAAGTAATTAGGGTGAAGAGGTTGCCTTAGAGCTCCATAGATATGAAATAACCCTGCTCTCTCTTCTTCTGTTCTCAGATGACATGGCGGTGGGCTACTTAATTCTCCATCTGTCATGTTCATTAACTTCCAATATGAAAGAAACGATCCGGTTTGTTTTCCTCTTTCCACTAGCTTTCTGTTATGGGTAGGAAAGGTGTTCACAATATGAAGGTGAAATGAAACCCTCCTATCTTACACAACCTTTAGGATGGTTACAAAAAATAGGAGCAGTATGCATATCTGGCTGCTTTTGTAATTTAATATCCTAATTGAAAGTTAGCTAAAGAAAACAAGCACACTTTGGGCACTGTAGAATCATCCTTATTATAATCTAATGGACTTGATACAAAAGGAAAAGAGAAATGAAGAGGAAGCAGGCATAAAAGCAAATCCAAGCATTGTTCTTCATAAAAAGAACAACCCCTGCTACGACTCCTCCTCTTACCACCAGTCTAGCCAAAGATTTCACAAAAGATTTGGCAATAGAAGAATCTAGACTGAATGAATCCTTTTTGTGTCAAGTAAATCTTGGGGAGACACGAATCACTTTCCTATGTCTGCTCCTGCCTGAGAAGGGATCAACAAAAACAAATCTGTGTGGTTTTATGTTACGTGAACAAAGCATGAACAGAGGACAAGTAAACCAGTTTCGGGGGAGTTGGGGTGAAATACAGTGACTCAAAACTTAATTTTACAATGTTACAAAATATTGCAACGGCTAAGACAAAACATGAACTGTTTGTAAGAACAGAAAAAAAATAAAACACCATCCAAGGCCAAGGCTTTTGGAGTCCTAGGCAAGCTCATTTACACCTTATACCAAATCAGACTTTTGATTTTACAGTACTTCAAAACCGTTTGCACTATATGACCTTTCAAACTTCCAAAGATGGGACCAGTTGGAGAAGGTCCATACAAAAGTATACAGAGTAGCAGCAGGAACTCTAGACAGTTTTAAAGAGAACTCTTAGGGCGTTAAAGAGTAGCCTTCTGGACAACTTTAATTCTTAACTGGCTGATATCCTCAGCCTGTGTGACTTCTTGGGTCAGTAATGAGTGGGATTTCTCAGCATCGGAGTCATCTCTCTTTTCTAAGTTTCACAGGTCTCCGCTTTGGTGGGAAAACCTCATGACAGTTTCCTGTCTCACTACGAGGATACCAGTGATGTAACCTGCTCTAATTTGTACATTACAATTTCCAAATATCCTTATTTCCAAATATATGGAGACCAGTGATTCCTTGTCCTGCCTATACAAGGAAACAGTAAGGAAGGGACATCTGCAAATGGAGAATGATACAGGAGAGCTGAAGTAGGAGAGCAAGCAATGGCAGCATCATGGAAATTAACAAAAAGAAGTCATTAATATGCCAATAATCTTATTTCCAGAAATCCCAGGTTCTAGAAATCCAGATTTTTCAGAAATCTGAAACTGACACAATAAGAGCAAGCAATCAAAGTTTTGTATTAAAATAACAAATAACATTTTTACAACAAAAAAATTGCTTTACCAATCACGTAGAAGGAAAGTTGGGCAGGCCAATGACCAAGCAATGGGTAGCAACTGTTGCCAGGGAACACATGCCCTGATGTGGAAGGGAAGGCAAGCTGCAGTGTGGCAAAATAAAACAGCTTCTCAGTTGCACATACAGCTGCACTGCATGCACATCTGGGTGGAAGGCACTTTAATTGTCCATCTGATTATTGGATGCTTTTTCCTAAAGAAACATCTTGAGAAAGCAACGGCTGATCCCACCCATAGTAATTTGACAAAGATACTGCTTCTTATGCAGTATGTACTGCTTACATCTTGCTGCTACCTCTGGGCTCAAGATGGCAACCTATGGCACTCCAGATATTATCCAAGCCCCAATGCCAGTTAAGACCAACCAGCATGACTGATGACCAGTAAACTACCATATTTTCCGGCGTATAAGACGACTGGGCGTATAAGACGACCCCCAACTTTCCATTTAAAATCTAGAGTTTGGGATATACTCACCGTATAAGAAGATGACGCCTGGCGTATAAGACGACCCCTGACTTTTTGAGAAGATTTTCCTGGGTTAAAAAGTAGTCTTATACGCCAGAAAATACAGTATATACATGAGAATTCTAGGCTTGAGAGCCTGATGTTTCTCATTGCCTATTTCATTTCATTTCTTTCTTTCTTTTCTGAAAGAGGTGATCTTTCCTGTTTCTCAGCTCTCTTTTTGTCTCCCATCCATCTAAATCCCTCTCTTATTCTCTGTGGCTCCTTGAACTTCAAAAGCACTAGCGTTCTTGCTTGAAAATAGGAGACATGTGAGCTTTCAACACATCACAAGTAACAGAATCAGAAATATATTCAAAGAGAACTTCAGGACTTTAAAAATTTAAGTTGCACTCATCAGTGATAAGGTGACTTCTTCCTATCCTCTTATTTATATCTGTAGGTAGTAGGTAGTAGAAAAGGGTAACTAGATAGGGGAGATCTTTATGGCAGCATTCTGTGGGGTTACTTACCTTCCTCACTGGAATACACTTCTTTTCTTTTTTGTAAATGAACCATAATGCTTATTGATATGAACCATTACATCTCATTCAGAAAATAACATGTTTTGGATGCTCATTGAGTCATTCATTTTAAAATAAGTTAAATTTTGAAACTAAACATTCATATTCAAAAGCAGGACCTTTCTATAGTCTCATATGGAGGGCAACAGGATTCTCTGATTCATCATCATGCTGGCTTGACATGATTCCCCCCACCCCAAAGTTAGAAAATGCTTTTTTTTTTTTTTGAAAACTCTATAGATTGAAAAAGATTGTTTTTAAAATTGATATTTTTGTTAGGGAAATAACTAGTCCAAGATTCTTACTCTGTTGTCTCTGAATTATCATTTTCTAAATACTGTACTATCTGGCTGCTGTATTTTTTCTCAAAGATTGAATTACAGTAGTTTTTTCCATGATGTTCACATTCTTCTCTAACTAAAGCTATTCAACACCAGTAAAGATAAAGGGAACAGATTTCTACATTTGGCAAGATGCTTTTCATTATTCACCCAATGAAACACACCTACTAGAGTAAATGATTTTCATAGGCTAATAAAAATCGGTACAAGCATAATGAATGGCTTAGTGAGCACGCAAAGCACTTACAGTGAGGAGTCAAAAGGGAGTTCTTATTTTACCATCTGCTTTTCAATCTGTATGAAGATAAAAATCACTCACCAAACTTTTCAGAAAAACATTGAAAGGATTTTTTTTCTGAAAAAGGTAATTTTAAACAGAGAAGCCCCAGTAGTTCCATTGATCCAAATCAAAGGAGAACCAACCCAGCCCTCTTTTAAAGATGTTAAAATTTTGCAAAGATGCAGGCAGTGATTTGTCTACTTGCTCAGTGAGAACCAAGCTTATTCCAGTGTCCTCTGGTAGAAATCAGGCTGCTTGATAAAAATTTAACAGCACAGTAATATCAAAAGTTGAATTGTATTCATGTCTGAAGACATATTACACACAAATTTTTATCAGCTGTCACAGAGAATGGTTCAGCAGTGCATTCCTGTTCCTTTTCTTTCCCCTACCAAATTCTTCCTGCACTTCTCCTTTGTTTGGAACCCTTCACAAAGCACCCATTGGGATGTGCACAAATGTTCTAAACATTTGAAATTCGACCAAATTCAAATAGAATGTCTACACATTCGAATTTAAACATTAAAACGAATTTTGAATGTTCCAAAACATTTGTTTGAATGATCTGAAATATTAGAATGTACAGATACGTACATTTGTACAGGCATATACATATCTGTTCGAATCGCATACGTATCTGTATGCATTTGCGCTAATAGTACGGGATGAAAACAGAACACATATGGGATAAAACGGGATGTGTACAGATACGTATAACACATGAATGTTGTCGACATTCATATCTTCAAATACAAATGTTGTCGACATTCGTATCTTCAGATTCGAATCTAACATTAGAACGAATAGATTTGATCCTATTAGATTTGAATTGGATTTTGCTGCATTCAGATTCTAAACATTTGAATTGAATTGATGTTTGGATATTCAATTCAATTCGAATTCAAATGCCAAAAAAATATTTGTGGACATCCTTATCACCCATGAGGACACATGAACTTATCAAGCCATTCCTGGCATCTTCCAAGATCAGAATTCAGTGAAACAAAATGGAATGGAGGATTTATTTTCTACTCCTCATGCTTAGAGCAGTTTTCTCAGCACAGAACAACATAAATATACTCCTCAGCCAGTTAGTGGTGAAGAGTGAGAGATAATCACTGTATTTTAACTTAATTTTTATATTTCCGCTGTAACCTATAGCAACCATTTTCTAGCTCATCATGCTTACACTGTTTGTGTAGTGTTCTCTACATTTCATTCATAAAGCTTGGAGACTCATGCTGGAAAGAGTACTGATTTAATGCTCAAGTAAATCTCAGCAGCAGCAGATGGTTGCCAAGCGTAAGAATGTGGACCGTGAGAGAAATTAAGTAGTGACAAAAAAAAAAAGAACAAAAAACATTGCAAGCAAGCAATCCTATACTTTGTTATAGCAGAAGGCAGTCAAAGGAGAACAAATCTATCCAATAAGATGCTGAACTTCAACTCCCATCAGCCAGACACATCAATAGTCAGGCATAATGGGAGTTGTAGAGCAAGATGGCTTGTATTTTTAGTACTCTTGGGTTACAGAATGAGGGAGCATGCTATTCAAATTGTTGTTGGGTACCATTGAACTGTGGCCAACTCCTGGTTGATTGCATGGGCAAGTTTCTTGGCAAAGATACAGAAGTGGTTAGCCGTAGTCTACTTCCGGGGAGAAACTGGAGATTGAACCAGCAGCAACCCTCTGCTTTGCTCTACTACTAAGCTGAGCCATATGCTTACCCGTAGAAGACCCAGGACTAGGGATGGGCAAGAATATTCGAAACATTCAAAATTCGATTGAATTTGTTCAAATTCGGACATTTGAATATCTACACATTCATTTTTAAGCAAACAAATTCAAATGTTTTGAATCATTCATACAAATTAGAGTATAGAAAGGTACACATTACATATTTATCCATACCATTTGTATGGATATGTATGGGATGGAAACAGGATGCTTACAGGGGAAAACAGGATGCAACCCGGAAGTGTACAGATGCATGCAGACACATACGGATGTTGTTGACCTATCTAATATAAATCGAATATTCATACTAATGGATACGAATGAACTCAAATTTGAATACATTATTTTTTTCTCCACCAGTATGAATTCAAATTGAATGTTGAAAATTGCATTTGTGCATACCCCTACCCAGGACAACCCAGAGCAGAAAGAATGATGTTTCATGTGTCTCCAGTCCCTCGTCCTCCTGTCATCTGGGGCAAACAAAAATCCCTAATATATTTTACCTAACAGGCCACTGATGAAGACTCTTTAGTCGAAACGAGTATGGCCCTAAATTCTTTGTTTTTATCAGCTGTTTTATATTTTATATTTTAAGTTTGATTTTTATTTTGGTGTGTGTTTTTAACTTGTTAAATTTGTTATGTTTGATGTTTTTACACCTTATTTCTTTTGAGTGCTGTTGCAATTTACCATTTATATTTTTCTATCAGTGGGGTTACCATACCCTTTTAGTAATTATTGTATTTCTTTGTATTTTTGGCATAGTACCCTAGTTTGGTTTTTTGCTCCTTTCATCTGGGCCACTTGTTCTCCCCAGCCCCAACTGGACTAGAAGCAGAAGAGGAGAATGGGCCCCTGGCTTAAGCTGACTTTTCTCTTCAAGCACTTTTCACTTCTCACGTGTCAGAGAAGCCGCCGTCTTTTGCACATTGATGATTCACTTCTGTTACACTCCCCCTTCCAGCCCCATTGCCTCCTTCCAAGGAGAAGGTGGGGTTGGCTTCGAACCATCTACTGTTGGTAGTAGTGTGAAGTCCATCAATAGGAGCGACTGGAGCTCGGTGGTCATGCAAGCACGCAGGACAGCTGAGCGGTGATGGTTCGAACCCAACCCCAACTTCTTGGAAGGAGGCAATGGCTCTGTCTCTGCCAGGAAAACTCCACATACCTACTACTCACGGAGGTCGCCCTGGAGACGGTCTCCACTCGGCTGTTACCCACCTCCTAGGGGGACTGCCCTACAGAATCAAAAGGCATCAGGGTTCCTGTGTCTTTCATAACTTAGTTAAGGAGACGCGGGAAGTTGTATTACCACTGCTGAAGACAGCGCCTGCGGAAAGACAGCCCCGTTTCCAAAGCTACAGAGACTCCGGGTGTTTTTCCCCTTACCACTAGAGTACCCATTAAGGACCCAAGGACCCTTAATGGGTACTTTAGTGCTAGGTTTTTTTTCCACTAGCACTAGACCACCCATTAAGGACCCATTAAGGACCTTTAATGGGTCTTTAATGGGTACTCTAGTGCTAGGGATTTTTCCACTAACACTAAAGTACTCATTAATGACCCTTAATGGGTCTTTAATGGGTACTCTAGTGCTAGGTTTTTTTTCCACTAGCACTAGAGTATCCATTAAGGACCCATTAAGGACCCTTAATGGGTCTTTAATGGGTCCTCTAGTGCTAGGGGGGGTTCCACTAGCACTAGAGTACCCACTAAGGACCCTTAATGGGTCCTTTAGCGCTAAGTGGAAAAAACCCCTCCGACCACCTGGCAGCTCGCGCGCTCAGTCCATCGGGCCTCAGTCTCGGAGCCGGGGAAACCGTCTTCGTCCCTCCTCCTTTTCGACCCCCAATTTCCTCCGCGTTCCTGGCCGTCAGAGGGCGACGGAGAGTGCCGTCGAGCCCAGCCCGTGCGTCGCCTCCCCTCCCCTCGCCTCCCCTCCTCTTCCTCCTCCTCCTCCTCCTCCCCTCACGGCGGCAGGTTGTTGTGTTTGGAGAGATCTCTAGGGGACCCGACGCACCAGGAGGCGAGCGGAGAGAGAGAGGCGTGAGACGGCGGGCGGGCGGGGCAGGGAAAAGGCCGAGCGTCTGCGGCAGGTCCCACATGGGGGACGTGGAGTCGCCCAAAGCTCAGAGGCCCAGGCGAGAGGCGCCCGTGGCCGGCCGTCGCTCTTCGAAGAGGGAAGGCGCCCCGGGCGTAATTGCGCGCGCTGAAGTGGCGCGGGGAGCGCTTCGCCTCAGGTGTTGCCTGTGAATGGCGCTGCGGGGCTTCGGCTTGGTCTAGCAGTTTAGGGGGAGACGCGACGGACTCTGGGCCGCCGGGAAGGCGAAAAGAGGCGAGGGGAGGTGGTGACACGCGGTGGTCGCGGTGGTTCGAGAGAGACGCGCGCAGGTTTGGCGCCCACCTGCCATGATCATGAAGGAAGCGGCCAACTCCAAGGACCGGCAACTCACGGTAAGTGGAAGTTTGGACCGCTCGTCTTCAGCCTCCTGCCCCGCACGGGGCAGACGCCGGCGAAAGGAGAGGCCGAAGTCTCTCGGGCGTTGGGGCCGACTAGAAATCCGCCGAAGAGTGCAGCGCGGTTCGTGTTTTGTACTTGGCAAGTGCTTTTTTCTGGACTTGCCGAATCCGACTGCGTGGCGAAGGGCCCAGGGTTAGCCTCGACCTCGAAAGATTGGCTTCCTTCTTGTAAGAGACAGATGAAGACAGCATTTTGGGGGGTTAGAATGCGGATAGTTTATGCACTGGATTTAAATCCTCTTATGCCCTAGATATGCGAGGCCAAGCCCATATAGGGTGTTTTTCCATTAGTACTAGAGTACCCGTTGAGGATCCATTAAGGACTCTTAATGGGTACTCTAATGCTCAGTGGAAAACATCCATAAACTACACACCATGTGCGAACGACCCAGGGCGGAAAGAGAGGCGATACTGCGGTTATCATTGCTTAAGCTGCTATGAGTGACCGTTGCCTCGGAAGTAATGCTAAGAAACTGTAGTCAGTGAGGTTTTGTTGTCTAGATGGAGATCTTTAACGAGTTGCCGTATAAGAAGCCGTGGTTTTTTCATGAGAACAGAGGTGGAAAGCTCTGTATCTTCTATGTGGAGGAGTGTCTTTTACAAGGGGGCAATCCAGTGGTTATTTGGATAAGGAGAAGACTTGAGAGCAGGAAGGAAGGAAGGAAGAAGAAGAAGAGTTGGCTTTTCTACCCCGCTTTTCTCACCCATTTAATGGGACTCAAAGCGGCTGACAAAGCTTCTGTTCTTCTCCCCACAACAGAACATCCTATGAGGTAGGTGGGGCTGTGAGAGCTTAGAAGAGAGCTGTTACTAGCCCAAGGTCCCCCAGCTGGCTTCATGGGGGAGGGCGGAATCGAACCCAGTATTCCCAGATAAGAATCTGTTTCCTTAACCACTAGACCAAACTGGCTCACTTTGTGAGGAATTAACAGAAGAAACACTTGTTTATTGTTTGCTGTTGGTATCTTAGTATTTAACTTTAATATCCTTAGATGTTCTTTAATATACAGTTGGTCACGTTTTCACAAATTATAACTATATATTTATTTATTTACAGTTTTATCCCACCCTATACCCAGAGGTCTTCGGGTGGGTAAGCATAGACAACATAAATAGTAACAAAAAATATTATGCCATTCTATGAAGGTTCCAATTATTAAAATATAAGAAGGGAGAAGAACAAGACAAATCAACACTCTGCACAAACTTAAGGATATTTTCCCTCTACTTGGAAACAGGTCTACAGGAACCGCAGTCTGTTCAGTGGAAGCCCTCTGGAAATCAGAGTGAGCATTGAGATATGTCATCAGGTTTCCACTCACAAGCTGAACATCTTGCAGCTTCAGTCTGTGGGCTTTAGAGGGCGAGTGGAGAAAAGAAATGAGTGGTGTTAGAGGCTCACATGGCAGCTGCTTCTGTGGATGCATGGATCAGCAATATGTGAAGCCAGAGATGCTGTTCTCTAGGCGGTGTTTCCTTTCTTCCAGGAAACATACTGTAATTGTTTGTGTGTGGCCGCCTGCCAGGGCCCCTGAGAGTCACAGATGGTTGTCTTGGTAGACAGGCAATGCCTCGGGTGAAGGGCACCAGGCAAGAAGGAGATGGAAGATATTGACCAGAAATACCTTTTGTAAGGTTTAGAAGTGGAAACTACCATCTTCATGTTTTGTTCTTCTGGATAACCATGGCTCGTGTGAAGGTGCTCGTTGTGTCTGCTTTCTTGCTTTCTTTTTTAGCTGTGGGATATCTATGTAGTTCATCTGTCTTCTTTTTATATTCTAGGTGGCCCTTCGTATACGGCCAGTCAGCATGGCAGAGCTAGAAGAGGGAGCCACGGTCATTGCCCACAAAGTGGATAACCAGGTATCACAGAAGGTCATCCTGACATCTAATTAAAGGGTGGAAAGAAGACTGAATTTTGTTATTTGAGGAGGGACAAAGTTGCAATCTCAGATCTAGGGAGAAAATAAGAACTCCGAATTCAGGAATGGATTTCATTACTATAATACAGTATTGCATAGTCTTCTGGGTCTGGAATGGCTTCCTGTCTGTTTGCACTCTTTATCAGGAAATTCTGATGCTGGATCTCAGGGTGGGGCTTGTTATGGTTGAGTACTCTGGGAAAGACATACTGTAGAGAAACGTAAAATACTTCCGTATTTTCCCCTTGCCTTCAGGTATGCCACTTTGTTTCCAAGAAGAAGCATATTTAGTTGCAGGTGATATGTTTGGAATAGATGTATGTGGCTGTGGATGGAGACAAAAATGTTCTGCATTAACTAATTAGGGACAAGAAATGTTCTGCTTCTGTTTTCATCATGTCTACCTCTGTTTAGAATCCCCAGTTCTTTGCAAGTCTCAGCAAAAGATCTCCAAGGCTTGTTGGCTCCACGCTTTCACACAGAAATGCAGAGTTGGTTTATTTTACTATTTAAAAGATCAAAATAAGTGTACAGTGGTACCTCGACATACAAGTGCCCTGACATACAAGTGTTTTGAGATACAAGCCGCCGAGCGAGTGATATTTTGCTTTGAGATGAGAGCAAGATTTGAGATACGAGTATGTAAATACAGTACAGTACATAACAAAAACAACTGAGGTGGTGTTTTGGGAGCTGGAATGGATTAATGGGGAAATTGCTTTGAGATACGAGCGATTTGACATAAGAGCAAGGTTACGGAACGAATTAAACTCGTATGTCAAGGTACCACTGTAGTTTTTGAAAGCAAACGAAAATAATTATTGTTAGACTCTAGTGTGCATCTCCCACCCTGCGTATAAATTTATTAAATAAATAATAAATGTAGGTCTGCTCTCAAGATACTTTGAAGGGAATGTTCTGTTTCTTTGGTCATACAACCAGAAACAAGTACTGTATGCAGGAGGCAATTATTTCTTTTCATCATATAAAATGTTGCCCTTGCAACTTCATAGAACATTCCTAAGTTCCATAGAAAATGTTCTACTTATGAAGCCATAGTAATAACTCCTGAAGAAAAGCAGATCAAGCCACTGAGGGTGGAGAATGTCCTTCTTAGAGTGGCAAACTCATTGTTGGAAGAAGGAACTTCATAGTTTATTATTACCAGTGAGGAAGTAGTGACTTCCCATAAGAAAAAATTAATATGCCCAGGATTTTAGTGTAGATATGAATCAGCAGTTGCATTTACATAGAAAAGGAGACCAGTTCATAATATTTGTACAAAAATGACCCTCCTCCAGCTCAAGGCTGATTTGAGATGAAGCCAGTTGACATTCTGCATGCTGATTTAATTTTGATTGGATAAGAGTGGTAAAGAATAGTCCAATATTGGCAATCTCTTGTGTTTTTAAGGAAAATGTAGTGGGAGGAAGCTATGTATTGATTGTAAGTCAATGAAGAGCCAGATTTTAAAGAAGCAGGACTTCAGCTTTGAGTAGAAGGAGACTTATCTGTTTGGTTATCGTAACTGCTATATTGAGCTCAGCTGAAAAGAGCCAAATCTGAGACAGTTGTTTTGACATTACTGAATAATCCTCAGCAGTATGTAGTTTTTCTGTGTGATTCTTGATGGATCTGCTGGTATTTCTCAGATTTTTTGTTGTCCTATGGTAGTCCCAATCAGGGTGATTTGATCTTGGGCTGGATCACTCAGTCTGAGTCTAACTAATGTGGAATATTATCCTGTGCTACACTGAGCCAGGTGTGAGTCAGACTGAGTGATCAAGCCAAAGATCAGAAAGGCAGCCAGTGTCCAGTACCACCTGCATTGTGAACAGCCATCTTGGGCCAACTATCTCTGAGGAAGTTGCCACTCAGGACTGTATCAGCTTGGCACCCAGAAGTCTGGCACCCCTGATAGACCGAGCCAGCTACTTGCTGTTGTCTACACACAAACAACTGATCCAGTCCACCACCAAGTAATGCTTTGTAAACACTGGAGTGGACTACCATGTCATGTTTGTGCCATAGGCCACACCAACCCTTCACCCCATGTAATTACAATGGTCTCTTAACAGGCCTGTACACTGTGGATGAGGTGTTCCTCATGGGACTTGTGTGACTCAGTCTGTGCCTCAAGGGACAGCTGGCAGAATGGAGGGAGGAGCTGAGTATTGATTGGCAAAGCACCTTTTTCTGTTCCCGGCAAGAACATAATGCAGTTGCTGTGCCGAGGTTTATCACTTCGTTATACCAGATAAAAAATAAATGGTTTCATGAAGAACAGGCATGTAGCAGCTGAGGACAAACTAACCATAGAGAAAACTACTGTATTTTCTGGCGTATAAGACTACTTTTTAACCCAGGAAAATCTTCTCAAAAGTCGGGGGTCGTCTTATACGCCGGGTGTTGTCTTCTTATATGGCGAGTATATCCCAAACTCTATATTTTAACTGGAAAGTTGGGGGTCGTCTTATACGCCCAGTCGTCTTATACGCCGGAAAATACGGGTATGTAATGTAATCTACGTTTATAAAGATACAGGTTTATGATCAGAAATATATATTGTCAAAAATGTGACCAAGGAGCTTGACATACATAAAACACATGTATATATTCTCCCAAGAAAATCTGTACTACAAAAATCATAGAGAAGTGGCTTATATTCCAGGAGTCCAAATGAAACCAGTGGCTTTTCAGCCACAAAAATAATGTTTGGTCAGTAGATGGTATAAGACGCTGAACTGTGGGTACTAAGTGCATCTAAAAAACTCCTGGGTCAAATTAGATTCAGTGGACCAAGCAACATTCTCACAGTCAGAGATACTCTATAGATTCCCAGTCATGAGAATCTAAGAAGCTTTGCAGGATCAGACCATATCCCATCTAGTCCAGTATCCTCTCTCACACAGGTCACATCCCCATGCACTATAAAGTCCAAATCGAATCCGAATTCGGCAAGGAGCATCCCCATGCAAAGCCCCCAAACTGGGCTACAAGCAGACCATATCGCCCAGATCCACACTAAATTTAGTCCTCTAGAAAACTGTTCTCGCTGCGGTTTGGGAGTGAAGTCCGCATTATTTTGGGGACTGAGTCTGCACATGGGGATTCTCCCAGGCTATTTGGGGAGGGGAAAGACTCTGGCATCATTAGCAGGTGGGGTTTCACATGCTGTGTTCACCATTTCTGTCCTGTGCATTGGGGATTGCCACTGCTGGCCATTTTTAAACAGTGATCAAACAGAAACGAGCCTCTGCTCTCCATGATACGATTGCTGGGCAAATGTAAAAGAACTGATCACCACAGTTTGACAGGTAAAGGTGCAGCGATGAGGGGGGTAATCTGGCCTTTGTTGTCCCACAAGCCTCTTCCGTAACCCTTATTCCGCCCCTGCTCCCTGATCGCCGGCAAGCCACTTCTGAAGTTTGCTAGCTAAAAAGCTAACCAAAGCCACTACAATGTTTAAAGGCAGTTTAACAGATAAGTGCTTCTCTGCACTGAATGGATATTATTCTTTCTATTAACTTGAATGTGTTCCTCTTTGAGTTTTTTTTTCTCTGAATAAGCAAGGATGCTTATTTTACACCATAAAATCTTTATGCATTTTATGCTTCTTGGTCACATCTTGATATTATAAATTGTTGTTCATAAAATATGTATCTTTTTGTAAGCACACATTATATTAAGTAGCTAAAGTTTTATTTCTGGATTTTTAGTAGTTTGACCTCAGTTGCTGGCTACCATCACTGCCATCACTGCCTGTCAGGCAGCACATTGTATACTGTGCCAGAACGGCAGTGTTTGTAGCTCCCGTAGGCTGAGACTCGGGGACTGTATCTGCACACATTTTTAAAAATAGCTCAAGAGAACCTTTGCAGTGGTAGCATGCAGACACTAGCATTCCCATCCCACATCTAATCCACACTGAAGGCTAGAAAATGTATTTTGGAAGTGCATTTTTTGACCTTTAATATGGATTAAGACACTAGCATGCAGACATTACCACCTCTAAGCTGTGTTTGAGCCAATCTTTTTTTTTATGTGTTCAGATGCAGCCAGGAACTTGGCATCATTCCAGTCCCAACCACCATCGCAGTTCATCAAAGATCGTGGAAGTCATAATCATGAATATCTGAAGTGTAGGTTCTTCAGCTTGCTCTGTGTTTAAGCATTTCCAGAAACATGTCTGATTATCAAATACTAAGTGACTAGCTCAGTTATACAGCAGTTGCCTGGAAGACAGAGGAGCATAAGTTTGACCACATCTTCCCTGAATAACAAAATGACAAGTCACTTCTGTGTCTGTCAAGAAAATTTCATGGCTATGTTGATAGACTCATCAGAGAATGACCTTGACTTCATGGTACGTAAAAATACCAAGAGCAAAGTAGCCACGTTGGGTTACTGTTTGTAGGGTCAACACGGAAATTATCTGTGTTGATGAGAAATATACCATGGAAAAATTGGTGGAATCTGCACAACATCTTTGTGGTTCCTTGAATGCGCAGTGAGTGTGCAGTCTCTGCATGTCACTGCACCCTTATTGTGCATGCATTGTGGAGGGGGAGTGCAGGATCCGCATTTCTACCACACTCTCTCCCTGCTGTGCTGCCATAAGTTCCATTATGGTGCTTCAGCCTCACAGCTCTTCAAACAGCACCCTCTCTCTCTTGTGGTGGCAACTCTGCTGCTACTGCCTCTTTAGGGACTTTCTGGTCCACTCAGTGGCGTTCTGTTTCCTCTCTCTGAACTCCCACCGCTGCCTTCTGTTTCTTTGATTCTGAGGGTGAGAGGAAGCACTCAACCCCACTTGTCAACTTGGAGCAAGGGAATGCCCAGCTGTGCATTTTAGGGACAGGGAAGTGTGCTTCTACCCCCCCCACACACACACACACACTCAGCAGAATGGGCTGTAATTTTGGATGCCCCCAGACATGCTTCTTGCTGTGACAGAATGCTGTAGTGGTTTCCGATCCACCAGACTAGAAGGACGCTATATTAGCTTCCAGTCCACCTTTGCAGCAGCTTCCCGTCTGCCAGATGGGAAGCTCCATCACCCACAGTAGCAGCAGAGCATTCTCCTGTAAGGGTGCAGTAAATCAGCATCTTTTTACTTTGCTAAATGTTTTGTTGCTGCTGCTGCAGGTTTTAAAAAAGCTGTACATGGGCTGTGGAGCAACCAAGTGCATCTGGAGGCACCCTTTGAGACTGGAAGGTGGAGACTGGCCGTCCTCTCATCTTCTGTTGACTCAGAAACGGAAAGATAGGCTCTGCCTTCTGATCTTAAAATTACAGCTGATCCTGCAGTGGGGGAAGGAAGGAGAAGAGTTGGCTTTTATGCCCCACTGTTCTCACCCTTTAAGGGAACGAACCTGTTCTTCCCCCACAGCAGACATCCTCCGAGGTAGGTGGGGCTGTGAGAGCTCAGAAAGAGAAATGTGACTAGCCCAAGGTCTCCCCGCTGGGTTTGTGTAGCAGTGCAGAATCGAACTGGGAGACATTCAGATAAGAATCCAATATTGTAGCCTCTCCTGCCCATCAGAAACACATCTAGGGATTTCCTGGTTGAAAAGCGACAGGCAGCATGCAGAAAGCATGCTGTAAATTTAAGATGAGCAATTGCTTCTTCTAATTAGTGGGGGAAGGGCCACATGCTTATATTGCCTTTCTCCCTATGCAAATCCTGCCAGTGACCGACCCAGCAAACTTGGCTCCTGACAGCCTCCTGTTAGATCCTAAGCTCTTGCAGCTGTGTGTGTTTTCATAGTACAAAGAATTGTATCAGGTAAAGGCAACAGAGAGCTTTTTCAGATCTTTGCAAGCTGGACGAAGTTGATAGTGCTCTTCAGAAATGTGATGACAGCTTGAAAGATAAGCTAATGCTAATGATTTTGCACTTCCCAGTTCCTACATGGGCCCGGGGTCTCTCTCTCCCTTTCTTCACACACAGTCAAAGAGACAGGGTCCTCCTGGAGATCCGGATCTTGAAGATGCCTGACGACCCCATTTAATCAGGTCCACACGAAATCCAGATTTAAAGGCCTGAAGGACCCATAAAATCTGGATTTCCCCTGCCCTCATGGGGACAGGCCTTGGAGATGGGGTCTTCAATGGGGTCCAGGTGGGGACAGGGCCTTCCCGATTGGTACCAATCAGGTACTAATCGGGTTCCTAATGGGGTCTTAGAAGGATTCTAAGCCCTAGTGGGAAAAGGCCCTGTATGTGCTTAGAGGTATATAGCCACAAGGGATCTGTGACCCAGTGTTTTTTTGCACATTCTTCAAGTTTTGCCAAGGGATTGTATGCATACACGTCAAACCTGTTACAATGGGGCATTTTTATTAATACACACATGTTTAAATGGATAATAATATAACCTCAGAAAAATACAAGATCGTTTTTATTTTAGGTCATTGGGTTAATTTTGGGAAGCAGGATTGCAAAGGAGAGGGAAGGGAATTCTAATGTTTTGAGATTATGAACAGCTTTGGAATCTTAGGGAAAGTGTATAGAAAAACAAGTAAATGAATACATACACACTTAAATGCACATATAAAACATAGGGGAAAGGGATCAGTTGTAAGTTACTTGCAGTTAGCAGAGGGCAACTCAGAAAGGATGAATAAGAAATAAGCCTGACCTCCTCCTTAAAGGTCTAAAGAATTCAGACTGCAAGAGAGAGGAGTGAGCAAATGGCAGTGTTCCAGCTGCACTGCTTTCCCACTCCAAAGGCAGCATTAACGTACCTGATGGTGTCCTGGCATCCCAACCAGCATGCTGGTGACTGTGATGGTCACCCCAGCTGTATGCCAGTCACCCTAACATCATACTACTTGAAGACCTGGAAGATTGGCCCATGCTGCCTGATTTCCATGTGAATTTCCT
>MTQE01002208.1:31493130-31551320 GCA_014337955.1 Aspidoscelis marmoratus
CCAGCTTCCAATCCTGCCAGATTTAGAAGATGTAGTTGCTAGGAAGACCTGGCTCTCCGATGTGATTTTCATATAATATAAAATTATGGGTGCGGCTTACATTTCACCTTCCTCCTGTGTTACTCAAAGGTAAAACTGTTTGCCAAGTTACCTCTATAATCCTTCCCAGATGGGAATGGGCAGTTATCTCTGAGACGTTGTTTGCTCATTAATTTAAGTATATTTGCCTGTTGATCAGCAGTTAAGTAAAAACAGCAGGTGGGACAACAAAACAAAAACCTTAAATTCTTTTTGTACTAATCTTTCAAATCATGGTGTTTGCCTATACCAATACTGCTGCCCTTTAAAAAAAGAGAAGAGCTTGCCTGTTTCATTGTTCTGCTGCAGAGTTTAATTTGAATTGCCCACCCTATGTGTGTAGAGGCCATCTTGACTGCTCCAAAGTGGCAAGGCATGGCATGATCCAAATATTATTAATTGGCAGTGTTCTGTATTCTGTTTGGCAATGCTGCAGTCAGATGCTGATTGTTTCATTTTGCTCTGGTTAAACCCCCTTTATTTTTTTTTCTTGCTAATCTTTTGTGTATGGGGCATTGATTTAAATTTTGAGAGGCCTGGTCCTGTTTGAAGAAAGACACCTTCCATTTCATTTGTTTCAGTATGATTCACTGTCCCCACTGTGCTTTCTAAGTGAACAGTAGCAAGGTAAAATAAATGGATTAGTAAAAATACAGTGCAGTGGATTAATCAGTGCTAATGACTGGATCAGTGCAGCAGAATTATTCCGTACCACCTTTCTAGCAAAACTGGCTAGAAACTAGGTCAGAACCGCGGTTCATTTAGAAAGGTATGGTGGAAGTTCTGTGTGGGTGTTTTGAGCACCTAAGAGCTTTGTATAAATCAAATTAATATTCCTGGGCAGGAGCAGGCCACGGCACATTATTTAGAAATTGCTTTCTTAAGAGGCCTTTTGACGGCGGACAAGATGATATATGTACATGCACAGTCATAATCTAAACTGAAACCATTTTGCTTGAGGTTCATTCTCTAAATTATCCCAGTCTCTTAAACTGGCTTTTTACGACTTCATTATAGAGCCAGCCAGAAAATAACTAGTGAAAGTTCATGGTCCTTAAAGGTGTAATCCCAAAGATATGGATTCAGCTTGTGTGTTTTACAAAATAAGCCTCTCTATTTGTGAATGTCCCTTTCCGCAACAGGTCACCTTCATACTCCTCTAGTGTTTCTGTTGAAACCACAGGACAGAACCATACAGAGGCCTAATTGTCAAGGCATAGTTGTAAGGCTGGCTTGAAGAGTTTTTGGCATTGTTTACAAAGCATCCTTTAATGCTTTGCTGAAACAAGGCACAATGGGTGAGAGTTACCAACAGCACAGGCTGTTCTTTTTCCTGATCTACCTGCAGTTTCACCTGAAATAGGGCCATCATTCAAATCCCAAATGATGGTGGTAGTGGCTGAAGATGGAACATGAACATGCCAGCGGATCCCTGTTCAGTTCAGGGTCCAAATGATGTGCACGCAAACACAAATCTCTAGCAAAACTGTGTTTTATCTCCTATAGTCATGCTGTTCCGCCTTTCTTATTGCCTTTCTTTTTCTCTATGTTGTAATGTACATCCATCCCAGAACCCATTTCATATTCAAGCACAAACTGTTCTACTTTTTCTTTCACCCTTAAGCCTCTAAAAGGCTCACAGAATGGCTTAGAAAGTGTTGCTAATATAGGTCCTGCCCTCAGTCTTATAACTGAATAGATACGACACGAGAAAAAAGGGAGCAGGACAACAGAAGATGTTTTGTAGAACAGATGTGTTTTTTCTGAGACACAAATACTGTACATCAACACAGTCCTCTATTAAAACTCAAATATATTCATATGCACCGCAAAAACATAAATTTTAAAAATTCCTGTAAGTTAAAAGTGCTTGCAGCACTCAGGCACGTGTAACTGCTTTGAATTCTTTTAAAGTGGAAAGCAGTATAAAAACTTCCTACATAAATGAATAAATAAATACCACTGCTCTACAGATCGCTGGCAGCAATGCAGGCAACTTACCTGTGCTGTTATCTCTTCAGGGGATATCTGTTATGTGCAGATAATGGCTTATTTTGTGGGCCTTTTTCTGCATGTTGCATAATGGCCCCAGTTGAAGTCAGGAAACTTCATTCTCCAGTCTCCAAGTTTGTGAGGGAGAAAGTGTTTGTGTGAACCATTATGCAATTAAGAAAGGCTTAGTCTGTGGGAGAGAACGTGTCTCTTTTCCCCACTTACAGTCTTATTATTTATTTTTAAAAATTATATCCCGCCCTTCACCCCATGGTCCCAGGGCAGGTAAGAATAAAAATAAAACATGTAAAATATTAAAACATAATTAAAATTGCCCCCCTCCCTCCCTAACAGGACAGCACCCTGTGGAAGCTAATTAAACAAAAACGTGGGTGAAAAGATACATTTTCATCAGGTGCCAAAACTATACAGTGTAGGCGCCTGGCGAACCCTTGAGAGAGGCTGTTCCATAGTTAAGGGGCCACCACAGAAAAGGCCCTCCTGCACGTCCCTATACTTCATACCTCTGAAGGAACTACAAGAAGGGTCTCTCCATCCAGAGCAGCCATTTGTGCAACGTGTGGCTGAGTGTCTGCTTTGCCTGTAGAAACTGTCAGGTTCCATCCCTTGCACGTCCTTAGAAGAAAGCAGTGACACTCCACTTCTTTACTTAAACATGACTTGAGGACTCTTGGTCTTTATTATTACAGCCATTAACACCTCTTCTAAGAGTAAACAAACTGCTGACCTAATTCACCTCATCTTGTTTTAAAGCTCCTTGAAATGTTGTAACTCATGGAATTTACAAGCTTTCAAAAAGTTCATCTTGGCTTTTCTGCACTTACCTTAATCACAGACTGTGTTCTGGTCCAAAGGCCTGCTGTTTGCACAGCAAGATCAACCTTATCATGCTTTGTCCACATTGGATGAAGATTCAGTTCAGGATAAAGTACCAAAATGGCCTCTTATCCCAGTCATGCTGTAGAACTCTTTGAAGGAGATTTCAAGCAGACTAGAGCCCATATTCTGGGCTATGAAGGCCATGCAGATGACATACCTCCATATGTAGGCTGGAATATTGTGAGGAATCCTTTTCCTCAGTGACCTAGGCAGCTCTGCTGGATGTGTTGGGCTACTGAGAAGGCTTCTTTTGGAAACAGCAAAGGCTGGGAATTCTCATTCCTAAGGCTCAGTGCTGCCTCTGAGGTTCTTTGGAGGCAGGTATCAGGGCTGGAGCAGGCTGCGCCCCCCAGTTCTAAATGTCCCTGTCCTGCTAAGGTGGCAGCTGGCCCCAGCTTGATTCAGTTTGCTAATTCCTAGCCAGGGTGTCCCACTTCGATCCAAGTAAGGGAAGTAAGGAAAGGATCTTGGTCTTCTATAGACATGAAATGGGGCATTTAGTACAGCTAAATATTTTTGTTTATTTGACTTACCCTCTTTCATCTACCTTCCCAGGTAGATTAAAGTGCTCTCCACTATGGGTGTGCTGAGCTTGCTCACATCAAGGTGGTGCAGGGTGAACCACCTCGGTTGATTCACTTTTGAGCCTAGTTGGACTTAAAAAATAGGGGCTCAACTTGAGTGAACTAAACATTGCCCTTGTTCAACAAGCCAGCTCAGATCAACTTGAGATAGTCATTGTAAGTG
The DNA here is from genome assembly GCA_014337955.1 of Aspidoscelis marmoratus. Classification (NCBI taxonomy): domain Eukaryota; kingdom Metazoa; phylum Chordata; class Lepidosauria; order Squamata; family Teiidae; genus Aspidoscelis; species Aspidoscelis marmoratus. The sequence goes on from MTQE01002208.1 coordinate 31,496,848, forward strand.
CATTCTCCCTATCATCCATCCCCTTTGTTATCTTTCCCCACAAATCTGGATCTGGTGGCTGCAAAGAGGTGGGATTCCTAAACACTCTTTTGTCATACTTGCTTTTAGACCCATTTCTCTTCTGTGGTTTTTCTAGATATAGAGGCTTGCCCCCATATCTGCGGGGGATACCTTCCAGCTCCTCCTGTGGATAATGAAAATCATAGATAATATGAACATGTTTACTGTACTGTATTAACGTTTTGGTTGACAGTGGTTGAGTGGATAATGAACCAGTGGATATGGGGACGCGCCCCTTTTATTTTCCCCTGAGGTGAACCATGGTTGAGTGAATCAGCAGATACTGAATCGGTAGATACAGGGGCATCCCTGTATATGGGTTCAAATAAACTCTGTAATGGCACACTCAATTTGCACTCAAATCTTTTCTTTAGACCCCTTTGGGTTTACAATATCTCATTTGCAACAAACATCAGTAATTCTACTGTATGGGTTTTATATGATCCTCAGTGCTAGTAAGGGAGGAATGCCGATTAACTAAGCCTTCAAGTTTACCTTGCCTTAAAGCAAAAATAATGCTGATGGAATTTTTTAAGTGCTGAGTAAGAGTCCCATTGTATTTCATGGTTATTTACTACATGTGCTGCCCACCTGGGCACCAGGTAGTTTAAACTGCTGTATTTAGTTTATCCGTACAACTTCATAAATTATGTTAGACTGAAAAATACGTATTGGCCAAAGCTCAGTCAGCTTCACAACTAAGTGGGTTTTGCAAATAGGGCCCTGTCCTTGTTCTAGTCTTGCATTCTAACTACTATATTACACCGCACTTGTTAATCTATCTCTGTGTCATTCCAAACTACCCTTTTTTATCTGGTGCTTGAATAATAGAGTGATTGCCTTACACAGAGCCCCTTTTAAGGCCTCTTGGAGATGGTGAAACCCAACCTATTGTTGCTGTCTAGGGCAATCTGATCGCTGCACACATAAGGAGAACAAGGGCTGCTTGCAGGAGACAGATGCTGACATCTACTGTACTATCAGTAGCTACTTTTGTAGCAGGTATCCAGTTCTGCTTCTGAACGGTTCAATTTTTTTTCTTTCAGAAAAGCCCTTTTCCATCCTCAGTGGACACGTGCAAGTGTCTGACGTCTGAGTGTGTTTCTAGTCACATATATGCAATCACCTTCACCAGATCCCTAGGGAGGGTGTTACTAGGCCGTCTTCAGATGCAAGGGAGATCCTTTATACGGGAGCCTTCAGAATTTTCTCTGGAAGAATCAGCCCTGTCACTGGAGAAAAACTATGTGGTCAAAATGTATTTGGTGTGGCAAAAGATTAGTTGATTAGTTAGACTCGTGTCAGTGCAAAAATGAATAGAATGTATAGAATAGTATTCTGTCATTCTTTCTTACATCTTTTACTTTTTGTTTGCTTAATAAACTGGATTTTTTTGCCACCCTATTATTATAGTCTCAGGGTGGTGTACAGTAAAATCAGTAAACAAGACAGAAAGTAAAAATAAAAACAGATAATCGAAATAAAAACAAAAGTCTCTGAATACAAAGATGACTATAGAAACAATTATAAGAACATATGAAGAGCCACAGCCCATCTAATCCAGCATCCTGTCCCATACAGCAACCCACCAATTGCTTATGGGCACCTCAAGCAGAAGACAAAGGCAAAAGCTTCACCTGCTCTTGAATCCCAGCGAATGGCCCTAAAGGTGCTCTGTGTGTCTTCTCAGCCTGAGGATATACCTAAGCGTGCATTTATAAGATTTATAAAAATATGGGATCTGCTGGTTGAGTAGATGTGATTTCATCAGATGCCTGAATGAATCAGCCATAGATAACTGGCAAATTTCACTATGGAGGATGCTCCATATTCCTAGCAGTTGCTCCACAAAACTCCTCCAGAGAGGGAATGATTAGCAGGACTTCCCATGAAGATCTTAACAGATGGACAGGCCTGTATGGGAGGAAGTGAGCCTTCACATATTTGGGGCTTGAGTTTTATAGGGCTCAGAAGTCAAAGGAAAGCCAGCAGAGCTTTTATAATTCAGAGTACTAGGGCTAGAAATGCTTGTCAAAACCCTGAACTCTCTATTTTGCACCAACTGTGTTCAAGGGTAGACCCACATATACCACATGTAAATTATTTAACCTTAATCTAACCTGAAGTTCACAAAAGCATGGGACAGAGTGGTCATATGATCTCTATCAAGGAAGGACTTTGTCTCAATAAGGAGAAGCTGACCATAGACACTTAAAAGGATGAATCCAGCAGAATGCCCAGTTCTCTCATCTTTTCTTCCCAGGAGAGTACAACCATGTATAGAATAGGATGCCTCCTGACTTTCTTGACTTAAGAGCCAGGGAAGGCGACTCCTACATCTTATCTGGGTTGGGTTTCAGTCTGTTGGACTGCATCCAGCTCTTCACTGCCTCCAAGCACTCCTCCAGTAATTGCATGACCTCACTTGATGAAGATGAAACAGAGATGCATAGTTGGGTGTCATCCATCTATTGGTGACACCAAGTTCCAAACCTCCTGATGACATTATATAGAGGTTTGTATTAAAGTTTAAAAAGCACAGGAGATAAAGCTGATCCCTGGCAAAACCTGCAAGAGAGCTCCTAGAGAGATGATTTTAAAAACCTATGCATGTGCTTTGAATTCTCTCCTAAAGATAGGATTGGAACTATTTCAAGGCCATACCTCCAATTCCTTTAGAAGCAGCTCCAAAGGATGGCATAGTTGATGGTACTGAAAGCCAGAAATAGGTTAAGGAACACCAATAAGGTATCCCTCCCCTGTCTCTCTTCCACCATAGGTCATCATTCAGAGAAACCAGATTGGAAAAGATCTGGGTGCTCCAATTTATCCAAGTATGTCTATGTTTGTATCATGGGCACCTTCTAAAGCACCTTGTGGGAATTAAAGTCCTTCAACACAATATTTTATGGACAGTCATGGTACTTCCATCCTGGCCAGTTAAGTGTGGGCTAGTGCTGAACTGAGGAATCCCAGAGGGTACAATTAGGACAGTACAAGGCCTCCCAGGTTTCTGCCCAAATCTCAGTAATATATGCCACAGTAGCCAGAGCATCCATGATTAAAACATGAATGATAGATTATTTATTCTGGACAAACTGACGTTCATAGCAGCAGCACCAGAGTAGCTGGTGGGCTGATGTTTTCCCTGAAATTCTTAGGTTGAAAGGAAGTAAGGAAGAAGGGATAGCATTCTAACATCTGCTCATCTTTCACTGAAAAATCATCATCTTCCTCCCTCTGCCCATAATAGCAGAGATAGACTCCACCTCTCAGTTTAACACCAGTAATTCAACATCAGCCAAATAACAGATCTTACAGTTGTTTCCTCCCTCGTGCCATAAATTACAGCATCCCTCCCTACTGCTGATTTCTACCAAAGACTGGTAAAAGTTCCTGTAATCAATAGGAGAGCCAGCAGAGCTATTGTCATTGGGCAGTGTCTCCGGTGAACTTAATCCAGGGAAGACAAAGGTCATAGCCAGGTTAGTTGACAAAAGCTCTCACTTTTGTGAATGGAGGGGATACAGGCTGGGGAAACATTCTGTCTGGAATCACTGAAGGATGCTACCACACAAAGTAGACTGTAGTTCATTGGGTAGAGCACAAATCTGACCCAAGTTAAGGTAAATTCCTTTCTGTAATCTATTATCAAGCAAAAATCCAAGAGAATCTTTAGCAGTGGTTGCTGATGATATTTTGGGCCTGTTCACAATTGGCTTTATTCTGGAATAGAGCCCTGCTGTCCACATGCTAGTGTAGGCTACAGCAGGCCCTAAGTGAGACCTGCTAGTGTCTCCATTAGCATGCAGACAACGGACCCCTATCCTGAGATACATTCCAGAATAGGACCAAATGCATACAGACCCATTGCATCCTAAGTCACTATATTAGTGTGGACTTTTGGCTTGGCACCATAAAGATTCCTCAGAGGCTGTGAGAAGCAGTGGAATATCAATCCAGAAGGCTTCTTTAAACTCTCAGCCTCCTGTTAATTGATCTTTGCCCCACTGAGTATTTCCCAGCACATCTATGCTTATTTCAGCTGTGCAGGCTAATTAGTCAGAAGCCAGTTCACAGCCCCAGGCAGCATCTCTGGAGGATCCAGGTATGCTCTGCTAGTTATTAAAAGCCATTCATTGTGCCTTAAGGGAAAGGATTTCAGGAAGAGGGGGAAAAAGCTGGATGTTGAAGAAGGCAGTGTTAAATGTGTCAGGGGAAGGAGCGCTTGCTCTCACCCCAGAGGGATGGTGTGTAATGTCTACACACCACATGGCTTGCCTCTTTGCTCTTGTCATAGTTCCCCAGCAAGGTAAGTTGCTCTCTCATGAAGCCACAGGTGTCTAAGGATGACAGATGCCTTCAGAGTTCATAATCATGGTCTGCAGGAGGGACTTCTTGAAGAATGCTTGCTGTCCTGCAGTCATGCCTGGAAAAGTACCCTGTGCCCATGGATGTCTCAGGGGTAAAGTTGCTGTGCTCATAGGGCCTCCACTGGACTCCTTCCATCACCTGCATGACTACAGTAGAAGTGCACAAACTAAAAATGTATGTTCAGCTCAACCTTGAAGTGAATACTCACTTGTTCAGTTTGACAGCAAACCAGTTAATTGAACAAGCCCTTTCCAGGGGCAAAAGCAGAGTGGATGCAAACTGTTTGATCAAATAGTTTGCATTTGCAAGTGGGGCCCTGGTTTAATTAAGCTGAATATCCGAAAAATTCAAACAACTGAATGTTTGCTTTGATGTGAATATTCGCAAACTAGCTGGTTTGATGAGAGCCACAAGCCAACCTTTTGGCACCTTCCTAGCACATAGTTAAAGTCTTAAGTGCTACAGCTGCGTTCTAATAAGATTTATAGTAGATATAGATCTTTTGTTGGTCATCATGTTCCAAGCCAGGTAATCCTAAAACACCTTAATGCCTTAAGCCATCTAATCTATGTTCTGCATATGTAACATCTTAGAAAGGAAAGTAATTACAGCAGGCTGAGATAAACAGAAAAAGTTTACTGTACTGAAGTGAGGGCCTTCTCCCCTTGACTGGATTGACAAAGCAATATCTTTAGCTCTGTTGACTTTCAGCCTTCAGCTTCTCTGACACATCAGTTTGCTTCAGTATCAGTTAGTAATTACAAGATAAAACAGGTTGTACAGTTCTCAATTGGTACATTCACCCTTCCCCAACTCTGTCAATCCAGGCAGTTTTTAAATAGGAAACAATGTGAACTGTATTTCAGTGGAGGTTGCAATTAGACTACAAACATTTAGTCCTAGAGAAATTGAGTAAAAATGCCTTGTAGGTGTTTGCTTTTGTAAGTTACATATTATGGATCCTAAAAAGAGACAAGGTTCTAGTGTCTCCAGCAAAATAAAGCAGTAGCATGTCATCTGTCAGATGATCCAAATGTATCAAAAATGCAGGATGGACAATGGTGGGATTATTTAAGCTTTAGAAAACTGATCCCTGCTGCTCTTTGGAATTCTCTGCAATGTTACCAACCTAGTGGCCACCTGTTCATCATTATGGTAGGAAAGAGTGAATAAATCTATGCTTCTTGCAAATAATTGGATTGGGGTTTCTGAAGATTAAATAAATGTGGCGTAGACCTCTTTGGACCAGCAGGAGTGATTTGTTTGCATTCTTATTCCACTTTATATCCGAAGGTCTCAGAGCGGGTTACAGCAGTAAAAGCAAAATATAAAATGAACCCACTAAATGGGCCCTTGTCTCTCCCAGTTCCGAGTTCCTTCCCTGTGGTTTGTTTCAATTCTTTATTATAATGTTAATAAAATTGCCCCTACATTGTTCCTTCCAGATAGTTGTTCTGATGGACCCAATGGAGGATCCTGATGACGTGCTTCGCGCTAACCGCTCACGAGAGAAATCCTATATGTTTGATGTGGCCTTTGATTTTGCTGCTACACAGGTGAGAAATCAAGACGTTCACTACAGCTTATTCAGGACCCTAATGCCAAAGTAGATATGATGCAGCGGTTGCATTTTCACAGTCTCCTGATTTCTTTTTTAATGAGCAGCAACCATAGTAAGCTGATAACAGGAATGGCAAAGTGGAGGATTACATGCACAAACTTCTTTGTGGCTTTTTATAACAGTACTTGATCCAAATCATCTTCCCAGGCTGTTTTGCTACCTGCTGAGAAATCTTTGCAGTTATCCCTTCATAGCTTTTGCACCACAAGTACAAATACAGTTGGGCAAGAGTGGGTGAGGAAGTTGCCTTTGGAAAAAGGAAGACATGGCCTCCTATTGCCATTCCTCCATTTCCAAACACAACCCGTGCATAGCTGCTTGTGATTTGGCTTCTTTAAAAAAATAGCCAGAGGAATACTACACACATCTGCTGTGTATTGTCTAATGACTTCAAGGCACTTCTGTAATCCCAGCCTCCCTTTCTAGCCTGTCTCAGGTGTAGTACCAGGTGGCAGGTGGGGTGGCTGGGCCAACCTCAAGCTCCCGTTTCATCAGCTCCGTTTCTAGCTAATTTGCACACTGCAGTGAAATGGGAGCTCCTTCAGTGAGATCTATCACTCCTTTGCCAGTTGTTGCTCCTGGAGTGGAAATTGGGAATGAACGTGGAGTAGGCAAGAAGTACAAGGGAGATCTTTTAGAGGCATTTTGCTTGGCTCTGGTCATCAGTACCACTATGGACCCCAGAGTCTGGAGGATCCCTCACATAGGGCACTTTCAATGGACTACACAGTCATGGAAGAGGCAAGTCATGCAAACTGGGAATTTTCTTCACCTATAAGGAGAAGATAATATATAAAACAGTGACCACTGGGTCCTAAGTTATATTGCAAGTACTTCCAGGCTTATTATTTAAGCTGCACTATGTTCTTTGCACCCCACCCCCATTCTTTCCATTTGGCCTCCCCAAGAGATAATTTGTGTAGATCTTTCAGTTGAGCTGACTCTGGATTCCAGCCTATTTACTTGTTTATTAGTGTGTATCTCACTATCCAAGTTAAAGTTCGGGTGTACATGGTGCTGAAAAATATTTTAATATTTTTTTAAAAAACTATGATAAAAAACAAACAATATCTAATAGAATTGTCAGTTCCTTCCTGTGATAGCGTTTGAGAACCTTCTCATGTTGAATTGGGTGTGACAGTAATGCGGTAACTAAGGAGAGAGCTAAGAGCAGATGGGGCTAGAAGAGAATTCAGCGCTCATAGCCATCTGTTTCCTAGAGATATTTGCTTTGCCCAGTATCATGTTATTTAATACCCTCATCTGTTTGTCTTCTTTTAAAGGAGATGGTCTACCGTGCTACTACCAAAGGCCTCATTGAAGGCGTTATATCTGGCTACAATGCTACCGTTTTTGCCTATGGTCCCACTGGTAAGAGAACACCCTCTTCTAGAAGATAAAACTCTAGACTCCATCACAGTTCTTTGAAAATTTGCTTTATTGCCCACAAAATCAAAGGATCCAAACTCCCAGAAAACTAGGGTGTGTGCATATTTATATAGGTCAACGCATTAATGGTATCTAGTATATTAAAAACTTGGCGGCAGAAAGAAATGAGGGAACAAATATGGTAAAACTGGGATTCTTATTTTACGTAACTGTAAATTGGAAACGTACTGCCTGTTTACCAAACATCTTTTCCATACCCTTCTCTCAATTTCAGGCTGTGGAAAGACTTATACTATGCTTGGAACAGACAGTGAACCTGGTATTTATGTGCGAACACTCAATGACCTCTTCAGTGCTATTGAAGAGACCAGCGATGACATGGAGTATGAAGTATCCATGTCCTACTTAGAGGTGGGTCAGCTTGGACACTGTGTATGTGTATCTAACTACTTATCATTATCCCCTATAAAGACGCGTAACTGGTCTTTATAAAGGTGTAGGCTGAACAACAACTGGAGAGTTTGAGTTTCTCATGTGAAAGAGAAAGAATTCCTTGAAGCTGAGTTGCCAAAAACATCTATCATACCTTTTTCTTTTATGGTGACTATTTGTATATAGTAGGGATATATCAAACAGGAGTCAAGTAAGCATGAATTCCTCAGAGAGGGTAAGGAATTAATAAAATTCCTCTCCTCATATCCATGATGGTTTCTGGGAGAAAGGAGAGGGCTGGTGAGCAAAAGATACAGAGGACTGTCTTTCTTCCCCATTTGGCCTTGGCAGAGCCCAAGAAATGGGCAGAGGCTGTGGAATCACTGTGGTCCTTTGATGATGTCATTGTCGGTGCCATGTGGCTGAAGCCCCTCCCAGCTGCAGGTGAGGGCAGGTGTCACTTTTTAAAACTATTTCCATGCATGTTTCACTCATCTGCCCTCTCCTCACTTCCTGAAGCATCATGGACATGAGCATTATAGGCTTACTGACCTCCTGTTCCATGTATCCCTAGTATACAGTGCCAAATAACTTGATAGCTTTTCATGACGTTATGTACCAGGGTGTATATGTAAATATAAATGTGACTGTGATAGTTTAGAAATATAATACATCTCATCATAATGGAAACTGGAGAAGGCTATAACCAAGGAGCTTGTTTGCCTGTTTAATCTACTGTTGAAGTTCTCTGGATAGGCTGCTTTAAGGTTTCTACCTTTTTCTGTTTCCTCTCTTGCTGTGGTCTCTTTATATTTAATTTAAACCAGAGAACAGAGAGCAGCAGTCTTGCACCTTGCCAAAACAGAGGAGTTTTCTTTGGCTGTGTCAGCTCCAGTGAACACATTTTAATAAAGCAGGTACAAAAAGAGTTTGAACAAGTATAAAAACTAAGGAAATAAGGAAATAAAAGTAATAAATACACCCTTTCCAATCCATTAGCCTTTGTTGTTCCTTTTCAGTTTAGTGTCTTTTCATCCTTTTATATGGCTAGCTATAATAGCTTTTCCTAGAGCTAGGTGACACAAGGTAAGTTAATTTTGCAAGTAACAATTGATTTAATAGCTTTAGTTCATTTACGTTCAGAATAAAGTTTTAGATTAAATGTTGGAAAGCCTCTAAGGTCAAAGTTCGTTTCATTTCAGAAGACAGGCTTTGAGGCCTATAAAAGCCAAGCCTAAGTAGAAGATTGCATGGAAAGGTGCTTTCATAACATAAATGCATTCCTACCTTAAATACTGCTCTTGTCCAACTGTTCTCTGCCCTTCCTATACTCCTCTCTTTTTGCTTGCTTACTCACCATATGTCCTGTGCACAGATAATCACCTTAGCAACATACTAAGGACTCAGATTAGTGTAATATTGACATACGTTAACAGCTTGGAACAAGCAGCTACCCAGAAACAAAATGGTGGATAGGAGCCAGTGGCTGGAAGAGCACCAGCAAAGCAGGATTGTACCAGAGGAGTGACATTCTTCTGTTGTTGTTGTTGATGATGATGATGATATTCATTTTTTATTTCTTCCTCACTTTAAGAAAATTTTGGAGGACAGGAATCAGTTAATCATATGCCTAGCTTGGTTTCCAGCTACCAGCCTAGGCCAAATTGCTGCTCGAACTGTGCAGTTCTTCCAAACCCTAATGCTAGGCCTTCGGAGTTGGAGAACGAACCCTGGGTCCACACAACAACATTTTGATGCAGTTTCCACTTGATAATGTTTTCTAAGTACATTTACCTGGCAAGCCTTTCTCTAAAGCACTGTAGATTTACTTGGTTTTTGGGAATTTTAAGTACATTTTACATGTTATCCTGTTCATATAGGTGCTGTGGAGGTAACAATACTTGTATAAAACTGATTCCTCTAAAAATCTTCAACAAAGGAAATTTGTATTCTAGTTTGCCTATTCAAGCCTTTACGAGGCAGATGCCAAGGAAATCTGTATCTCTGCCTTCAAGAATCTGTGAGAAGATTGTTTAGCTACTTACTAGAATAATTCAGCCCTTGCTGATGGGCTTCTTTTCTCTCTATTTACCAGATTTACAATGAGATGATCCGGGACTTGCTCAACCCTTCCCTGGGCTACCTGGACCTGCGTGAAGATTCCAAAGGTATAATCCAGGTGGCTGGGATCACTGAGGTGTCCACTATCAATGCTAAGGAGGTAAATGGGAATATATGATTTTGCAGATAGTCAGGGCAATTCAGATTTTCCAATCTTGCAGTCTTACAGTTTATTAATTGTGAACAGGGCCTAATGAACACAAATAAGCATGCGTAGGAATTGACAGAGCAATCCTCAGAATTACCAAGAAGTGATTTGGATTTTTTTCTCTCTTAAAATTGTATTTCTAATGTAAATAAGAATTGCCTTTAGAAACTCGGCCCTGGTTCTGTCTTTACACCCTTTTCCTCCTTTAATAATCAGTAGCTGTTCGAATATACTTAGACCTAGTAAGCAATTCTAATATAAAAGTAAAAATGAAGATCAGATGATTTGTACACTAATAGTATACTGTGCTGACAGCACCCTAACCAACAAATCTGAGCTCAGAAGGGCCATTATCAATGACCTGGACTTCTCATTTGTTAAATGAAATGAAATAGATCAGAATCTTTATTCAAAGCAATCCAAAATATGTGGCAGGGACAGATTACATAGCTATGATATAGGGATGTGCTAGAACATAAAGTAATCAGTTTGGTTCATAATGAACTGAACTGGCCGTGGTTTGAACTTTTTGACATGGACCTTATGATTTCATGGCCTCCCCCAGTCATGTTCCATGCCTTCCAAGAGGTGGAGGTGCACACTGCTCAGTGGAGCGACCTGTCGTCTTCCTCTTCCATAATGCCTAGTAGGCCTCACACGTGCACCAGCTAGTGAAAACCCATGTGGTTGTCAATTGAGGCCTGACCCAGGCTGCTGGGAAAGCGAAGACCAGTGGACAAAGTAAGGTCATAGAGATGATAGGGTAGTGTTGTGGACGTGAGAAGAGAAGTGGGAAGCTGGGACATCATGGAAGGGAAGTCATAGCACTATCGTGGGGAGGCTACATGTGCAAAGAAGGAAAGGGAAGCTCTCGCATGTGCTTGGTCACCTTCATGGCAAGTTGCACACGACCTGCATTGTAGCCATCTCCTGACCTGTTTCATCAGCTGAAATTCCTCAAAAAACCAAAGAGCCATTTGTGCTCCACATCATCGAATTGGGGGCAACTGTGTTGACAGCCCATTGTGTCTCCATAATCCATAAGTCCACAAGGGTGTCAACAGGATCACTGGCTTGGGCCTCTGGAAATTCTTCCAAAGCATTCAGAAATCTGTTAGATTTCATAAGTCTTGAGCAGTGAACCATCTTAACTGGAGTGCTGTCTTTAAACCAAAGTTCACTAGGTGGTGTCTAACCATGACATTGGTTAACATTACCCCAATTTCCAGGCCACCCTTCTCAGAATCTGAAATGGAGGGTAATAAATTGAGATAGTTGCATGGTTGTCATAAAGGCCTGGAAATCGCAAAGCTGATCCAGAAGCAGAAGTCCCTGCATGTACGTTAAAGTCTCCAAGACCAATGTCCTAGGATTCTGCATCACCACACTTCGCCACCAGATTGGTCAGGGAGGCTCTTGGGTAGCAAGGTGGCTGGTATACCAAAAACAACCTTAACTTGGAATGGCTTTGTACATTTGCCTTCTGATATCTTGATACCTTTTTCCCTGAAGTTCTGTCCTTTCTGACAACCCCATTCCAGTTTCCCATGATACACCAATTGCAGTTTATCCATAAATCTTTCATAAAATAAAACATTAATCTGCACTTGGTACATAAACCCCAACTGAGTTTTGATGCCAGTTCTGAGCAAAATGTTCTGCGTAATTTTCCACGTTCTTTATGACTTCATTCTTGTGCTTCCTTCACATATATATCCCCCCCCCCATCTGTACAGTGCCTATATGGTAACCCCAGCACAGCCTAGCTATGTTAGTGTTAAAACTTACTATAACCTGTTTCAATAAAACCTGGCTCTGAACACAGGTTTTCCCAAAATAGAGCTAGATCTTATATTTCTGGTCCATGCTGCCCATCATGGATATGGCTTTGCATGTGTGGGGCATATTTGTGGTGATTGCACACCTCTGGGTATTTTGCACTGACCAAATATCACACTAGCAAATGATATTCTGTAGTAAATCCCATCCAGAATAATGCCAATTGACTACACAGCACGGGGCTCATTTATCTGTAAACGGGGCAAAAGATAGAGGGCCTTTCTGCACTTAACCTCCAGGACAGTTCCAGGAGGACTGTGGGAATTCACTGTTCGCACTGCAATATGCTGCAGCTAGTTTGTGGGCACCTACCGGTCAAACCACACACACCCCACCTTCACATACCTGACACAACATTTCATTGCCCAGTTGTAGTGAGGTTAGGTGGGATGTCTGATGTTCAGATGTAAGGCCTGGAACGCAGCAGGAAGACTTGCCATTTGCACTGCTAGAGCAGCTGGGCAGGAACATCCCTGTAAACATGCTGCTGCTGCTTCTACTGTCAGTAGCACAGAACTGCCAGAGTGTTTGTGAATCTTCCACAATTTATAATTATGGATACCAAATTGCTTTACTACCCCATGGATGGTAACACGGTTGCCCTGTGGGTATTATTGAACTAGAACTCGCAGACGTCTTGACAGTTTGCCATGGTGACTGCAGTTGGTGGGAATTGTAATCCACAATATTTGTAGGGATTGAGGTTCCTATCATTGTGTTTTACAAGGATATGCGGTGCCTTTTGGTTGTTTCTGTTCCGTGCAGATAATGCAGCTGCTGATGAAGGGCAATAAGCAACGTACACAGGAGCCCACGGCGGCCAACCGAACTTCCTCACGCTCCCATGCTGTGCTGCAGGTGACCGTGCGCCAGAAAAGCCGCGTCAAGAATATTATGCAGGAGGTGCGCGTGGGCCGGCTCTTCATGATTGACTTAGCAGGCTCAGAGAGAGCCTCTCAGGTATGAGGAGAAAAAAGGCCGTCCTTTCTACGGTGAAGCCGCACACACTCTAAAAGGTGAAGCAGCAAGACGGGAAGCATTCCAGAAAAAGTAGCAAAGAGGACAGACAGGCATGGAGTGTGTGGCAGTACTGGGAGCTGGCTGATTTTCACATGTATAGCAATAATTTCATAATTGGTTTGACTCAAAGTATCTATCAATATCACATAGCCATCACTGTTATCATTTTGATTATTTCTGTTCTCTCTTATGGTGGCTTCTAAAAATAGAAGGCAAGCCATCCCTCAACAAGATTGCATGCTGAAAACATCCTAGAAATTGAGGCAACAGATGAGGAAAACTGAGGAAGAGAAAAGCAGTGGAAGAAAGATTACTAAATATAAATAAAAAGTGCACTTACATTGGCTTAGCTTCAGTGTTATTAATTTTGTGGCTTGTTTCAAAGGCTGTATATCCTCCTTGTTGCCATGAAAGTCCCCTTCAGATGTTCATCCTGACAGTTCTTCCCCAGTGCCTGAGAGGTTTTTACTTCAATGTCTTTACAAGCCTCCTCACTGTCAGTGACTTCAATAAGGCAGGAGTGTGTTGAGCCAAGATGCCTGTCTCTTCACATTTTTCCCTTCTCGTGTTAAGAATTAATGACAGAAGAGGATTTGATCAAGGAGATAAAGGAAAGAATTATTTTCTGTGATTATTGAAGGAGGAATTAAAGCCAAGGGCCTCACTTGGTATGGGGCCTGGTTTCAATAAAATGCAGCTGATTGTCGCAGATCTTGAGTCAGTTGCTGTTCCCTGACTTCCCTCAGCAGCAATGCTGTGAAAACAAAAATCGGAGTCCTCAGACAGCCTTTGGAAATGCCTCTTCTTTAAAGAATACTTCTAGTTCCGCACAACATGGGCTGCCGCACTAGCATGAGTTCCTTTAATACAGTGCCACAGATTGAACTTCCGGGAATTTGCCAGGCATATATCAAAAAACGAACAGAAGAAGAGGGGTTTGTGTCATGAGCTCATGGAAGTCCCATCCACTGCTGCATCAATGGAGCACGTGTAACTTCCCAGTTCTCTGGAAATGTCCTACACTATCTAATCCTGTATTATCTTTACTTTGAATTTAGGGACTGATGCTCTCATTGCATGCTGACGTGATACTGGGACTAACTGCTGGTTTTGCTGCAATTAACTGATAAGAAACCCAGTGGCGGATTCTGTTTCTTTTTTTTTATCCAATTATCAGCTTATCTGATAATGCATGACCTTCTCTGGTCTAACAAGGGCTGTTTCCACAGTGTCTTGCCACCTGTACCAGAATAAGCAATCTGTCCCTTCATAGTTGCTGCAGGAGAGGGTCTTCAAATGAGGTAAAGGCGAGAAATAAAGGTTCTTAAGCTTTGGGACACCACTGAAATGGGTCTCCTGTGCATCCCCTAGTGCATCTGTTGACCCTGAAAAGGAGTCTGATGATAAACCAGACCGGGACACCATTTTGGTGCCCTAGCCTGGTCTATGCTCTTTCCTATGCAGGTGGATCGTAATAGGAGAGGATGGAATCTGTACTGTTGCATTAGAGTGTGAATGGCCAAGACCTAGACAGGACCATGGTTTGGTCAACCACCCAGTGCAGAAAGGCCCATAGAATAGCTAAAGGTAGGCTTTTTTCCAGTTCCCACTAGAAAGGCAGCATTTGGATGCTTGGATGTGAAAAAGCATGCTTGTTTCATAATAACCAGCCAAATCTTTCTGGTAAACTTACAGACCTGTCAATTTTTTTCTGTTTTTTTTTTCCCCCTGTTTTCTGGAATATTATCCCTTTGGTTATCATGGCGTCCATCTATTGTCATGCATAGATTAATTTTTACAGATCTCTAGGGAAGTCCAGTCAGTAGCCTAAAATACTTGCGTGAGCCAGTTTGGTCTAGTGGTTAAGGAGCCGGAATCTTATCTGGGAATACTGGGTTTGATTCCGCACTCCTCCACAAAGCCACTAGGGTGACTTTGGGCTAGTCACAGCTCTCTTCTGAGCTTTCACAGCCCCACCTACCTTACAGGGTGTTCTGTTGTGGGGAGAAGAATAGAAAGTTTTGTCAGCCGCTTTTGAGTCCCCTTAAATGGGTGAGAAAAGTGGGGTAGGAAAGCCGATTCTTCTTCATTTCTGAGAGCAAAGCTCCTACCTCAGGAACCCCATTCAGTGGATTAATTGCACCACTTTTACATATGATTGGCTACCCAGTTGCTCTCAGCCCAGTTTAATGATGGGCCAGCGAAAAGATCTCTGAGTTGACTCTTGTTCAGACATTCCTTCTTGACACATGAAACATCTGAGAAAGAAACAAAGAGCACATAGCTCTTCACACTGTGCCATGTGCCCTTTTATCAAATATTTGCACCCACAATCCCTGGCATTTTAATTTGCTTGAGCACAGTTTGCATTAACTTCCCACAGGTTGTGCGCTAGGCTCTGATCCTCGCGTGCAAATTTTGCAATATTTCTTACCACAAGTTTTCTGCTCTCACATAATCTTTCTGCTTGTAGAAAGATATAGTTTGTCTTCACATAATTTCTCCAAGCCATATGGTCATAAGGTGGCCCCTTAGGATGTCAAAGTACCGTAGTAGTTTTTCTTCTAACCACCATCCAGCCATCATTGCCTTCAGGTCTGACACTTTAACTCCCCACTAGTGGATCTTTTCCTGCTGCTCAGACATGAGGACAAGACAAAACAAAGAGCTTAATAAGAAAGGTATTTATTTTATTTATTTATTTGTTTACATTTCTATCCCGCCCCGTACCCTAAGGTCTCTGGGCGGGTAACAGCCAATTAAACACAAGATACACATTAAAAATGAAAAGTAAATTAAAAGCAATATAGGCATAAAATATAGATTAAAAACACTTAAAAGTTCAGTAAATTTAGAACAGTGCATTCCCTATTGTTCCCATGAGTTCTCATCTTGTTTGTAGTGCCTGTGATTAGGGAAGAAAGAGAATATAATCATCTCGTCTTAGCCAAAGGCCAGGGTAAAGAGGTGGGTCTTTACCGCCTTCCTAAATATCTGTAAGGAGGGGGCATGACGCACCTCAAGAGGGAGGCTATTCCATAATTTGGGAGCTATCGCTGAAAAGGCCCTTACCCAGGTGCCCACCAGTCTCACTAATGAGGGTGGTGGGATGACCAGGAGGGCTTCACCACTTGATCTTAAGGCACGGGCAGGTCGATATGGGAGAAGGCGCTCCTTTAGATATTTGGGGCCCAAGTCATTTAGGGCCTCAGAAGAAGAAGTACGAGCCAGAGCTAGAGAGCTAATTAGATTAATTCATAAACAGTTCATTTGTATTTGAAAGACCTGTGTCCTGGGGCATCCTGGACTATTGCTCTCTGGAATGTTGATGTGGTCCACATCTACCCACACCACTGCAGTTCTGTTTCCCTTGTTCACCATTTTTAGGGCAGATCAATCAGGAAATACTAATTTTTTAAAAAGAGACTTTTGGCAACTTGGTGGAAAAACGTCTCTTGTATAAGAATGCAATCATTCCTTCTTGTTATTACTGTACTGAAGACCTCCTAAAGCTGGAAAGAAAAAGAGAACATGCAGTGATGAGGGGAATAGATTCCAACCCACTCTCACAATTTGTCAAGGAAAATGGCTCAGCATGCCTGATGTTTGCTGAACAACTAACTTCTTATGTCCGTCCTACTCTTTTTCTCCCACAGACGCAGAACCGCGGGCAGCGGATGAAGGAGGGAGCTCACATCAACCGTTCACTGCTGGCTCTTGGCAACTGCATCAATGCTCTCAGTGACAGAGCTGGTGTCAAATATGTCAATTACCGGGACAGCAAGCTCACTCGCCTCTTAAAGGTGGGCTTGCCATTAGGTGGGGTTGGCACAGAGGGAGAGAGCTGTCATAAACCATAGGTGGAGATAAGTTATCTTACATTAAATTCCACAGGTATGGGGCAGAGAACAAGAAAGTCCCCACAGTGGTCATTGCTGACACCACCCAGTGCAGGGAAGCTCATTGTCCTTGATGCTCAGAGGTCAGAGAAAGTAGCAGAATTCAACATGGGGTTGATGGTTTGGCTTGAATGTGCCATAACATTTTGTTCTACTCCCAGTACTCTTGTTCTGGAACACACTTGTCCTTTGTCGTGCGTGGGAGCCATGAGACATGGGAAGTGCTTGAGAGTGACTTTTGTATGAACAGCCAGACTTTTAATTCTTGGGATAGTTTCATTCTTTTGCTTACAATATCTGGAACTCAGTTGAAGCCTTTTGCTTGTCTCCTGCTGCTGTAGGCTTTCTGCCCATAGAGTAAAGAGCCTTCAGTCAATAGCCTAGTCCCTCTGATGTTGCTCCCTCCCTGTGTGATGCACAAAGAATATTGCCATCATTGTAAGGAGAGCATATAAGGGAAATTTGAAGTGTTTCTGGGAACCCTGGTTTTGGAGACGCGTTGTTCTAGCTCACTGAGATCAGTGGTAGGGCTCATGTCAAGCCACAGTCTTTCTGATGGTCTTCTTAATCAAACTCTGGGTCAGGCCGCATCACCATGCAAGTCATTTGGAGCAGGATTAGAATGCATGGGACCAGGAGGTCCGAGATCGCTCCCAGACCATCCCCATGCCATTCCCGGCAACGCGGGCTAGGTGTGGGTTGGAGGCGTCCCCATGCAAACTGCGCCAAACCCTGGCACGGGGAGCAGCGTCCCCTCCTCTCCTCCCCCTCTGTCCTCGTTGGAAGCCAGATTGACGTCAGCCCACTCCTGTGCCGCATCCCCCCCTCCCTTAGTGGCACTGAAAGCCAGGACTGGGCTGGGAGGCACAGAACAAAAGTTAAAATAAAGCTTACTTCATAATAATAAATTTATAAATAATTTTAAAAGACCAAAAGCCGCCATGAAACTTAGAGGCAGTTAGACGCTTGAGCAGTTTTGCACACCTCCGCTCCACTGGGAACCGCGAGAATGCCTGATAAGTTTAAAAGGGAGAAAATCAAGCCTTTATTTCATGATCGCCATAGTGATCAGGAAACGGGGGTTGAAAATTTTTGGAATTGGAACAAAAATCAAGCTGTTATCCTGCCTGCCTTGGCAATCAGGAAACAGAGGTAGAAATATTTACATGGAAAATGCACACAAATTAAGCCAGTATCCTGCTTGCCTTGGCAATCGGGATTTTAAAATGTCAGCGGCTGTGATCTCCAAAGCACAGGGCAGGAACAGCAAACACACCCCACCTCCTAATGACACGAGCACCAATCTCCTCCCCGGATAGCCCACGATCGTCCCCATGTGCGGGATCAGCTTGCTAACCAATGCATTCCAGACCCCTAAACCGTGCTGAGATTTGTTTTTTCAGGTACCAGATTTGGCACAGTTTGGGGAGATTTAGTCCACTTTCCACGGACCAAATCCAAAATGCATGGGGGCACCCCTTGCCAATCCCGCGATCGGTACTATGCCAAATGTGCATGGGGATCCGGCCTCAGAGTACTTGAAAATGCTGAGTGTCGGGATCTCAATATCTCTATTAAGCCCTGTGATCTTGCACTCTAATCCTAGGACTCACTGGGTGGGAACAGCCGAACCGTGATGATTGCTCACATTAGCCCTGCTAGCTGTGCCTTTGAGGAGTCTCGCAGCACCCTGACATATGCTGAACGTGCCAAGAGTATCCGCACAACGGTATGGTCCTGCAGATCCTTCCCTCTTCTTTATTTCAGATTACTGTCCTTTCTGTTGTATTGGAATGTGAATATAGTATTCAATATGTAAAGAAATTTATTTGGCATACGTTGAAAATAGCAAACCGTTTCCAATATTAGGACCCAGTATGGCCCATGGCATTCCAATCTGCCAGGTGAACACTGACTGAAGAGGCCCATGCTGTTCCTCAGTGTGCCAGTGCAAGGGACACCAAGGGGCAATATATATTTTCTCTGCTGTCCTTCCCTAGGCCGGGCCTGGACCTATCCAGATCAAAAAGCCACGGACTATACCTGTTAGGAACTTTAATCTCACCCAACGTATGAACCTGATTGTCTTCACAGTGACCAACTAAATCCCTCTGAGGAGTCCACAAGTAGGACATGAAAATCAACAGCACTCTTCTTACTTGTATTCCCCAACAGCTGATCCTTTAGCAGCATGTTCCCCATGATACTGGAAATACCACACACTCTCTGTGACAGTAGGCATTAATCATTTGCAATGTAAATGTAGCTATAAATTACTGTACCCAATTTGGTAAACATTTTGCAGATAAAGTAGCTCCCAGTTGTTCTGACTCCATTTTTTTTGCAGTAAAATGTTACCCTGATGGATGATCTGTGCCAGGAAATCAAGAAGGAAAATACTTCCCTCTTGGTCTGCTGGGCCTCAGTGGCTTTCAGCATCATTGACTCTAGTATCCTTCTGGAGCACCTTGCAAGATTGGGCCTGGGAGATAGTCCTGGACTGGTTCCAGATCCATCTGGAGGATAGGGTCCAGAAGATGCTGATAGGGTTCATTTGCTTTGCCTTTTAGCTTTTGGGGAGCTTCAGGGTTCTGTTTTGCCCCCCGTGTTGGTTAATGTCTACACAGAACTGCTAGGATAGATCGTCTAGAGGGTTGGTGTGCATAGTCATCAGCGTCTTGGGGTGTTTTTCCACTGTCACTAAAAGTACCCATTAAGTACCCATTAATGGGTACGCAATGGCATTTTTGTACCCATTAATGGGTACTTAATGAGTACTTCTAGTGACAGTGGAAAAACACCCTTGATGTCATGCAGCTCTGTCATCATATGCCAAGAAGTCAGTACCTGTCTTAAACTGGGCAAATAGACTTGATGTGGGGAAACAAGCTGGGATTGAATCCAAACAGGATGGAGGTACTGAATATCAGGAAGAATGCTGTTCAGGAATTGAGGATTCGACCTGTTCTGGATGGCATAACATTTCTTTGAAAGAATTGGTTTGCAGTCGAGGGTTTCCTGGATTCAGGTCTATTCCTGATGCCCAGGTAACAGCTATGCTCTAGAAACTGACTTGGCATCAGTGATTAACACTCTGGTCATATCATGGGTAGATGTACTCTATATAGGACTCCCCTTGAATAGTGTTTGGAGGTTTGGAAATAGTTCAGAATGTGACTGCCAGAGATCTCTGTGGGGTCCCTAGGTGTAAGCATATTGCTCCTGTCCTTCAGGAATTGCTGCTCTACTTCTGATTCAACTTAAGGTATTGGTTGTTACCTTGGGTCCTAAGTATCTGACAGACCACCTTCTCCTGGCTAGTACAGCTTGCTGTATGTATTCAACAGAAAGGGTGCTTCTCCTTGTGCCATCAGCAGAAGAAGCACAGCTGATGAGATCACAGGCCAGGGCCTTCTTAATGACTGCTCACCAGCTTTGGGAAACCTTCTGTGATCGATATGGGCAACACCATCCCTCCATGCCTTTTGGATAACTTTGAAATCCTACCTCTTCTGAAAGGCCTTTTCCTGCTGCTGACTTTTATTATTTAAGGTTAGGGGAGCTTTGATATTAAGCTTTAATTTGTGTTTTAATTTTGGGTTGGTTGTTTTTTTTTTACATTTATGCTTATGTTTATATTTTTAAAGATTTCTACACCTTATTATTACACAAATCTTGAATAAATAGAAGTCAAAAGAAAAGCATAATAGCCATTAAAAGACAACTAATTAAAAAATAGAAACAGATATAAAACTATATCAAGAGGGAGTCAAGGAAAAAAAATCCCACTAACCCTAACCAAATGATGGGGGTATTTATGTATGTATTAATTACTTGGTTTTATTTTTTATATTTAAATTGTTTAAGCTTCACAGTAGTCTTTGGGTGATGGGGAAGGGTAAAGGTTAACGAAAAATTCATCTGGGTTGGTTGCTATCATTACGTCTCATAGTATTTGTTTCAAGACCATTAACTTTGTGCTTCTGAAGAAAAGCTTTCCTTCCTGAACTATTTCATTATTCATCTTCAGTTTATGTTCTTGCATAAGAATGGACGTCATAGTTCCAGTGTTCCTTTTTTTGATGTAGCAGGCTTATAATTGTTCCCTGTCTGTAGTCTCCAAACTTCCATCAGGGTTTACCCTCGCATATGTTCTTACATCATCAACAGTTTCTACCTTTTCCCCATATACAGCTTACATCTTAAAACTTTTCAGATATCTCTGCGTCTTTTTTCCACATCTGAGATGCAAAAGTCTCTTTGTGTTCCCAATGCTGCTATTGGTCTTTGCCTCAACAGGTAAAACGCAATCTTCTTAACGTCTCATATCACATCGCCCAGTATACAAGCATCATTGCTGACCTACGCAGTGAGATTCAGCGCCTGCAGAGGAAGATTGGACAACAGGAGCCACATCCGCTACGCTCTGACATCCGCAGTATTCAAGGTACGAAGCGTCCTGCAGAGAACAAGGGTAGGGATGGGCCAGACTAAAAAAAGAAAAATATTTTGAGATCTAACTTATTTCGACAGGTTCCATCAAAATCCGACATGTAGAAAATGGCCGTTTTTGAATGTTTGTGTACAGATGCAGTTTACGTGCATACCTAGTCCTGTACTATAGAAACTGTGGAAATATCATCCCTTGCTATGTATGATGATGCTGATATGGGATGGACACAAATACATGAATCTACCTAAATATTCTCATGTTTCAATACCACGTAGATCTCTTCACTGGTTGCCAATTTGAGCTAGAGCTTCTTTTAAACTACTAGTCTTAACCTTTAAGTCTTTACGCTTGAAGATCCCTAGCTATTTGGCAGCCAGAGTGTCATGGTATATCCCTGCTAGGACGCTGCGCTCATCTGTTATGGGGCGGTTACTTGTTCCATCTACAAAAGTAGCAGCATCCAAATTGAGAGCTTTTCAAGATCTTGCTCCGCGTTTGTGGAATAGTCTTCCTCTTGCACTTCGCCTAGAGGAGGATCTGCTTCGTTTTCGAAAAGCGCTGAAAACTTACCTTTTTGACTCTTCAGTTTGAAGCCAGTCCATTGGCTGATGGCAGATTGTGTTATGGCATAAGATCAGTTCCATAATCTAATTGCCGGCTGATGGATTTGCTCTCTTTGAGCTTCAGTTGGAGGCATTTATCTTTTCTTTTCTATTTCGTATTTTTGTGGGAGGTATTGTTGGGTATTGTTGGGTGTATTGTCTGATATGTATTGTTTCATTCTTGATTATATTTGTTCTGTTGTTATGCCCTTTGGTGAAAGGGGCACTATAAATAAACGTTTTATTATTATTTATTATTATAATAATTCTCCCTGCAGCTTTAGCACAGCTTGTCTCTGGCGGTTTCAGTCTGTCCTTAACAGCAAGGCTGCCTAGGGGCTGGGGATGGGAGGGTCATGTGGCATGTGTATGTAATATGAGGGATCCCATAGTGGAGAGGTTGCTGATAATAACATTTTTCACAGTTCTTTTTTCAAAAAAAGTAGATCTGGGATTTAAATTTGTCAGGAAGGTCATAATTCCACACAGGCTCCGTAGACCCCAATAAGCACCTAATCGGTACTCATTTGGGACGGATTTGCTATGTAACTTCCTCACTGAGGAACCCATTAAGACTCCTTTGGGGTTGCATCATCCACGCAAGCATTGCAGAGTTCCGGATTCAATGGGGTCTTTGGGCCCTTTAATCCAGATTACACGTAGACCCCTTTAAACAGGTCTTCAATCCAGCCTTGCACCATGAAGACCAGATTTCAGAGCATGCTTCCACGCGCATACCAGGCCAAAGTGGTTCTGGGGCAGGTATGGAGGCCGCCATTTGCAGTGGGGCAGGTCCAGGTTCACCCCTCTACACACACCCTATGTAGGCCTACGAAGCTGTCCAGAACCTATGTAGTGGCTACGTAGGCAACTACGCAGCTGTGTATCTCTGTCACACCCACTGTAACTGGAAGTGACTCTTGACTGACAGTTTCATGGGCCAGTTGCACTGTGCCTCTGGCAGACTTTCGCCTTGGGCCTAATCTGGACCTCGTGATGCGTGCTGCAGCGTTAGCATGACAGCCCTCTTTTAGCACCCATTGCCATCAGGTGCTCAACGCCGCATGTGGACTCATGGGGAATCTTTATAGATCTGGAACTTGATGGACCGGATTGAGTGAGGACCAGATCTCGAAGATCCAGATTTCTTTAATCTGGATTAACCACAGTAAGTGCGGAAATGGCCATAGTGAACTTGTACAGAGGAAAAAGGCAATTTCGGTTGCAACTTAGGGCGGGCATACTTCTTCCATGGTCCTCAGATATAGCTTGGACATGCCAGGCAACTGAGTTCTATTTCAGACTGAAAAAGAATTCCCTTGGGGGTGTTTTGAAGTTAATGGAAGAAAAGGATACATAAGTATTACTGTATAGTGGCAAAATGCTATTCAGGCAGAAGAGGAGGAATATCAGTATTTTGTAGTTTCATTTCTTGACATTTTGCCTTGACCTCTGGCATTAAGATGAACAATTCTGCCACTCATCACAGCTGAGGTACAGCTCCAGGTAAACCCCTTTGAAAAACAGGAGATGGAGCAGCTGCGAGAACAGCTGATCAGCACTTTTCAAGAGCAGATGGATGTGCGTCGCCACCTCATGGAGCTGGAGAACAATTACATGGAGATCCAGATTGAGAGCTCTCGTCACCTGCTCACAGTTGCTGAGTAAGTAGGGAACCAAGGTGCCCTCTCAAGCCCTGTTCATATTTCCTTTTGGCCTGTTCTAGAAATCTGTTCTTTCATGTCTTACTAAGGACAGGAGATAAACATTCCTTTGACGACATGCTGCATGTCGCCTATGAGCTTGATACATTTGCTTTGCCCTCTCTCACCCACTTCCACCCTTCAGCTGGGAGCAGGAGAAAGTACGTCGGGCCCAGAAGTGGCGAGAGGAACAGAGGAAAGAGAGCTACAATAAAGAGGAAAGTGAGAAGGACTTTGACACTGGTGATGACTTGTCAGATGTGCCAGAGCCTCAGGAAGTGACATTAGCTCGGGAACACATTGCCACCCTCCTAGGAGAGCAGGATAAACTTCACAAGCAGAAGGTATCCAAGGCCATGGGAGTAAATGTTCAGTGATTCCTCTTTTATCTATCTAAATTATTAACTAGAGGGACAAAATCATTTCCATTAAAGCTTGCTGATTTTGGCATCCACCCAATTGTGTTCCATGGTTGGGCTAATTCCATGCTGAGCGACAGTCATATATATGATGAAGTAATTTACAGTAATTGAAAATACTCTGATACTACCTCGATTGCTCTTACTAGCCTTGTTATTCTGCATGACTTTATGAAATGTACTGTTCCTTTTGAAGATCACAGTTAATAAATAAATATTACACTTAAATGTGCCAGGCAGAACTGGAGAAGCGGTTCTGGGAAGTTCGGCAGCGCGGACACCGCCTGGAGGAGGCCTTGCCGTGGCGCATCAGCTCAGAAGAGCAACGGGAAGTTTTGAGCCTGTTGTGTAAAGTCCATGAGCTTGAGGTAGAGAACACGGCCATACAGTCAGGGGCCCTGCTGAAGGATAACCTCATCCGCCAACAAGAGCGAACTGTGCGCCGCTTTGAACGCCATCGAAGCCTGTGCCACCGTATCATCCATGAACAACGACAAATCATTCACGGTATGGCTGCAGCTTCAGCTTACTCTAGATATATGGAAACAGCTTTACTTCTTACGGGACAAATCCCTATTCCTAATCTTTATACTGTAGGATAAGCAAAAAGTGTCATTTCTCAAGTTTTGCATTGACTGGCAAAGCTGTGAGCATGAGTGAGAGATGCAGTCTGAAAACTACTATTTAAAGACTCTTTCCCAAAGTGTGTCGAATTTTGGTATGAATCTGCATGATATTCTCTACTCTTTTAAGTTTAATATAGGCAGCATCAGTGTGGTTACTTAGGGCCACCTCCCAACCTGATCCAGAAACAAGGTGTCCAAACAACTTGGGAGGTGTGTTTTACATGTACCTAATCCCAGTCAGTTTTTGGGCAGCTCCACCCACCTTGGGGGACAACTTAACTTCAGGGTATGTTCTACAAATCTTGGGGTGATTTGCAGCTCTTGAGGTGCTTCCTCCTCCTCTGTAGAGGAAGAAAGAAGGGAGGCAGCAACTTACAAACCCAGTTTATGGCTGGGCCAAAAATAGCCAACTTCCTGGGCCAGCGTGAAAGAGCTTTATCCAAAAACTTTGCAGGTGCAGAACATTTGCTTGCCCTATTTCTTGCCTTAGGGTTAGGCTCAGATGCTCTTTGTGTGAGTCACCCTTCAACCAGCTGTATCCCACATTCTATGAAGATGCACCCATAGATTGCCTATGCATTTGCTATAATAACAAGATAATTTTGCATCACAAACTCTCTGGCTTCAGGTTACAACATGTTCACCAACTTGTACATCATGGCATTGATATCTCCACATTCAAAGACTTCACTGACCAACCTGGCTGAATGCATTTCAAATGGAGGTCTCAGTCCATCTGCTGTCATAGCTGGAAGGAGGCCATGGTCTCAGCTGAAGACTACGCCTAACATTCATGTGCAGATTTTATTCTTCCACTGTGTAATCACTTTCTGTTCTGTCTCATCTCACCAGACTCTCAGTTGTTGGTGCCATCCCACTTGGAAGAAATGTATCAAGCCTACTTGCGTGAGCTGGATGAAGGTGGTTTAGACCGTGTTGCTGCCATAGACCGAGCAACTGCTCGGGCTCTCAAGGTACAATGCTGTGCCCATAATTATGTCTTTTAATTATAATTCACAACAACAAGAAAAAAATTCAAATCTCAATGGTGGACACCAATATGTACTGGAAAATCACCCCAATTAGAGACCTGTTATGTATATTATTAGAAAGAAATGTCTGTGTTGCCATTGTATATCTAAAGCAGTGTCTTTTAGCTTCTTTGACTTGGTCAAACTTTTACTTCATTGTGTTATGAAGTTGTCACCAAGACTAAATGAAAAAGACAATCTGTCCACTTCTAGTGGATTTGAAACCAGAAGCAGTTTTCTCATAGTGAACCTCACTCCAAACTTCACTTTCTTTGAGCTTTGCTATAAAACAGTGTTCAAATTATATTTTTCATTGTTTTAACATTTATATTGTGAGGTATGCAGGAAACTGTAGCTGTGGGGCAGCCAGCTTGGCAGCTGTAACTGCAAAGAACCTAGCTGGGTTGTCTGATGCTTGAAACAAGTAATATTCCTGGCAGTTAGCTGTTGTGGTGTCTTTGCATCGTCAACATGAGCTATAAACTTTGGGCAGTTGCCTCTACCTGCAGGATTCTCCATCTAGGTATGTTGTTTGCCCTGCAGGACCCATCTGTGCCAAAGTTGCCCCCGCTCCCCACAGAAAGCATTCTAGACTCTGACCAAGAGAGCGTCAGGACACTGGGCTCTGAGTACCAGCAGATGCCGCGGCGGGATTCTCAGAGGGGCCTTCTCCCACCTCTTGTTCCAGAGACAGATGGGTAAGAACCACTTGATAGCATTCAGAAGTGTGGTTTAGGTCTGCAGAAGGGTCATTCCAGATGGGCTTGGCTCTCCCCAGCATAAGGATCTGTGTTAAAATGAGAGTGTTACAATGAATTCCAACCAATAGGTGGAAGCGTGCAGATTTTAACAAAAATAGATTATACGGTATTGGGGATGGCCAAAAAATGTTTGTCACCTTCACAATTCGTATGAATTGCAAAGCTTCAGATGTTCACATTTGAAGCAAATATTGGCTGTATTCAAAAGCAGATATTTGCATGTGAAGTGAAAGCCTTTGTGTGTTTGTTCAAAGGTGATTTTGTGGATTTTTAGCAGATTTGGAGCAGATTCAGAGGTGGCAGCAGGGATCGATGAACTTTGAAAACGGTTTCAAAGCCTAGCATGCTCAGAGTCGCTCCATTTGCTCAAATGCAAATTTCCATCAAGTTTGCTTTGATGCAAAGCAAATGGGGGTGGGGGGAGGAATTGTGAACATCCCTATACACTACCCTTCAGGGATATAATTACCATTGTGTCAGTATAGCTTGTGGGCGAGGAGAAGAAAGGGAGGCACCCTTGGGGAACTTTTGGATGACTGCTCCACTTGTTGGCTTATTGTTGCTTTTCATCTGTATGTCTTCTTTTCCTTGCCAGGAGCCCACTCCTCCCAAGCTATGCTTTCATTACACTTCCTGTTTTAACCATTCTGCCACTTTTCTGTCCTTGCAGCCTGTTTTTTTCTCTTCAGCCTCCTTCTCCATCAGTTTCAGTTAGCCCCTAACACTGCCGGTCTGTTGGTACTAAAGGCTGTTTTGCTATTCTTGGAGGACTATATAGGAGAATGGGTAGGGTTGGATGATCTCACCAAAAAGCCCCCAAGTGCTGGTGAAATGCTGAAAAACTTTGGTTAAATAATCTTATTCTTCAAAACCCTTAAGGCCTGGGGATGTAGTTTTTTGTAATCTGTGGTAGGGATGTGCAGATTTTGGTTTGCATTTGAAAATTCAGTCAAACCATTCATGTTCAGGAATATTTGCATTGAACTGTACATGCTGTGTATGGTTTGCATAGGCAGAAATGCAACCAGTCCAAATGAATTGATCAAACAGCTCATGTTTGCGGTGTTTTTGCACTGAAAAGAGCCTTTATAAATGGAAAAATTGTATTTTCTTAACAAGTTCAGAAATGAATGCAAACAGTTGTTTGTTTGATTAACCGGTTTATCATTGAACCAAACAAGTTGGTATTTAGTTTGATGGCAAACCAAACATGCAATTTCCATTCATGTACATCCCTAGTCTGAAGCAGTTGTGTTCTGATGGATGCATTTTATCTGTTTGTCAGCTACTTCTGACTTTTCACCATTATTTCATTTTTACATGATAAATGTAATCAAAGTGTAGGCAGTGGGGTCTAGTAGCATTTTAGAGACTAACAGAGGGGTAGAAGTTGGGTTGTAATCACTAACAGCTTGCCTGATTTGTTTAAAGGCTGAAGAAATTTCCAAAAAAGCCTTCATTGTCTCAGAAATTCTGAACATGAAATATGTCCTTCTGTACAAAAGACAGTGAGTGTGTCGCTACAAAATATACGAAATGTTTGAAGCTGTTTTAAACCAGTTAACTATCGAGTGTATTAGTCTAGTTAACACTGCATCTTTGTAATATTTGAAGCAGAGGCTCTTTCTAGCTTTTCTGAGGATCCTAAGTTGGAAACAGCAGGGGCTTCATGCAAGACCATGTGCTCTACCTTTGACTGCTCTACCATTGAGTGCACTAATGCATGCGGCTTAAATAACGCAGACCTTTTCCTTGGACATGTGGCAGAATGAGGCATTTAAGAGCAGGCAGAAGTCCAAGCTCTTCACACTCTATCAGCCGGCTGTGAGACAACATGAAAAGAACAATTTCCAGGGGAGATGGTGTGTGGAATGACTGTGAATTAACAATATCCTAAGTACACTGTTTATTTGTTGTCTCCCGTGATAGTATTCTTTGTTGCATCTCAGTCAGAGGGATAGCACTGTGGAAGGGGGGAGAATTATAGTTAGGCACAGGTGCATAAACAAGTAAGCAGCTCCCAATTATGCCTGTATTTCTCTTATTCTCCTAGCTGTGTGTCTCTCACGCTTATACACACACACACAGTTATGCAGCTGTTCACTAATGGTCAAGGCTTAGCCCCATAAGCTTTATGAAGACAGGAAATAGCATGTGGTGTTTACACTGTTCATCAGATGTTCAGGCAGATGCCTAGTATTCACTTTTAACCAAGTAAAGCATGTGGAAAAGGTAGATAGGAAAAAAAACCTCTTTGCTCTATCTCACATCACTAGACTCAGGGAGCACTCTGTGAAGTTGATGGGCAGGAGAGTCACCAGTCTATGGTATTTACTACCAGAAGAGGTGGCTTCGGCAACCAGCTTGGATAGCTTTAAGAAAGGATTAGATAAATTCATGGTGTATCAGTGGCTACTGGAATGGATGCCTAGGTACTGGCTAGGAGAGACAGGTCATAGAGAACAGATGAAAGTTTTGCCTTTTGTCTTCTGTTTGAGATACCCAAAAGCAATTGGTTGGCCATTGTGCGAGAGACAGGATGCTGGACTAGATGAGCTGTGGCCAGATCCAGCAGGGCTTCTTTTATGTTCCTAAGCATGTACTGTATAACATTGTTGCAAATTGCGTGTGATGCCCGAATTATGCTTTCTCCTCTGGAACACACTTGCACTGAAATTACCAAAGTTAGTAGTTTACAAAACCTGCAGAATGAAGAGATTGCATTTTTGCATGATAAGAGGTAGAAGGCTGCATTCTCAAAGTTTTGTAGGTGATGCCTTCCCAGACATTTTGCATAACAAGGGTAGATATCAGCAGGGTTTTAGTTCAGGTCATATCTCTCAGAAGCTAGCATTAACAAGTTCTTTTTCTTTTCAGCAGTGAAACATGTCAGGTCTTTAAGACCAGTCCTCGGGCCCAGCAGATCAAGAATTCAGCAGTGGTGACCCCACCTCCCATTCGTGTCAATGGTCTGATCAGTCAGGAGGTATGAACTGTCAAGAGAAGATAATGTAGCAGGTCTCCGCGTGAAAAACACACAAACATTCCATTTGTAATAAGGGTCCGGTTTACTTAATGGGCAGAGTTCTACAAAGATCTTTTAGTTACAAAGCAGTTGGTTTACAGAAGAGCATGCTGCGTAAGAAGAAGAGCAGCATTATTAATGGAAGCCCATAAGTATCAAACTATTCCTTTTTAGGTTCTGTTCCATCAGAATGCCTAGGATTTAGGACTCTTAAAAATAACGGAAGTAGAAAGTGGCCATTTCCAATCCCCTGAACTGAGATATGTGTGGGTTTTTTCCCTCACAGGTAACAGAGGAGTGCCACCGACATTCCTTTGTTAAATAATCAAAACTTGTGAATGTTAAACTTGCAGATAAGGATGGTTGATTTTATTTCCATAGTTATTGGTAATGTCATGGGGGGGCGGGGGGGACGTAGATCCAAACAATAGATACGGCTGCAGTATTTTGCAGAGAGTCGTTCTGCCTTGACTTTTCGTATGTCTTTTCTCCACAGTTTGCACCCCGAGAAAGTCTGGTTAGCCTGGGTAGCCAACGAAATTCCTCTCCTGACAGCAGTGATCACTGTTCTGATAGCCTTCTGAAACGTGGAGGTAAGAAATATTTTAAAATCCAGCCCATCCCCAGGGAGGAAGAAGGAAGCCAGAAGGGAGGAAGAAGGAAGCATGAATTCTGAAAATGCATTATGAAATAAAAGTGTACTTTTTTTGTCCCATGTATTCTTAATTGGCAGAACGTAAGGCAATAGTGAGCGGTACCAAAAGCATTGCTGTGAAGGCTGCCCGCCGTCGTTCCCGAGTCTTGGAATATGATCGAATGAATTTGCTGGAACCAACCAAAGAACATAGCAGCCTATCTTTGCATTCTCTCAGTGAGAGCGAGGACCCTCTTTGCCGGGAGACCCCTGCCCTCTGCCAGCCAACTAGCCCTAGTCTACAGCATGCTGTCAGTGAGGACAACCTCTCCAGCAGCACTGGTGAGACTGTCCAAGGAAGGAACGCCCAAAGACACTCCCCTGGAACCTGGCTTAGGGTTAGCAAAAAAGGAAGCAAGAAGCTTGAGAAGAGGGAAGAATCTCTAGAAGCCAAAAGGAGGAAGAGAAGGTCACGATCTTTTGAGGTCACTGGCCATAGGGTATGTGTTTTAGTATCTCTGAACCACAGCTAAGTCAAATTGGGGGTTTCTGCCTCATGTGGATAGAATGAGATTGGCACATGGGTGCTCATCTCATCTTAGTTCTGAAGAAAATCTAACTACCATAGTTTTGTGTTTCTTCTCTAACAAGGGGTGGGTGAATTTTTACTAATAGGTTACTCCCATATCAACCTGCCAGTGCCTTAAGATCTGGAAGGGAAGCCCTCCTGGTTGTCCCACTACCTTCAGCAGCAAAAGGAGTGGGCACCTGGGAGAGGGCCTTCTGAATGATGGCCCCTAGGCTATGGAATGATCTCCCCCTTGAAAGATATACTTTTCTCTTCCCACTGGCAGATGTTGCTGTTGTTTTTATGTTTTAATGATTTTTGATTTTTGATGTTGTTACCCACCCGGAGTCCTCCAGGTATAGGGCGGGATAAAAATGTAAATAAATAAATAATAATAATAATAATACTTTGTGTTCATCAGGTGGCCAGTTTTTCTGTCCTTTTCAGAGTTCTGGTTATCTTTTAAGTGGACTCCTTCCCTATTTCCAGTGCCCATTTTCAGTGGCACAGGAGTTACTTTAAGAGACGGGTTTTATGGGATTTAATGTTACAGCAGTAAATCAGCTACTGCCATCGCAAAAATTCTTCCGTGAAATGAAGTGCCATCCTCGCTACACTGCACATCTGAAATCTGTTCTTGACTAATTTGGAGACCACATGGTGCTTTTCTGTGGCACCGACTACTCACTTTTAAATCTCTGCAAATGTGCCGTAATAAGAAATCATACTATAATGAAGAAACTTCCCTGCCCATGAACACCTTCTCAGTCTCTGTTATGTCTCATGCCATGCAGCTCCCGTGTGCAACAAATAATGCTGCCTGTCGCCATCCTCTAGAAAGCAGTTCTGAGCATAAGATAGTAGCAGCAGGAAGTACACATAATACTCGTGGCATTGGAAAAGCTGCAGTACAGTTGTCCAGAGTGCGGCTTCTGCAGGCCCAGCCATCAACAGGTAGGTGAGGCTAAGCAAATCTCTTCTACTGTTAGTCTTCGCTGTAGCAAAGTTGCCATGAATTGTTGTTAAATCTTTAGCATATACAGGATTTTATGTTTTTATTCAGGAACATTCTACAGAAAGACATCAATAGGTGGGAGCACCTAGCCAACTTTGGTTGATCTCAGAAAGCTAAGCAGTCAGATATAAGTGATACATGTTGTTCTAAATGTATTGGTCTACTTATTGCACACTGCCAACTACAAGTGACCAAACAAACAATTGGGTTTTGTGCCAAAAGGAAAAATAAAATTTACTCAAAGGGTTACAATAACCCCACTGAAATAACAAATAATAAATGAATTAAATTGGATAATACCATAAAATTGGATAATACCATATTGCTTTTGAGTGAGATACTTTCACACACAGCTATTCTTAATTATATTATATACATTTTAATATTGGCCACTGAGGAAGACTTCTAAGTCGAAACGCGTTTGGCCTATTTTTATCTACAATATTTTTATTTCTATTGTTCAGATTTTATATATACCTTTTGGCTGTGGTTTGTGGTTTATATTTTTTTACTCCACAAATGCTTTTCTTACTGTGAGTTTTTATACTTTTGGTGCTTTTATGGTATTATCCAATTTAATTCATTTATTATTTGTTATTTCAGTGGGGTTATTGTAACCCTTTGAGTAAATTTTATTTTTCCTTTTGGCACAAAACCCAATTGTTTGTTTGGTCACTTGTGTTGTGTTTGTTTGGGGTTTTTTTTGGGGGGGGGGGATTTTTGGTTGTTCACACTGCCAACTTCCCCAGCCATCAAGATGGCTGCTAGAGAGTCTCTGGCAGTGATCTTGATGGGTGACCCTGACCTTCCCCCACTGTCATGTTTGCTGCTAAGGAATCCCTGGCAGTGATCTTGATGGATGGGAACATCTGCCTCCGAACATCAAGATTGCCCCAGAGAAATCCCTGAGAGTGATCTTCATGAGCAAGGAAGGCTGCTCCCAGGCATCTTCACTTTCTATCTTGTCTTCTTTATCTGTTCAGTTGAAGTAATCATCCAGAACAGCTTTTTCAGAAAATGTCTTACTACTGATGTAGATACAGAGTTTCCTTCCCAAGTGGCAAAGTTTTGTTGATTATTTGTATTTATATTTCATAATTTTTCCAATTGTAATGTTTATTTGAAACACACACACACACAAAAAAAAAATCACCACCACCAGGGATTTCATACTGGAGATCTTGATGGATTTGGCATCTACCCTCAGCTATCAATAGCACAACTAGGGAACCAGTGTGAGTATTGATGTCTGGGGAGGCAGCCATGTTTACCATATTCTCAAGGGATGCTTCAGTCCGAGAGATCTGCACTACAGGCTGGATCTGCTTGTAGCTTTTGGGCACAAAGTTGTGTAACAGATGGTCTCGGATACAGTAGAACAGAGGTGGTTCTTATATAGTCTCAGGGTACTCTGCCTCTGGCCAGAGAGGTTTTGTTCTCCAACCCATTGGATAGGAAACTTTGGTATGTCCCTACAGTTGCCAATTTTATGAGACCTTCCAAGAATGAAACGTTGTTCACTTATGTCAAGGTACATTTTGAAAGTGCCTCCTAATAAGTTGGTCCCATCCTTGGATAATCCTTTATCACTTTTATATTGGAGATGGCGCTGTCTTCGTCTTCTTAGGTCTACGCTTCCCCATGATAACTGGACGGGGGTTTGGCACACTTTTCTTTTATGGTGGATAGTGCCACCTCTCAGAGCTGCAGAGTCTAACCTTATGGTTGCCAAATAATTATGAGGTGCTTCCAGGGTGAACCTTCACAAAAGTGAACAATGTTTCTGTCTCACAACTAAGAGTTCGAAAGATGCAGAAAGGGCACAAGTCTTTGAATTAACCAAAAGTGTTTTTATCTGTTATATGGATAAATAAGGGGAACTGAAGGGGTTGTAGATGCACTGATGGTTTGTTTTTTCTCTTTCAGGTGCCACTGAGGCTTCTTCTGTCTCTCTCATCTCTAAGAAAACTGCCCAAACTAGCCAGCGTCCACCACGCCTGAACTATATTACAGTGAACGGGACCAGTGCTCACAGCAAGGATGGCAGGAATCGGAGAAACTAAGAACTCGGGGGCCTCTGGAAATTTGAGAAGGTCTAAGGAGTTATTTTAGATGAACAGTGAGGAGACAAGGTGCCCGAAAGATATTGTGGCGACCCAAAACCTAGCTGTTTTGGTTGGTTGGTTATAAGTGTTTCTGTCCAAGTTTTATCTCGCCACAGAAGTCTTTTTAGCTTTGGAACTGGTCCCTTGACTGAAATAAATGACCTCTGGATGGGCATGCTTCTCCAGAGATGTCCAGTGCCATAGCTGGGATAGAACTGGAGGTGCCCTTTCTCCACAAGCTCAAGTCTTTCCTTCAGTCTTAATGGAAGCACTTTGAGCTGTTTTGTGCCTTTCTGCTAGAGGAAGACAGAGGACCACAACTTCTGTGACTCCACAGAAAGATGGAAAATGACATATGCTATGTGTATGCTGTATTTTTACATCCCTCTGCATAGTCAAATACATTTCAGAAAATTTAATTATTTTAAACTAGAACTTTTCTAGAACATCACTTAGTGAGACAGTGCTCTGGGAATACAAAGGGTGAAGCCACAGGCTTCCAGGTCACAAAAATGACATGAGAAGCAACTGCAATGCTTTCATCTAGTCTCTTTATCAAACAGTCAGTGGGATGCTTGCCAACAAGGAACCACCCTGGTCTATACTGGGTTGGATATTGCAATATTTGCTTTTTAAAAAATGCAAGAAATGGGTAATAATTCTGAAAAGTCTCCATGAGAGATCTGTTGCGTTTTGTGTGTCAAGTAATTTGTCTTCAGGTAGGATGGGATGGAAAACAGAGTCTTTGTTTTTCCTGTCTTAACCTCCAAGCTTTTCTGGTTCCATTTTTCAGTGAAAGAAAAGCACTCATTTGTTACCTTTTGTTTGGACTCAGTGTATAGATTTGGGAAACTTCTTGAAAAATAATTCTCACTAGAAGATCTGTTTAGCTACAAAGTGGCCCTTATTAGGTCTGTGCCAAAGCAAACAGTGTAAAGAAGCCTCGGGAATGTTAGGTGCTTCAACCACAAGTCCTGCCTTCTCCATGTATATGTGTGGAGCAGATGAAGATTGCAAAAATCATGCAGGGAACTCACACACTGTCCACTATATGGCCTCTGCCACTGTTTCCAGGTTCATAGGTGAAGTTCCTCATGCTTTCACACAATGTTATTGCACAGATGCAGAGAACTTCAAAATGCCTGCATGATGTGATGTGCCCCCACTCGTGGAGCCATAAATAATGGCAGAAGCTGCATGGTGGACAGCAAGCAAAGTCCCCACACATAATTTCCATGGTGCTTACCTGGCCCCACACATACCTAGACATTGTAGAGAAGTTGGGAATATTGAGTGAAACACCTACCAGTCCTGGACCTCTCTGCACAGTTTGGCACAAGCCTAGTCCTTGCCTAATCACATGGCTGGAAATACTTCCATGCTTACTTGCTTTGTGAACGCTATTGAAAAACTTTCTAGGGTCACAGGTGGATTTTCCATTACTTCAGGAAGCTGCATCTCATTTTAATTCCAGATATGTAGATAAACTGAAATCAGATTTCCCAAGTTCTGTTATCTATTCCTTTGAGTCATGTGGTCTTAGAGTTGGGGCTGCTCCAGACTGCACAGTTTTACATATTGTGCAATATTGAATTTCTACTGTAGCCACTTATGCCGGATACAATAAGGCATCTGAAGAGAGAAGACAAGTAGAAGTTCTGGCAAGGTGTTACTTTCCCAAACTGCATTCCTTCATATTCTCATTAAGGATGCTATGTGCTATATATGAGGACAGCATAATTTATGGATTGTATACACATGTGATTATCTGTGCATGCCTACAGAAGCAAAATACAAGATAGGCATTTAATATATTGATGCCTTGTTCTCACAGCTTTTTGCTGCAATGGCCAAACCACAGAGTGGTAAGACATATATGTTTTGATTACTATTTTTGTTATTAAGACCATGGTAAAAGATGGAGCACAGAACTAAATTTGGTTTTGGCTTGCAGTAGTGGCATTATTTTCTCTACCCAGTCGGACAAAAGCGGTAGCATAAAGTAGATACTTGCAGTAGGTGGACACCATAAAACCATCAGAACAGCACTAATATGTCAAAGGCAGTTCAGTTCCATAATTGTTTCTTCGCAAAGATCGGCAGCTGCTAGCATTAGCAGAATTAAAAGTGGCATTTTGTGATTTGGGAAGACAGCTCTCCTTTTTCTGCACATCTCTGTGCTCCATCTATTCCAGTGGGCTTATTATGGACTGTATTTCTTTGTAACAGTTATTTATATCCCACCTTTCTGGATTAAAATCCTTGTGATGCAATTTATAAGAAGCAATCAGTAGCCTCCCCACCTCACCCCAATTATAATGAATAATGTGTTTTAAAAATTGCAAGCATCTTTCCTCTAGGCAATTTACAGAAAGGCCTTTGAAGAAGGAGGTACTCTTGTTGGGGTGTGTACCTTGCTCTCTATCACCTGGAGTCCTTTCCCTGGTGCACAGTGGTCCTATAGGGGGACATAGGCGTTTGGATGTAGCTGTACAGTTAGCAATAATTCTCGTTTCCCTTCCTTTTGTTCTTGGAATAGCTGTAGAGTAGGGACAGTTTGAAGCACAGTGTAGTACATACCATGATCATTATATTGGGTGACATTTCATGAATAAATTTGTCACAGTCATCAGTCAGCCAGATACTCTGAAAGGACACTCGGGGTCCATCCATGGCGAAAAAGTTTATACCCCTGAAGAGTACAGAAATCCATGCTTGTAGCTGGTCATCATTTGTGTAGAAAAAGTTGCTTCTTGAACTACAATACACATGAACCTTAGCTCAGGTCTGTGTAACTTTCTTCTTTGGGGACTGCAGTCAGGAGGAAATGTCCAGAACTGAGCTTGCCTGGCAGAATAGATGGATACCTGGAAAAGGCTCTTAAGATTGCTGTGCATGCCTAGAAAACTTCTTTACTCTCATGAAATGTGATCTTGGGATCCTTCTTTGAAAGTACTGTCATGACACCACGGGCTCCAAAGGTGTCTTGATTGGTTAACTCATTTCAAGCAATCAAGGGGCACGTCAGCTCCATAGTGCATGCACCTCTCACTAAATTGAATATGAGAAAGGAGGTTCCTACTACCCATTGTAAGGGCTGAAGAGGGGTCAGCTGGGACAACAAAATTACTAATAGCCCTGTGCGTATAAAGAAGAACAAATTATGAAAAAGTCCTTTGTGGAGCGTAGTTTCCCTCTGGTCTGTTTTTGTGTATGAGTGCTGGACAGGCCTGTGAAGCTATTAGAAATACTTGTATTGTCTATATAAAACCTTTCTCCCCTACCACCACTATTGTGATATTTCACATGAATGTCAACAGCCTCGTTGCTAAACAAATCTTTGGCCATTATTAGGTTAATATGACAACAACAATACCAACAATTACAGTATATTACACAGAGTACCTTGGATATTAATTCTGAAAGGCTGCTGTATAGCATTTGTGATGAGAAAGAATAATTGATCATGATTCCTTAGCTCATTCAAAAGGTAAGGAGCAGATCTGCCAATAGATAAGCTGGAGACGAAGGAATCTACAGAGATGGCATTCCTCCTTTATTTGTATACTGCCTTTACAAAGGAACTCTCAAGGTGGTTCACAACAACAAAAAAGAGCATAATACACGTGACATGAAATAATATGCATTAAATAGAAAATACAAAAATACAGAAAAATAAAAAATTATCACTTCAGGAAAAAAAATATTGCAGAGGGTCTCTGGCCTCTGGCTTATATCCTTAGCCCTGCAGTTGTTAATGTCTGCAGCAGCAGATTACTTGCAGAGTGGAAGAGGCAAGAAGAGGGCTGCGTCTCCACAGGGCTTCCAAAGTGGCTTGGGGACACATTAATATATGCTTGTCTTCGCAGCACCCCACACACCAAAGGGGCCTGAAGTCATTTGGAGGAACAGCAATCCTCCTTCAAGTCACAAGAACTTCAGTGCACAGAAAGCAGCTCAGGTTGCTTCCCATGTCCCGAGCCAGACCCTCGTTGCACTGAAATGGACCAGACTTCCATGCTGGTCTTCTGCACCTGCACACTGAGGGCAGAGGGGCTCTCCAAATTCAGGCAAGAAATCTTTAAAAGGGCATCCTCAGGGATGCCTGAAATCAGAAGAGATTTTCCAAGAAAGCTCAATCTGGCCCTGAGGCCCGCATTTTGGAGACCCGGCCAAGGAGTAGACTCATGCAGGCAGCAGACCTCAGTTGTAACCACTGAGCCCCTCACCTAGTTGTTCATATAGGTGGCAACAGATCAAATATCAAGAGTGAAGACTGGTCAGAAATATTTGGAAGACATCAGGATTTAAAGAGTTGCTTTACTGCCTGCTTACTGTTCTAAAATGCAACCCCCAAATTATGTGACCTGCCTGGGATTCTAGCAATATTGCATAACTCCTTTTCTTGGTTTCCCATTATTTCCAGGTTAAGGAATAGCTTCTCTAAAACATATATATAAAGGGTGAAAAACAGTTGGCGACTTCTTAGAGATGTATGGATGCTCCTCAGGTGGGATTATTCCCTCTCTCACAAACTTTCTAGGCTAGAATAAGTGAGTTAGAGATGGGATCAGAACACAAGGGCTGCATGCTACTGTCTCTGAGGCCCCTTTCACTTGCGTTTTGCTAGGGGTACATGTGAAGCGTGCTGAAAAGAATTTTGAAACTCTCATCTGCAGGGACAGATCACCCTTCTAATAACTTCTGGCCTGGAAGTGACGAGGTGCAATACCCAGGTTTTCCATCATTTTAATTACCTGCCTTGAAAAAACTGACAGAAGTCACCAACCAGCCCACTTATCTTTTCCCCATGACAGTAAGATAGATGGTTTGCTGAGTGGAGGAAGCTGTGAATTTAGTTGACAAGAGAAAGAAGCTGATGGATACCTGACCTGCCAAAGCTAAATTTACCTTTGCTAGGATATCAGAAGACAAATGTCCCCATCAATGTAAACAAGAAGGGGGTTAAAGAATGACTAAAATCCACAGTTTCTATGAACAAGGGATGCGGAGAGCTTTGGGTGCTGAATATTTATGCCCAGTGATATACCTGCTCACTCCTAAAAGGGGTCATTTCCACACTGGGCGATGGCAGGTATGGGATAACAGAGGCCCCATCCACCACAAGTATGTTGTATTTTCACAGGACAAAGCTACAGATCTGGATAAGGTCCTAAAATGGTGCTGCATTCCAATCCAAGCATGGATCTCTTTAAAGAAGTTCACAACTGGGCCAGTATTAGTATCCTGGACCATGAAGGGTATACAGAAAGCATGCCCCATGGTCCAGAATACAGGGGGGAGGGGGACATTTGAGCAGCTCATAAGGAAATGCTGCTATAAGTGGCATCAAAGTCAATTCACTGCAGAAACAACCCCAGCTAGAAACTACAAAGGCCAGGAACTTTTGTTCCCTTCCTTCAAAGACCAACTGCTGGCTTCAAGGGCATGACAGAGGCCTTCAACGTTGGCGCATGGACTTGGGATGAAAAGTGACATCCACCCCACCGGCAACCTGTCCCAGAGTGAGTTGGGTTGCCTATTCCAGACCAAGGCATTCCGCTCTGGTCTGGGATACTTCAGGAAAGTGCAGTCACAGCTTAAGTGGTGAGGATTTGGTTGTGCTGTGTATCTGTAGAATTTGTGAGTTCTGTCCCTTTAGAGCATTTTATGAGAAAACAACATTGCTCCATGAGGGTTAATTTAGGAAAGCAGTTGATGGTGAATTGACAGGAAACCAAAGTGTGACGCAAGAGGCAAAGTGGGTAACTTTTTTTAGGAATTGCTCTTTGTCCAAAGACCTAATTGGATGCAAGGAAATAAGAGCAAGAACAAGTCATAACCACTGGGAGCCCTGTCTCAATGTTGGAATGACCAAAGCCAAGATATTATGACTGTTAATCAAGCTGATTATGGATTTAAATGATCAATAAATTAGTATTAATTTCCATTTCCCATTATTAATTATTTCTTCCCACTCACTGTACTTATTATTAATGGGTTGGACCGCACATTTAAATTTCAAAACAGACTTAATAGACAAATTCTGGGAATTACCTGTCAAGAAAGCACTGACTGCTGTGTTTGAAGTTTCAGTTCTGTCGCTTATCACTTTGCCTTACTTACCACTGTGCAGATACGGATGGAGGATGAGGTCTGCACTGTCCCTCTATCTTTTCTAATGCAATTATGGATTGGTTAGGTTTGTTTCAAAGAGATCAGTTTCAATATATTTAAAAGACAGCGGCAGGGGTGGGATAAGAGATTGGTCAGCCCAACAATATCAGAGAAGTGTAACTTGATCGGCTGCAGCTGCTTCTGTTGTGGTTATTGTCATCTTGAGCCACCAGATGTGACACTGTGTGAGATTCCTTGGGCTTCTGAACTCTGGAGAACCCAAGCAGGGAATGAACCAATTGCTATAGGAGCAGAGAGCAGGCTAGATTGGAGTGGGGTATGGTCTGGAGTCTGAATCTTTTCTTTGTTGTCTAGAAAGTGTGAGAAAGTCTATATTAGATTACCTTGGCTGCTTGTACTTTTTTCATACAACACAAGTGTTTTCACCTTATCACAGGCTGAGGGGGCATGGAGGTAGAAAAAGATGTGAATTCATACATGTTCTGTAGCATGGAGTTATCTAATGGACTGCTGAAGCTAGAGCAGTGAGCACCACCTGGAAAAGGAAGAATGAATCTATGAGTTTAGACTGAAAATATAATAAATACAGTAAGTGATTGTAGTAATGGGAGCCCTGGAGAAGTTCATTATAAGAAGGTAAGTTTATAGGAGATGTCAGCAATAGACTAGAAACAAAAGGGAAGTAAAGCCTGAAAATAGCAGAAAGTAGTGAAATCTCCTACCATTCTTCCACAGACAAAATACTGGAAGCAAGATTGTTTCTCTTACTATCTAATATTGCTTCCTTATTCCAGTAGCATTTCATCATCATCATTGAAATCTAAAAGGCTTAGATCAGCAGCAGTCACAGGATAAATACCATCTGTCTACCAACCTCATAGGCTGCAACCTGTGTGTTTCTTCAGACATGTTCAAGCTCCTCTGGTTTCACTCATTGCTATACATAGATTATCACAGATTTCAATGGAAAGATGGAGTCAGAATGGGTATAGAGTTAATGGAGTTTGCTTTGTTTTTCAAAATGCACAGCAGCATCCAGTCGGATTAATGACACATGTTCGCACGTTGTCAGATTTCTTTCCCATTTATTTTTACTGTTTTGATTCATCCTTAATAGTCTGTGATTGGAAAAAGGAATTTGCATGGGCAAAATCTGCAAATTCCTAGTGACAGAGAGCAACAATCCAGAACTAAACAATATTTTCCACACTATTGAAAGTAGCACGACAGGAACATTGCTGGCTCATCCCATTTTAGTTGCATTGGGTTTGTGGTGTTTGTGAAGCAACCGCATCTGCAGTCCAGATATGACAGTGAGGCAAGCAAAGAGCATGGGGGGATATAAACCAAATGTTGCAGTGATGCAACTTTTAGTACTTTTTTGACTATAGCTAAAAGTCAAAGAATGATGCCCTGCTGATTTAAAAAGAAAAAAGCGGATGGTATGGTGTTTCACAAACTGAATATCCTTTGTCTTGAAAAATCGCAGTTGATATCCGAATCCTGTAGAAAGGCTTCAGGGAAACTGAACGCCCTGTGGGTATACTGTATGGTCAAGAAGTGATGACCACCAAAACATGCAAAACAAAACAAATTCCATTTCAATAATTTTCTCCCTACTTGGATGTTACTTTTTTTCTAAAAAACAACAACAAATTCTATAGGCAAAAAAGACAAAGCTCTTGCTAAGGGGTATCAGCAAGATTTTTTCCAGATCTACCCGAGTTCTCTAGAGCTCAACCCTATATGTTTCTACTCAAAGGTAAGTCATTAAATTCAATGGGACTTCTTGCAGGTAACCATGGATAGGCCTGCAAGCTTTAAAATAAGACGGAAGGGATCTAAACATAAG
Source organism: Aspidoscelis marmoratus (assembly GCA_014337955.1). Classification (NCBI taxonomy): domain Eukaryota; kingdom Metazoa; phylum Chordata; class Lepidosauria; order Squamata; family Teiidae; genus Aspidoscelis; species Aspidoscelis marmoratus. The sequence continues at coordinate 31,538,683 of MTQE01002208.1, forward strand.
CAACAGAGCAAGATGAGGAGTTACCCACCCACCTGATTTGATTTCCCATTTAGCTAAACACATTTCTCAGACTTGCAAGTGCAGAGGTTGATCTGGGCCTCTTAAAAGAAGCCATTCTGGCACACATAGATTGCAGAGTTCATAGTCTGTCAGTTGGGTTGTAGTGGATGGTGGATTTGTTTGTGTTCGTCAATGCACAAGAAATATTCTTTCAGTTTTCGTCCACTGCTTTTCTGTTCCTTCTCCACTGTCTTCTATTTCTTCACTTTGATCAGTGAATGGTAGACAGGCTTCACAATGATATGTAGGTGGAGAGAGTTGTCAATGAGGTATTCAGATGTGCGCTTCTGCAGGTCAGCATGTACCAGGAAGTCAGCCACTTCATCAGTGCTCTGATGGAAGCTGTAGGCATGCTTGACAAAGACTTTCCCCTGCTGCCTCACCCCAACCAGAATGGTCTTCTGGAAACTGACCCCAGCAAAGTCAGAGCTGGTTGTAGCTGGGGTGATAACCAGGCGGGGCCGCCCGTCCTCAATCCTGATAGACTGTATAGCCCCAGAGACAGAGTCAGAGTAGACAGGGCGCAGGCTGACTGGAAGCCAGCGTGGGGAGAAAAGCACGTTCCAAGTGACCCGCTTGGCAGAATCGTGGTTGCTGGGGCCCAGCTGTGTCTGGAAACTGGTGCTACGATCATCTCTGGCTGGGTTATTAATGACCCATTGGGAGCCCCAAGATGTAGAGAGGTAATTGCGAGGGAGGAACATGCTGCAGTTGACATCAAAGTATTTGGCAAAATGGATTGGAGAAGCAGAATGGAACTGGAAGGCTTGGAAAAGCAGGTCTTGCACAGCTTTGTAGTGCTTCACCATCACTGGAGATTGTTTCTGCAAGTGGAAGAGATGGCTGGGAGAGATCATAGGGTAACGCAAAGATCTCAGCATCTTTTCAACTATGTGGTCCTCAGGCTGGTGGGTAGCAACCCACTCCTCTACAGCTGTGTACAGCTCCAGTTCACTCTGCAGAACTAGGTCAGACCGTTCAAGCAGCAGCAGCAGCAAGTCTACACTTACAGAGGTCCATTCTGCACTGTTGATCACAGCTGAGAGGTTCCAGGCCAGAAACTGGAGGCAACTTTCCTGAAGAGCCTCATCGCCAATTCTCACTGCATATTGGTACCAGCCCACCACATGGCCTTGATTTGATTCACTGGCCAGGTGGTTTTTCATGTACTCAGCCACCCCTCGCTGCAAGCTAGAAACACGGTATTTACTAGCTAGTCGATGAAGTGGGATGGCTTGGTGAAGGAGAATAGAGATCTCGCCACAGTACAGATACCTAAAAAAGAAAGGCAATAAGAGTTTGTTTTGTTTTCTCAGTTTGAATTTACTCCGAATTCATCCTGCTTTTGTACTTACCTGTATTATCCTGGGGAAAAGTGAAATAACCTGTCGCAAGATACACAAGTTGGCCCACATTGGGACAACCCAGCCTAGGCTTGGCCACTGACTCCAAAGCTTGGGACAGGCCTTGAAGGGGTGCTGAAGTCTTTGAAGGCTAGGAACTTCCATTTCTGGCCTTCAAAGTTTTGAAGGCCCTTTTCAGTGGTGCACCCCTTCTAGTGGCACTTCCTGGAGCACCACTGAAACGTGTCCTTCTTGGGCTAGAAGACCATTAGTAGACCTCAATGTTGAAGTCTACTAGTAAATCAGGATAAGGTGCCATTTTGGGTGCATTTAAGAGGGGACAAGGCCTGTGCTGTCCTGCAGAAGCCAGCCCCCTTAGACTCCTTCCAGGAATGCCCAAGGAGGGGGTGAGTGTGAAATATCAGTATAACAAGGACATTTACTTCACTATATCTTTTATATTTATGATTTCCCAATGTTTCTATGGCCTGCGCTTGATCATAAGGGATCGGCAAAAAGCATTTATTGCCTTCACAATTTGTACAAATTGCAAAGGTTCAAAATTTCACATTCAGATTGAATACTGGCTATATTTGAAGACTGACCTTTGCCAGTGAAGTGAAAGCTTTTGTGCCTTTATTCGAGACTTTGGAGCGGATTCAGAGGCACGGCTGGTGGCAACAGGGATTTGAAGCGGCTCCATTTGCACGAATGTGAAGTTCTGTCCCATTTGCTTCAATGCAAAGCAAACCGGGAGGGGTAGATGTAATTGTGCACATCCCTACTGATCATATTCATGAGCTTCAGTTTTTGTCTCCAAAGCTTTACTGTGTGAGAATTCTTTCAGTTTGCAGATATATGCACAATACATCTATGCCTGGTTATACCAAAGTCATTATTATTATTATTATTATTATTATTATTATTATTATTATTATTATTATTATTATTATTATTATTATTATTATTATTATTATTATTATTATTATTATTATTATTATTATTATTACAAAATGATTCCCTGGGAAAGATAGTGTAACTTCTTAATTGGAATGGATGAAATCCCACTTGTTGGGATTAAATTTCATTTGGGTGCCTAGTTGCAGCAATGTGCAACATTGTTCCCAGTTTCAAATGTCAGGATTTTGAACGGGGTACTGCCAAATAGCGACCAGGTGCATCCTATCAAAGCAGCCTGCCATCAAGAAATATGGAGCTGATACAAAACATCCAGGGGGCTGAGAAGCCCAACAAAATCTAAAAGATGCTAGAAGTCATGGAGGAAAGATATAGCAGTTTACACAGCATTTATTTCTGAGAGTCTTGCCCAAGTGTCTTACTTGAACATAATGCTTTATCTTTGAACTTTATCTGAATATAATTCAATATACTTTTCAAAAACATTTTTCATTAGGTAGATAAGTTTTCACTTGAGGGAGAAAAGGCTCTTGATGCAGACAGGGTCCTCTATGGGTACTTCTAGTGTCATGGAAAAACACCCTATATCTGCTTGTTAATGTGGATCAAGGAGGCCCCATTCCTTGCTGGTCCATCTCCATTTGATGCACCTCGATTTAGATTAAGGGGGCCCTTAATCTGAATTTCTGGTAGTTCTGTTTAACAGCAAGCTTTCTTTAAGGCAACCTTCCTTGTTCCAGGACTACCAGGGGGTGTTTTTCAGAAGCATGCCATAGCATGCCACTGAAAACAACTTCCCACAGGTTAGAAACATTTGTCCCTAGCCCTCGAAAATGTGAGGGTACAGCTCTGAAGCTTGTGTGAGCTGTCCTCTGAGGTTGCTTCACGTGATGAACAGGAGCTCTGGGGATGCTCCAAGACAGAGCATCCACACTGCATGGAGAAGCTTTCAGATGGCTCCAATCCCACCAATGCCTCTCCACAGTCCAGATCAGTGGGCTGAATTAACAACAGGTAAGTGCAGAAAAGGGCAAAGAAAGAATCTTATCAGGAAACCTACTGTAGGTGGTAATTGACATGGCATGAGAGCTATTAGAGTTGCAGGGTTTGGCGGGGAGGGGAGGGCTAGGAAATTATGGCCAGCCAAAATTATGGCATTTGCCTAAGTTATATTTACAATGAACGCTCAGCATTGGCAAAAATTAAGCTCCTGAATCCCCTCTAGAATGTCGAAAGCTGAGTGTTGTAGTACTGATTTGAAATGCTGCCCACCTAAAGAAAGGTTGCAGCAACCTTGGCAAGGCAAAAGTCATGAATAAGCAAAACAGTGCCATGCAAATAATGAGCTAAAGTGCCAATTTGCCTTTCACTAACAAATGAAACTCATGAATAGAGAATGTGCTGAAGGCTTACTTGCGCAAGTATGGACATAAATACTAAGAATACCACCCCATTAGCTGATACAAAAATAGAAATCACTGGACTGAAAACGCTGTACTGACAAAGCATGGAGTACTATTTTTAGTTCCATTAATTTTTTTCACTGTGTTTTTTAAAAATTCTTATGTTAATTGGCAGTATGTCATGTTTGAAGGCTGGTGCCCAGAATCCTTGTGGCAGACACGTCCAAGGTAATATTTACCATACTTGAGCTGAGTATATACAACTTGATTGAGAACTGGTCTGTCAGGTGGCAATCCTGTAGTAAGTAAAAGTCTTACTAAAGTAAAATCTACAGTAAAAATCTACATACCTGTAAACAAAAATCAGGATCTTCTCGTTAATTCTAATGGACTGTGGAATTGATCATTGAGGCAGGCCTTTTCTCTGCATCTTTCAGCTGAGCTAGTTGTGGCCTGGGCATGACCTTTACTGTGGTGGTTCTCTGCTTGTGGAACTTTATTCCCTAGCGACAGTTGCCTGATTTAAACTCTGATTTAAACTCTTTAGTCAATAGCTGAAGACCTCTCCCTTCTCCCAGACATCTCTTTGGAGGTCAATATTGATTGTATGTGATTTCTGCTTTTATTGGGTTTTCTTTGTCCTGTTGACCACTTTGTGAGAAATTTTAAGAAATAGCTTAAATAAAAGAAATAGCAAAGTGATTTACCGAAAACAAAAACTGTAAAAGTAAAATAAAACATAGATATGTTTGAAACAGAATACGGTCTTAAACATACTTAAAACATTAAATTTATGTTTTAATTTAATATAGTCTAATATTTTAATACCAAATGTCTGGGAGAACAGCCAAGTTTTGAACCGGCAACGGAAGATCTCAGCACCTCCTTTCCCCACCCTGGATTTTGTGCTGAGATGCTCCTTTGGAGAGAGGAGAGGGTTTTTTTCCCCCTGTGTATTAGCACAGAAAACATCTGTCATTTAGAGTCACAAGGAGGAACTTTGGATAGGGAGAGGTGGAAGCAGAGAGCATTTGCTGTGGGTCCTCATTCTGGTGTGCTGAGAGAACAACCATATTTGACCAGACGGGTCCTCAGGTAGAAGAAGGCATTCTGTACCACTGAAGCAACCTGGTGCTCCTAGACTGCAGACCCAGTCTTTGAGAGGGAGAGAAATCCCATCCAAAGCCAGGACACAGTGTTGGGCAGTTGGACACCATCATCCCAGCCTTACCTGGATGGAGTTTCAGTTTGTTGGCCCTCATCCAGTCCATTATTGCAGCCAGACATTGGTTCAGCACATTGACAGTTACAGCTGCATCTGATGTCACTGAAATACAGAGCTGCGTGTCATCTGCATATTGGTGACAACGCACTCCAAAACTTTGAATGACCTCTCCCAGTGGCTCCATGTAGATACTACATAGCAAAGGACACAGGGCTGAACCATGTGGGACTCCATAATTTAGGTTACCTGTGGCTTAACATTTGTCTTCAAAGGATACTACTTGCATACAACTATCCAAGTAGGATGTGAACCGGCAAAGCATGGTTCTACCTAGACCTAGTTTGAAGAGCCACATCAAAGCATACCATGGTACAAAACACTGCTGAGATGTCCAGCAGAAACAACAGAGAAACATTCTGCTTCTCTTTTCCCCATTACAGGTCATTGTAGAGGGCAACCCAAGCTGTTTCAGTGCTGAAACCTGAGGCCTATTCACACTACGACCTCTAGTGCATAATTAGTGAACCTCTGGTGAAGAGCATCTGCACATAGAGTAGGCTGTTGCAGTTTCCAAGTGTGCCCGCCCTCACCAGAAGTTCACTAATCATTGATTAGGTGTGGAGAACAAAATCATGCTCCACACATTAACCAATGTTACCCAAAAGCTTACCTCAAGCATCCAAGACAGTGACCATTCACTCTTCTTCCGGGGCTCTGGGGTTGTCTGAAGTTCCGCGCAAGCGTGCTGGCCCCTCAGACAACCATAAACACGAGTGCACAGAGCGTCAGCGTCATCAGGGTGATGGCACTGATACATGCACAGTCGCGGAGGGCACCACAACCAAAATGGCAGTAGTGCCCAGAGGAGGACCAACCACCAGGTAAGTATTCGATTGTGGGGGAGGGGAGAACGACCAAAGCTGACTTGTGCTCCAAGTGCAAACACTAGTCAACGTTGGTTAGTCACACTCCTTTCCCATCCAGCAGACAGGAAGCATGGTGCAAAAATGTTGCTGGCCGGGACTCCAGTGGAAATGGACCCAGAAAACAGTTTTTATTTAGGAGCTCCAGGATCTTGCTCAAAAATGGGTGATAGCTATCAAGCTGCTGAAAATCTAAGGAGGATTTATTTAAAGTAGTGGATGAATTACTGTGTGTTAGGGGCATTTATACCCTCCCTAGCCCAAAGTTCAACCTTCCTCTGGCATAGAATTAGCTGCAAAGGGGACGTATGGATCAAGAGGGAGTGTGGTATGCTGGACACATCTAGTTTCTTGTTTGCATCCTTGCCCCCTCCAACTGAAACCAATCCATAAAAATAGTGGTTTTTAAAATACTGCATTGTGTTTAAATGCACAGGAGCTTTTTCTTTGTAAATTATTCTTCATAAACAACTTTTTAAAAGTAGAAAAGTGAATTAATGAATTCACTTGATAATAACAACATTGATAATATCCCACCCAGCTTTTTTGACAACAAAAAACCTGTGGAAAGCCCCATGCCATACTTCTTTAACAATGCCCTAGTTTGGGACAAATGGGGTAAGGGACAGAAAAATGCAGAAATCTCGCCAGAGCTAAACTGGGAAAGAATCTAAAATTGGATATCCTGTACTTGATTTCAGGAGGATAAAGGGACTGAGGAGTGGTGTTAATGGGCCTTGACAGATTCATTGTATTATGTACTTTGTTCCATGTCAACCCACAGCATTGATCAGTGTTTCCAGGCGCCATTTTTATTATCGTGGAACTGCATCTCATTTTGAGGCTCATTAACCTCTCTTTGGATTCTGCTGGTTTCATGAGGTTCTTTCCGCTCTTCATCTTAAGGAAATTTTGTTGTCACCTTACTATCTATAATTACATAGTATTAAACAATGCTGAAGCTACCCTTTGGGCCTAAGAGGTAATGGTGTGAAGCGATTATTGCCTTCCCTGAAGACAACACAGCCTTGTTCACACTTACCCTCTAATGAGTGCTGGTCTGCTCACTGAGTAAGTGCATCTGCATGTCATTGTTACCACCCCAGAGTTCACCAATACATCTGCAGTCCTAATTAGCTGTGGACAAATAAAATGCAGTCCACAGCTTGACCAGAAGTGGCTAGGTGATTCCTGGGTACCAATATTTGCACCCTCTTTCAGGTGCACTGCTGTGAGTGGGCATGGTGGCATGGCCACGCAGTCATACACCACAACCTAATCAGCATGGAAACATCCGGACATGTGCCAGATGTTTCCACAGCCGTTGCCATGGCAATCCAGCCTGGCTTTAGCCTGGCCATCTGCACATTAAGTAGTAGTGGTCTCGTTCAGGGCTTTACAAGCCCTTGAAGTGCAAATAGCTCCCTCCGTGCCTCAACCTTACCTAGCCTACAGTGGTATTGTAATAACATACTAAGGGTGCGTTCCCATGGTACTTATTTGCCTCTCTATTGCCCCTCTACTGAAGTGGATTTAAGAAAAGCGCATTCAATTCCGAATTAAGTGTCCCCATGGGGCTCAGCAAAACACGCATTTAAAATGCACAGACCGTCCGCAAGGCAGCGTGTTTTGTTTACCCGCATCTTTTTCTCCCTGCCCCTCACTGTTTTATTGGGTGCTTGTGCGATTGTGCGCTCATTCACAAGTCCAAAAGAAAAATTTACAAGTTCTCTGTTCGTCTCCCCTGCTTGCGAAGGCAGCCGGGCTGCAGCCAGCGCTATTTACAAGATCTCCAGCTGCTGAAACACCTCCCCCCATCCAGCAATTGTGCAATCGTGCGATCATTTACAAGTCCAAAAGAAAAATAATTTACAAGTTCTCTGTTCATTGGGTGCCTCCTCACCAGGAAGGTCCTGGCGAAGGAGGCACCACAAGCCATGCAAAGTTGGCCCCCGCAGTGCCAAGCACTGAAAGGCGATACTGCAAAATCAGAGGGGGAGGTTGCACAGAGGAAGCCCTCACCCATCCCCATCCCGCTTTCCCCAATCTCTCCCCCACTCTTCACCCCCTGAGCAAATCCATCCTTCAGGAGGCTCTGCTTTGACTGCCTGTAAAGTGCAGTTTGAGAAAGAGGCGATTGGGCTGGCTGTGGATGAGAGGCAAAAAAGAGAGAGAGAGAGAGAGAGAGATGATCTCTCCGGCCGGCAATTCCCGCCTGGGAGAGAAGCCCCGCCCCTTTTGCCACGGAGCGTCTCCATGGAAAATGTTGCACTGAAAACCCGCATCTTCCCAGAAAGTATGGATGTAGTCTGCTTTAAACGGCTATTTTTTTAAAGCGCATTTTCCCCATTAGCGGCGCTGGAAGCCCAGATTAAAGCCATGCATGGGGCCACTCTGAGGCAAAAGAAGATTTTCATCGGACTTTTTATTCCTTGGGAACGCACCCTAAGCTGTTAAATATGAACAGAGAAGATAGGATGTCCTAGAGTTGCAGCTGAATCACTTGACAGAACAAATTAGAGCAGGTTACATTCTAGCAAGATTTATTTATAAAACTAAAACTTGTTTGACTATCCCTCAGCTCCACAGTTGTCTCGAGATCCATAAGTTTTTTCTTCAGTTATTTACAATTGTTCTCTTTGAGAGCATTTCCCATCAATCCTGTTGATTATAGGTAATACTGCACCCAAAACCAGCAGAATGAGATTTGGCCAGGGTTATTTTGTGATATAGAGGCAAAGCAGAGAGCTGATGCAAACTAAGAAGATTATTCACACCTTCTTCCAGGCTCCTTACGTCCTTCCTGCCTCTGTCATGTGAAGAGCATTTCACAGACTCTTACCTGATGAACTTTTCAAAAAGGGCTGCACTATCGGGCGGTTCGTGAAGGGTAAGCACCGTTTGGTTGTGCAGGAGACTCTCAAAGACCTCGCTTTGCAAGCTGAGCATCAGCTGGTGGGTATGAAAGACTTTGATCTCATCAGAGCCAGCCGCGCGCACTCGCAAGGTGGTGTCGCTGGCATTCCCGTTGCTCAGGAGCTCTTGCAGTCGCTGTAATAATGACAGGGAATGGTTGATGGTGGCCACCGTGGAATCTCCGCTGAGGTCCGCCTTCTGAACTGCAGAAAGTTTGACACAGACAAGCATTAATTCCTAAGCCAGGCAGATCACAGAGAGACATTTCCTGGGGGCACAGCCTGCAATTGCTTTATTGATTAGCATGCAGTGAACCATTGGAGTGGAGCCCAAGCAATTTATACATGTATTCGTCGCAATAGCTATCTAGCTGTGAATCGCTGTTGGAAATAATGTTAAATATTGACTAAAACTGTCTCTCATTGTCATCAGCATTTTTAATATTTATTTATTTATTTACATGTTTATCTCGCTCTATACCTGGAGGTTTCCAGGCGGGAAACAACATTTAAAATCAAACATTAAATGTAGCAGTATGTGTTAAAACAACAGCATTTGCAAGTGGGAAGGGAAAATGTATCCCCATTTTAAAGCAATATCTTTGTCTCTAGACCGGCCTTGGGCTGACAGGCTTTCTGCCTCCTTCTCATCCAGTTCATTAAAAGAGAAGAACCAATGATTTTCAACTTACTGCCCTCCAGATGTTAGACACCATCTCCCATTGATCATAATCTGCACAGCCTAATGGGAAACTGTGATGAAAGTTATAGTCTGTGGCCCTTTTTGCACCTTGATTAGGTTTGAAGGCCAGTAAACTGGTAGAATACATTGGGTGTCCACACCTTGCAGTGTCTGATGTATCTGAAACTTTACATGGTGCTTCCCCTAGTGCTGGGTAAGTGTGATCACCACTGAAATAGCAGCAATCATCTTGATCACTTTGTCACAGCAATGGACATACTTGGCATTGTGGCCGCAGCAACCAGGTGATATAGCATGCAACTGTGGCTGTGTTACCCTGATCCCCCACCTCCTTTGCCCGGAAGAGATGAAAAGGGGCTGCATGCAGGAGCAGACTACCCATGTACCAGATGTGGCTAGTACAGCTGTGGAGCATCACTTCATACTCCGCTGCTCTTCCAGGTGGGGGATGGTTTGGTATGTGTGGAGATGCTTCTGGGATGGAAGCTTCTCTGTACAGTGTGTATGCTCTGTCCTGGAGCACCCCCCCAGACCTTCCCTGTTCACCAAGTGTGAACAAGCCCTGAGTCCATATGGGTATTCTAGGGTGCCCCTTGTACAAATCAGAATTAGGGCATCTAAACTTCTGGGCACTTTTGGGGTGATATGTTTGCACCCGACCACTTCTAATTGTCTCTTGAGTCACTATCACTGGCCCAGGAGTGTGACCATATGCACACCATGGAGCTGCTCCCATTCCAAAGTGGCTCCCAGTTGCCCGAACGTCCCCAGCCGTGATGCCGATGACACTCCTAGTACAGTTCCAGACAGTCTTCACAGTCTTCACAGGGGGGTGGGGTGACTGTGCAGTCACACACCGCATTGCCTGATCATCGTATCAAGAGCTGGCTGCACATGGTTGTTGCTGCTGCTAGGCGGATGCTGCCAAACCATCCTATGGAAGTTCAGTGCTTAACACTAACTACAGTTTAGCCAAGTTTAGACCTAACAGTTTAAAATGGTTAGTTGGAAGTTAAAGCAGTTACTTATGACCTTCTGCATACTTATGACCTTCTGATGGAGACAGGAAGTACACAGATCCAGAGGCTAACAACAATACACATTAGTCGGTCCTGTGCTCTTCAAATGCGCCCTCAGTTGCTCTGAATAACTACTATAGCGATTATGCTTGTATCTCCAGAGCTGGAAATGGGAGGCACTGGGGGACAAGCATCACCATAGAAGGACCCTCCTTGCCGCTGCTCCAGGAACTTCCATATATCCACATACGGTGCGGCAGGATATCTGAGGAAGCAGCGGCCGGGATGCTTGCCCCAGACAGCTATGCTTTGAGTGAGGATCATGGTCTCTGGCTGCCAGCTTTTGTCATTGAAAGTGGTGATGTGATATCCAAGATGTTTGCTGGGGCTTGTGAATCCAGAAGTGGAGATACAGCCTAAAGCTCATCAGGCTATATTTGCTGGCCAGTGTCCACACAAATCTAAACAGAATTGTTTAGAACAGATGAATTCTGACAGCAAATGTTTTCTCTTCCAGAATAACATCTTGCATCCTTCTAAGTGGCTTAGCATCTCAGATCCCCCCCCCCACCCGCCCCAGCTCTTTTGGGAGACTATGCTTAACATGAGAAGCACCTCCATTCTGACTGGGAAATATTTTAAGGTATACGGGTATTCAGTGGGAATACCTGTATTGGTAGTACTTACTGTCCAACACAGTGGATCCAAGATGCAGGGGAAGAAGAAGCTTCCACCAGCTATTGGAGGTGGGGGTGGGATGAGGAAGCAGAACACTTCTAATATCCCTTTGCTGGGATTCAAGAGCAGAAAAAGGTTTGTCCTTGTCTCTGGTTGAGATGCCATGAGCATTTGGTGGGCCACTGTGTGCGACAGGATGCTGGACTAGATGGGCTGTGGCCTGATCCAGCAGGGCCTCTCTTATGTTCTTATGTTCTTATGGTCTCGTTTAAAACTGGGGTTCTTACACTCCAACCTGTGATGTATCTTATTACTGTTACTCAAACACCTGTAGCAGTCAAACCCGGGGTGGGTGGGTGGAAGTATTGCTGAGGTACCTCTGAGGCAGCTTAGAGAAGGCCTGGGAAACCCAAGGCCCACACACGGTCTCTCTGAGGCACCCCTTTTGTTATGTCCAAGCACAGCCTAATTGCACAGAGTGCAAAGAGTAAATTACATAATCTGCCTAGGAAGGCCTCTTTCAAGAACTTCTAGGATGAGGCTATGAAATATCTTTGGAAAATTGCAGTTTAAAAATCCCAAAGGAGGCTAGTGAAAGTGACATTTAGTAGATGAAGGGAGGCTGATAAACCGGAGAACAAATATAGCCTAAGAATATGATGATGGCTTCTGGTTTGATTTCACTTCTTATGCTAGTAATCCAGAATAGTCCGTGGTTGCAACTTCATGACAGCAGTTTAAGAGGAGTGGACCTTCTGTGTTGGAAATACAGCATTTCTTGTGTGTATGAGAGAGAGAGACAAGTCAGCCTAACCTGACAAAAGGGGATGGAGCTTAGCCTTCTGTATGTTTGTTTAGTCACTTGGTTTATTATTATTGAAATAGCTGAGAACAGATCAGTCTGTACTATGTTATTCCTGCTGTGTTTTAAGTAAAGTTAACTTTGTGGGTATCCCCATGCACTCTATACTCCAAGTTGAATCTGAATTCGACTTGAAGTGTCTCCATGCAAAGCCCCCAAACTGGGCTACATGCAGAACAAGTTACCCAAATCCGCGGTAAATAAACTCCCCTTGCAAACTGTTACTTGCTGCGGTTCAGGAGGCAAGCCCAGATTACTTTAGAGGCTTGGGGATGCTCCTGGGTTATTAGGGGAGGAGATTGACACTCACGTCATTAGCAGGCAGGTTTCATGTCCTGTGCTCGCTGTTCCTGTCCTGTGCATTGGGGATCACAACTGCAGGCCATTTTTAAAGATCAAACAGCATGAAAGAATTGATCACCCCAGTTTGCCAGGTAAAGATGCAGTGATGAGGGGGGTCAATCTGGCCCTTGCTGTCCCGCGAGCCTCTTCCTGCAACCCTTATTCCACCCCCATTCCCTGATTGCTGGCAAGCAGCTTCTGAAGTTAGAGGCAGTTTAGCAGAAAAGCACTTCTCTGCTAAACTGCC
>MTQE01002208.1:31571831-31672919 GCA_014337955.1 Aspidoscelis marmoratus
TGGCTTTTTCGCGTTCCGTTTTCCCCCGTGCGAAAACGTCTAAGATCTAGGCTGAGTTCCCACCTACTGTTAACTCCAGACCAGAGCAATCCGGGTTGTGATGCGGTTAGGATTGGGGGCTGGGAACAGCACCAAGCGTGCATCAGACTGTTCCAACAACCAACCTGCAGGTGCGCACAAGCACACCTGCACCTGCCGCCGCCACCTCCCGCCACCTCCCTGCACCCCCCACTCACCCCTCCTCCTCCTCCTCTTCCTCCTTCGATCCAGCAATAGCTGGCTGCCGCCGCCGCCGCCACCCACCACCTTCCTGCACCACCCACTCACGCTGGCCTCCTCCTCATGCAACAACCATCTGATGCCTTTGCATTACCTTCCCTGCACCACCACCCGCGGTCGCTTGCTCGTTTCACTCACCCCAGACTGGACCGGAAAAGTCCTCGGTAATGAGGTGGTTATTTTCTCCAGATTTCTGCAGGGGTTTCTGCAGAAAATCCAGGGAAAAGGAAAAGGCATGGGGATGACCCTTCCTGAATTTGGACAGCTTGGGAATTTAATGGGGTCATTCAATCCCGAGTCCGAATCCGTTCCAGACTTTAGGGGGTTTGGGAACGCACCCATTCCTAAGTCAGATCTGGTCTAAAATCCAGAGCTTGGTCAGCTTTCACATTAGTTTTTGCTATTGCTTTGTGCGGTGAACATGCTCCATCAGGAATATCCACGGACCGACCTTTTCACCCAAGTGCAAAAAGGCTTAATATCTGCTCTTTATGCAGCTGTTAGCTCCAAGTTAGATAAAAACTACTGGTCTGAACACTTTGGCTAGGATCACACCTTCACTTTAATCCTTCTTCTATCCGTCTTTGAACCCCATTGCTCACACCTTTTTAGTTCTATCTGTTTTCTTTGTAGACTTTCCTCCCTTCTACTGTACTTTCCTGAGCCCTGAATTTTAGAGGTCTCAAGCTGTTATAGAATGTTGATCCATTTTCAATTTTTTGGGTGTGACCAGAGAAGAGGACTAAAATGGGCTGAACCATACTATAGCGGGTGGGTACTCCATGAATTTGCCTTCCCTTTCGCCCAAAGCATGATTGCAAGCCGTTGAGTCACAGAACATTTACGCTACCAGACCGCAGGGAATGTTGTGATGGTGGAAAGGGGTAGAGACCTAAAAAGTCTCATAAAGGATTCTCAGGACAGGACAGATAGGATAAAGTGGGGAAGGATTATTGGGTATTGGGTGTGATCAGTTTGGGTGTTTTTCCACTAGCACTAAGTACCCATTGAAGCACCTATTAAGGACCCATTTGGCTGAGAGCCAGATGACCCTATTTCCACTACAGACCCCATTTAGGGACACATCTGTTTCCACCACAGCTAGGGAAATCTGGATCATATGGGTCCTTAAGGACCTATAATTTGGATTTCGTGTAGACCCCATGAGTCTGTTTCCATGGTAATTTGCCAATGGGGTCTAGAGGAGGCTTGGGGGGGGCACCCATCAGGGGGTGCCCCAAAGTCAAGACTTCAGAGTCCCTCCGAAGCCAGCTCCAAAATCCCTCCAAAGTTGCCTTCAGAGATTAGCGCAGGCACCACAGAAAAACCCCTTATGAGAGCCTGATACGAAGTCCCTCCAAAGGCAACTTTGGAGATTAGTGCAGGCTCTGCAAGAGAAACCCCTTACGAGAGCAATGCCACTGTCAAGCGCTCTGGAGGATCTTTGAAGTTAGTGGCACGATCTTCTTTAGATCTCATGATCCCCTCTTGCCATGACAGGACAAACCTGAGCCTTTATCTTGCCTAGAGCTTGTTCCCGTTTGCACAGAGGGCATTTCCAACTTGAAGGAACCCAGGATCAAGTGCCATCCAAGGCAAGCAATATCCCTGATATTGCTTTTTCCTGTAATAGCAATGTCTCACAATTTTGTCTCTATATCCTAGGACTATGATGGGATTGCCACAGATACGTATGACAATCCCAATATGGTGCTGGGATAATCTCAGCCTTTACCCCAAGTCTGGATGCAGCCTAATATTTAATACTTAGTAAGGGATGGGCAGAATTTGACAATTAAAAATACATCTATCTGTACCAGTATGGCGCATCAGTGAAGTGGATGTGTCGTTATACATTGTGCAAATCTGCTCTTCCATTCCACATACCTTCTGCAAATAAAAATGCTGTGCTTAAGAGGTAACACTTACTGAAACCTTTTTTCCTAGGCAGAGGCAGATTCTGGGCAGAACAAAGTTTGTCTCAACTCATTGCAGAGGTAAGGTACACAGTCGCTCTTGTGGTCTTAAAGGCATTAACTATAGTGCTTTATAACCCAAGTGAGAAGCAGCCCAAACTATAGTGAAAATATTTAAACACCATGTTGATTTTCCAACCCTGAAAAAAAAAGTTTCATAAATTATTGTAAAGAGATTACTATCAAATTCCTTTCCTTCAAGAGCAACTCTTGGACTAACTGTGTGCTCTCTGGTGATGTTTGAGCTGTTGGAAAATAGTGGGGTCAAAGTTCATGTGACTGCATGGAGCAGGTACTCCTCTTCTAGGTGCTGAGACCCTGAATTTCTCCCAAATGTTTCTGGTCACAAAACATCCTATCAGCCCAGCCAGTAAGTCCAAAGGTAAGGATGAGAGAAGTTCAACAAAACCTGGTGAGACCGTGTTCCCTAAGAGTAACTGGAGAAAGCTTGGGAGGGGGGAAAGAAGAAAACAGAGATGATGGCCCATTTCCCTCTTTTCTCCCTCCCCCTCTTTCGAGCCAGTCAAGGACAAGCCAGCTGAATGAGGGGATGGAAATAAAGCAGCATTATTTTTGCCACTTTCTTGGTCCAGAACAAGGTAAGTAATGGGAAGTGAGAAGGCAAGACAGTTTGTGCCAACTCTTGCCAACCAAAGCCATCCCTTGGGTGAGCATTTCCTGCCCTGAGAATGGTAATGGTAATGGAAGGCATGTCATGTGCATAGGTGACAGCAGTAGCCAGGAGAGCTTATCACCATCTCCACCTGCTTCACCTGCTTCAGTCTTTTCTGAAGAGGAACAATTAGAACAGCATAATGCAGGGCTCTAGTAGACTATGGTATTTTGCTGAAACGAGTGCAGAATACATGTAGATCTTAAAGCTCTTCCAGGCCCTTGTCTCCTTGTTCTTGGCAGAACTTCTAAAACTGCTTGCTCACAGGTGAGAATGACCTGGCTGTGCTGCTCCATGTGTAGATCCGTCTGCTAAAGGGTTGTTGTTGTTTTGCCTAGTGTGTATAAGTGGCTTCCCTCTGAAATGGAGAAAGCAATCAATACTTCTGCTGAAGCTCTGGAACCTGCTCAGATGCTGGTCACGGGTGGAACAACAGTTCGGTTTTTACCACATGCTTTAATATTTAACATATTAATTTTGTGGTTAGATATTGGCCTAAATTTTGTAGAAGCTGGAGAAGGCTGGTTTCTCAGTGCTGATACCAGTTAATATATTTGTCTTTTATAATCTATACAAGCGTGTTGCCCTTATTAAACACACACATACAGAGAGATACATTCATCACAAGATTGATTGTGTTTTTCAGAATTCTTCATCACAGTAGAGTGTAGTTTATGCAGAAATGTCTGTCCTATTTAATGCCCATGGATGTCCCCATTTGCTTATAGTCTTAAGACAGAATAGTAGCAGATAGTTCAAAAGTAGCTGCTTGGTAGGTTTCAAAATGCCCTATGACCTATTGAGAATTAGAAGTAATAGCTGATTTCCTAATCTCTGGAAACACAAAATTGCCTGCCACAAAGGTCTGACTCCAAGCAAAATACACAGGTCTCTTTATGGTTACCAAAAGGAAAAAAGGACAGGGATCCTTTACCTTTAATAGGGAATTTCAGCAGGTTCAGCTTGTCATGCCCACAATACCTGCTGAATCTTTTTCTGAACAACTATTAAAGGTGCAGGAATCTTGAATTCTTTTCCACATGGTAATTCTAGTTTCCTCTACAGGTAGAAAACAGAAAGCAAGAGAAACTAAGACTGTTATAATTAAATTAGTTGCTGGAATGCTGAACTTTGCTCTAAGAAGATGCCCAGGAACAACAGTATAATATAGGGAAGCAGAAAAGTGGGCTGTCCCTTTTCCCACTCTAATAGTCTGTTCCTTGTAGAAAAGGAAAATCTTTTTTAAAAAACGTGGTGTGGTAAATCAAAATCCAGGTAAAACTGAGACAAAGCATGGGCTGGCAATTTAGAGAGAATGATGTCATGTGTCATTTGCATGCTTAATTATGTACCACTGAAATCTGAACAACACATTTATGTGTTATACATAGTTAAGAGTCTCAATAAATCTGGAGAATTCCTTTTATTTTTCCAGGGTTTCCCCCCACATTTGTGTATTATGTGGTTAGACTCAATAAAGATCTGGACAGCTGCTCTTTTATTTTGCAGGTTTGGTTTTTCATGCATATTGTTAATCCCTGCCACAGAATGCAGGATTAGCAATGATGTTTCCACCTTCACAGATCCATCAGAGACTTGTGTCCAGGTGTATCAAAAGAGGCACCTCAGAGAGACAATAGTGTGTGGCCCTCATGTTCCCAACTCTTCTCCACTCTGCCTTTTCCGGCACAAAATATTCGGGAGAAGGGGGAGGGTCAGGCTGGTGTGTGAACAATCCCATCTCTAGGCCATCCCAGCCTGATCACAGCCGGAGGGAGACCCACACACTCACACACCGACTGTAGATCTGTCTGCCTCAGAAGTGGACCTGCTGCTCCTCCCTCTTTCTGCACTTACTGAGCCAGCTCATTGTTCATTTCTCTTTTTCTCTTACCAGAAAGAGCACAAGCAAGCTGGCAGGTTTTGTCTACAGAGGGGGAGGACGAGGAGAAAGAAAAAGAAGAAGAAGAAATGTGTTTAGTCATCTGATCACAGAGACCTGGAAAAGGCCAATACAGGATCGCAATTTCTGTGGCAAGAGGCTTACAGGTAAGATCCTGCTATGATATATCCACAGGATATTATATCTATCTACTCAGCAACAGACCCTGCACAATCGGACCTATAAGCCTTGTAATATATCCAAGGCATAATGCCTGTGGTCACACTTAAAGTTTAATCCAGCTTCAGTCTACTTTCAGAGTGAAAATACAAAGGCAAAATGGCAAGCAGTCAGTGTTAAATAACTCATAAAATTCACCTTTGGACTAGATAATATGGAAAGAAAATTTCTGGTCACTTTGCTGATGTGTTCTCTTGCTCTGAAGGTGTGCTGAAGCTGGATTAGACCTTAGGTGTGACCGCAGCCAGCGCTGCCTTTCACAGCATCCTGAGGCTCATGAGGCAGTGGAATAAAAAATCCCAGTCTAATAGGAAGCCCTGGAACAAATTCTGTACATGGAATTATGCTTCGAGAAACTCTTTGCAGGATTAGCTGGAGATTCTATCCTTGTGTGTATATAACAGAGCAAGAAGTCTTTATGCTTTTCCACAGATACCCACTCCTGACACAGCGGTTTCTCTAGTCGGTTCCTCATTTCAGCTTGCATATGATAAGTGGGATACTTGCTGCTCTTGCCTTAAGTACCATAAGCACTTTGGCAGATGCTTATTAAACACCTTGCTATCCACAAGACTTCAGGAACCCACTGACTGTGGCTTTCCAGCTCTTTCCTCAGTGGCATATGCCACAGCGCCCATGGTGAACTCTACCAGTCTTTCTTAATTCCTTGGGGAGTTGAAGATTGAGATGGGGGGATCTGCCAGCATCTGCTTCTCACCAGACATTGCTAGATCTTCTGTACCTTCATAGAAGAGGGACTAGAGATTGAATTTGCGAAAGAAGCTTTTTTGTGTGCGAACTTGGAGGAGAAAAGTTGCTTCCAATCAGGTAGTTCCACTAGCCAAAAATATCGTCTACAGTCTTGGGTGTTGAACGTTTGCCGGAAACTGTGATAAATGTTTTTTATTATTATTATTCAAATTTAAAATTAATACTTTCTTGAATTCAGCACAAATGCAGAATGTAGCAAGCCTTCTACAAAATAGTTTCCAAAAGTATATCTAAATGAAAGCTTTGTAATGTTGTTATTGGTTAACACAGGGCACGTCCCCATGCACGATTTAGTCCGAATTGAAATTGGGTTCAGTGAGGGTCGTCCCCATGCACTTTTGATTTGATCCGATGTCCGTGGACCGAATTGCTCAAACCAGGTCCAAACCAGGACCAAATTTGGTACCATAAAAAACAAGTCTCGTCATGGTTTGGTGTCCCGGCACGCAAGTTGAGCCTGCACATGCGGACAGTCCCGGGCTATTTGGGGAGGAGATTGGTGCTCACGTCATCAGGAGGTGGGGTTTCATGTCCCGTGTTCACCGTTCCTGCCCTGTGCATGGGAGATCACAACCACTGAGATTTTTGTGGACTAAATGGTGTTAAAGCCAAAATGATGAGGGGGTCGAATGGCCTTTGCTGCTCCACATGACTCTTTTATACAAGCATTCCATCCCCCTTACCCAATCGCCAAGGCAGACAGGATAATGGCTTGATTTTTCTCCCTTTTCCATGGCAAATATTGCACCCCTGTTTCCCGATTGCCAAGGCAGGCATGATAATGGCTTGATTTTCCACTTGCCAGGTGTTCTCATGGTTCCTGGGAAGAGCAGAGGTGTGTAAAACTGCTCAACCACTCAACTGCTGCCAAACCTCGTAGTGGCTTTGCGCAAGCAGCTGGGTTTTAAAAAATCATTATTTTTTGCCGTTCAGTCCTGGCTTCTCTGTGCCATTAAAGGGGGGGGGATGTGGCATTTGCAGCAGGTGGCACAGGGGTGGGGTGATGTCAATCCAGCTTCCAATGAGGAGAGAGAGGGCGGAGAGGAGATGGCACTGCTCCCCTGTGCCAGGATTTGGCACAGTTTGCATGGTGATGGCTTTATTCACACCCAGTCTGCATCCAGCCCACGTTGCCAGGAATGGCATTAGGATGGGCAACATCTGATCTCGGTCCCATGCCCAGTCACATGAGGGCCCAATCAGAGCCAAACAACTTGCATGGGGACGCAGCCACAGAGTCTTGACTGACTGCTGGTTGACTCCATAGGAACCTCTGGAACCAGCTCTACGTAGTTTTCTTGGCAGAGATACAAAAGTGGTTTGCCATTGCCCTCTTCTGGAGAGAAGCTGGGAATCAAAATGGCAACCCTCTGCTCTCCAGGTAGTTTGCTTAACCACTGAGCTATGGCCACTTATAATGTTAACTTTCTAAATATTCAGTAGGGACTTAGGGTGCTTCCACACTTACCTCTGTAAATCCAGATCTACCTCATCTGGATTTAGTAAATCTGGTTTAGAATAGATCTGGATTTACTAAATCCAGATGCAGGGAAGATCCGGATTTACAAAGACAGATACGGATCTACACCCCCACCCCGTCCTTCCGCACACACAGTGGAAGGATTTAGATCTGGATTTGAGGTGGGTGCTGTGCAGACGCACAGCACCCACCTCACATCCATGCTCTGGAGGCCCTCCCCCAGCCCACCATGATTGGCTCCTTGGAGCCGAGCAAGGCGAGCCAGGGGACTCCGCTCTCGTGGCTCGCCCTCGCCCCAGAAGTGACGGATCGCCGCTTCTAGAGCCAGGGGGAGCTTCTCCGAAGCCCTCCCTAGCCCCCCCAGGGGAGAGTGTGAGTGGTCCCCTCCTTACCTCTTCATCGTCGCCCCAATTCTGGCCGCGGGTCCCAGGAGGCTGCGCGCCTGCGTCCTGTGCGGCGCCTGCCATCAGGAGGCTTTCTGCGCAGGTGCACTGCCCTGGCCAGTCGGGTGTTTAAGGGCATGTGCGGAAGCACCCTCAGTCTTATTTTATACAATTTTTCTAACTAAAAGAAAATTATTTTCATTCATTTCCATTATTGTCTTTATCCCCATATTTAGTGATGGGAATGTTTTAACTGGAGCCTTCCAGGGCATGAGAGACAAGAAACATTATGGGGCGTGACTCACTTTGTCCTTTGGGCCTTTTCCTCTGTTGTAGCTGGAGATCCTAAGGGAAGATGAATTTGACTAATGTGCTATGGACAAACAATGCCAGGAACCCAGATGGGGAGGGAAAATCACCTTGTGTTGTGGGCACTGCTGCCCTCGCCTATTACTGCAGCCTTTTGTGTACTGGTCTGCCAGGTAAGGAGAAAACAAGAAACAAGCCAAGAAGGAAAACTAAAAGTAATTTGTGTCTATGGAACTATTTATAAGCCACCTTTCATAGAAAGCCTTTCTATGGTGCCCTAATATACTTTTAAATTAGGATAACAGAAAAGTCAGAGTTTTTTTAAAGGCAATTAAACAAAAAAAAAATGCAACAGAATTCGGTGAAGACTGAGATCTGTCACAAAGTAAATTATAGGACCACAGTACATGAATGGCAAACCTTTGAGTGCTGCATTTCAGGGATCTTACGAAAGAATTAGGCTGCATCCAGACATAAGTTACTTATTCTACTGTATTTGGATATTCTGAAATTAGCTTTATTCTGGAATATCCAAATGCAGTGAAACAAATAACTGATTTCAAGATGCAGTTTTGCTGCCCCTGCATTAGAACATATATGTTAATCTCCCCCCTGCCTCCGCTCCCAAAAAAGTGGGAGGCAGATTTCACAAAACAACAAATGCAATGGAATACAGTATCAAAAGCTGATCATTACAAATGAATATATCAAAATCATATATTCATATAAACTGTGTGCAGAACGCTGCTTTGAGAATGCTTTAAGATCTGCTCCCAGTAGTTGGGAATGGGAGGAACGTTCAGCAGGCGTTGCCCTCATTACAGTCTGTGCTAACTGAACTTCTGTCTTCTACACAGCTGCAGAATCCAGGAGCCCTGCCTATTTTTTACATTGCCTCCGTAAGGTCTGCTTTATGCTATACAAATTGCATGGAGCATAAAGAGACAACAGTAATATCCCTGCATGTCTTGTCAGTAAAGATGCCTTCTTGCCTGTCATCTTCAGTAGACACTGCTTCCATATCCCTAAGGGGTACATTTTATTATCTGAGCATACTTGCAGAAAGCAAATTAAAAAAAAGAAACTAGCAATCGACTTCGGAAACCTTGGGGGGAAATGAAGAACAGATGCTTGAGCGTTTCCATAGATGAACACTAGAGGGAGTCACAATCTCTTGTGCGTATGGACCTCCCCTGATAAAAACAGGTGCACTCTGTGAATGGGGGCTAAGTAAAATTAAACAGATTATTCTGAGAAAAAGCCTGTGTGTGCATGCATTGCCTCATTTGTCAGTTCACTATCTTAAACAGCTGTTCTTTAGAGCAGAACTGGCAATATAGTCAGCAATTTTAAGCTCGCTATCTCCTTTCCCCCTCCCCCGATAGCCTGTCGTACAACTCTTGCAATAGCCTTTTTCTATCTAAATTAAATACATAGGGGCGGAATTAATACATCTTTGACTCAGCCTCCAGCAGCATGAACATGATTGTCAAGTGCTGCATGTGACATCCAAATGGGATTTTTGTGGAGGCATGCCAAAGGGTACTTTTAGCTTCACGATATGGAAAAGCAAAACACAAGCAGGATTTTTAATCACACACCCAGGTGGATTGCAGGCAAGGGGAATGTAGCACCATTGCAGTGCCATTATGGTGGGGTTGCCTCACATATCTGAGGCAACCCAACCATAGTCTGACCTAAATCGGCTAAAAACTACTGCTAGAAGAAGAAGAGTTGGCTTTTCTCACCCATTTCAAGGGGACTCAAAGTGGTTAAGAAACCTTCTGTTCTTCTCCCCACAACAAACACCCTGTGAGGTAGGTGGGGCTGTGAGAGCTCAGAAGAGAGCTGTGACTAGCCCAAGGTCACCCAGCTGGCTTTGTGGAGAAGTGCAGAATCAAACCCTGTGACTGTGATTCTAACCACAAGACCAAACCGACTGGAAAACCCAGTGCAGCTCACAGGCTTTCCGGCAATAGCATTTTTATTTACCCTTAAGGACAATGCTGCCATCATAGCTCCATCCACCATGCATGTGCATTAGAAAAATGCACAAAGACAGTGTCAGCTACAGCTCTGTCAGGCTAGCAAGGAATAATAGTGTGGGGTCAATATCCTGTATTATCTCTACTAGAGAGATATTCAGCCACTGTCTGGTGATGGGCTTTGAGTTAGCTTTAAACTGCCAGTAGAAGGATATGGCAAAGTTCCTTTTTCTCAAATCAAATGTCCATGATCCTTAGTTGCTAGAACTGTAGTACAAGCTTCCCTCTCCAAGATGTGCCTAGCTCTCTGACCACCACAGTTAAATATTTAATTCTTTGTATTCTGTTCCATCCTAAGGCCAGAGGCCTTCTAGTGAGTCAAAAGACACTAGAGTCTGGCTGCTATGGAATATAAAATAATGATACCTCATAAAGATGCCCAGAAAGATTCAGTTAACAGCCTTTCTTTAAACTGAAATAAAAATGCTTTAGAAGGAACAACCACATGTTTAATGTTAATATATGTTTACAATTGTTACAAGAAATATCCACCATCTAACAAGAGATCTCTGTTCCTCAGAACACCACATGTGGGTATTTTCCCCTTTACAACAATGTTGCGATGTTGTCTTGAGTAATAGAGTAAATTCAGTGTGCATCTGAATTTTGTTTTGTCAAGTCCTGCCAAGGAGTGAGAATTATATCTTAAGTGTGTTTGGGGAATATGCTATTTATTGTTGTTGTTTGTTGTTGTTCTTGTGATCCAGTCTGGGACTTCAGTTTAAGCATGGGATATATTTCTTAAATTAAAAATAAAATAAATATTAATTTAGCTTTTGGAAATATTTTTGAATTTGTGAAGGACTGAATTCTCTACAGTAGTGACCCTTCTGGGTCTGCAGAATAATGACAGTGTTTATGTAAAATATGCTTCCCTAAAATGTCTTAGGCTAGGTTATAGCAACAAGATAGTACGTGCAATCCATAGTAACAGCAGCATTCCAAAATGTTAAAAAGTTTTATCATGAGGCTATTATGGTGCTGGGTTTCACTTTTGTGAGGATATATGTATCTATGCTTTTCTTGCCATCTGATACTCCATAGAAGATTTACCATTTCCCTTTTCCTCTTCCTTATATCAGTTAACATTTTGACTTCTGTCGCCCTATTTCGATTGGCTGCCCGAACACAGAAATCCTCCTACTGGTACCTCCTGGCACTTACAGCTTCTGACATCCTGACTCAAGTCTTTGTCGTCTTTGGGGGCTTCATTGTGCAGGCGGCCATCTTGGCTCGTGAGGTTCCAAGCGCCTTTGCCCACAGCATCAATGTACTGCAGTTCACTGCCAACCATGCTTCCATCTGGATGGCTGTATTGCTGACTGTAGACCGTTATGTGGCGCTCTGTCACCCACTGCAGTACAGAAGCGTCTCCTATCCGGAACGTACTCGAAAAATCATTGGTGCCGTATTTGTAGTATCACTGGCCACTGGGATCCCCTTTTACTGGTGGCTAGATGTCTGGCACGATACCTACCCTCCCACCACCTTGGATAAGGTCCTAAAGTGGCTTCACTGCTTCATCATCTATTTTATTCCCTGTAGTATTTTTCTGGTAACAAATTCAGTGATCATCTACAAGCTGAAGCATTCAGGTGGACCCAACCGGCGCCTCAGCAAAATCACAGCAATCCTGCTAGCCATCACCACAGTCTTCATCGTCCTTTGGGCTCCCCGGACGTTTGTCATGATTTACCACCTCTACATGACCTCGGTCAATCAGGACTGGCGCGTACATCTGGCACTTGACGTTGCCAACATGGTAGCTATGCTCAATACTTCCATTAACTTCTTCCTCTATTACTTTGTCAGCAAAACCTTCCGCCGCACGGTCCGGGAGGTGATGGCATCTCTCAGGTTCCCATGTGGCCAATCGCCAACGAATGGCCCTTCAGATCCAGGTCTAAAACCCCTTGGGCTCTTGGATGGGAGTTCAGTCTAGCACAGTAATCTTCCTTCTGCCAATGAGTCCAGTTTCCCCAAAATTCCAGCTGCTCAGCAGATCCTTGCCTTTCTTGACAAACAGACAATGGACTGTATGGATCTGGACAAGAAAGCTCTAGCAGGTTGGTTTCTATGCCTGTGTTTCCATGTATGTTATCTGTGCATCTGTATTCAGTGTGCTGAAGATGTGTGTGAGTGTAGACAATCATTTTTAAAGTGGAAGCTTTCTTACCTTGTGCATGTAGCTTCATAAGAAACTAGCCATCAGTAATATCCCACAAAGTGGGGTGTAAGAGATCCAGTCATTCCTGGTTTTGATGAATCAACTGTATCCAAATCAAAGGAGCAAAGCAACACGGGTCATGCTCTGCTCACCACATGGGTGGAGGCTACGGAACACTGGCTCTTTAGACAGCAAGAGGCATCACGTGGGATTATTTGGACTGTCATATGAGCTGAGTTTGGTGGTGCTGCAGATAAAATGGCTGCTGAACTGGTGTCACTGGATGCCCTGAACCTAGTTACTGTCTTTCAGCCTAGCCTACCTCACAAAATCGTGGTGAAGATGGAGTGAAATAACTGCCACCTTTGCTCACCCTATGCACTTTCAAGAAAAGGGCAAGATAACAAACAAGCAAATAAACAGCAAACTGGTTTCATTCTCAAGGAGTCTGTTTTTCTGGCTTCTTTCACCTGTGTGTACGTGTATGTGTGTGTGTGTGTGTATAGAAAGGGCTGTGGTTTTCTCTTGCCCCTGGGTGGCTGGTATATGTGATGGTAATGGCAGATTACCAAACAGCATACTGGCCCCATCACTATAACCTTGCTATATTATTGTGAAAATCCACTATTTTGGAAATACCTGATTGCAGATTTCCCCGAAATAGTACTATAAACTACCTGCTGGATGGAGCAGCCATGGCCACTGCAAATGTACAGCATGTACAGGGCTTGTGTCGAGTGCATGGTGCTGGGCTGTGAGCCACCCTGATGGAGTCTGTTTCTGACAGTTTGGCAGTTGTTGGCCTTTTCCTCCTTCCTCTCAGAGATCGCGGGTGGGGGGGCTCTCTCTCAGTGATTGGAGGGAAGGAGGCTGGGAGGGGGTGACCCAGGCATGCCCCCCACAGCGATGATGCCACGGCGAGAGGGCAGCACAGGGGGGCTGATCCAGCCAACCCAACACATTGCTAGGTCAGACCAGTCCCCCCCCCTCGCATTGGCCATATGACGCAGGCAGCGGTGGCCAATCGCGCCAGCCAGGGGGTGGGGTGCAGCGGCACAGGCCAGTACACTTTGGGTACAGGGCGACCGTTCACATTTCTGGCTGCTGTGGAGCGTCCCCAGTGGCCAGAAGAGCGTATGCCCCCTCCTGTACACTATTAGTGCACTACAACCTAATTGCTGTAGTGCAGAAAGGCCTCAGGTCTCCTTGTGTATCAGCCTATGTCCTGGAATCTGTTGCATGCTCTTGAGACTGTGGTGGAGGACATATCAAACTTTCTTGTGATGGCAAGTATGGATATGCAACCTGGAGGAGTTGGACTACCTGTGCAACCTGAATGGGCTGCAGGTATTGCCTCATGTTACTGACAGTGACAAGGACACAAGCAAAATGTGAAACTAGAGAAGAATCAGCCAGGACTGATAAGAAGATAATACTTTCTGTAGCTATCACCTGGAAAACCATTCCCTATTTGGGGGCTGTCTTGCTGTTGTCACTTTCATTTGCCCCAAAGCAAGAGAAATTAACATTTTTTTGCTAGCATTTCCTTTACTTCAACTAGAGCCTCAGAAAATGTCACTTATTTGTCATTCAGGATTTCATAGCACCAAAGGCATCTTTTTCTTTAAGCCCAGTTGAGCAGAAAACTACATAAGCAAAGCAAAGGTCCCCCACACACTTTGGGAGACCCAGAGACCAATCAGTGGTTAGCATCTGTTGTCAGGAGAGACGTTGTCTGACTTGGAAGTGAATGCTGGCTGCAGTGTGGCAACCTAAGGTAGGTTCTTAGCCACATATTCTAAGGCTGCAGTTATAGCAAAATAAGGTAGATTTCAGACTTAAATTTGCCCAGGGGGCTCCTTTTTAAGTGTGTCTGATCACATCCTAAGTTTTAATCCACTTTTGATTCATCTTGAGAGTGAGAGAGCACATCAGTAAAGTGATAGTTTTTCTCCCACATGATTTAACTCAAATTCCCCTGTGAATCCTCGTTCCTATGAGAGGAAAAGATAATCAGGGTAATAGCATGTGAACTACACACTATGAAACAAAACAATTTAGACTAGGCACTTAAGGCCTGCCAGCACTTGCTGTTATTACCAGCATTGCACTATGGAGTATAATCCAGATCAAGAAGCCCTTGATTTGGATTGCTGGTATACCTTAGGCCAATTCACACAGCCCTGTAGTACATGACAGGGTAAGGAGCACCTGCACTTGCATGTGGCGTTTTCAACCCAGGAATACCTCTGTCTTACCAGACGTTGCCCTATCGTCTACTAGCCGTGGTGCAGGAAATCATGGACCACATGTATCCCAACCCTTACCTGTCACAACCAGCACTACAACCACTTACACCATTTCTGGTGCTAGGGGTCAGCTAGGGTGCCATGCAACCATCCTGGCAGCTTAGATGACCCCAAACATAACTGCGCATGCACAGAGCATCACTGTCATGAAGGAGATATTAGTGATTGGACATGTGCCCAGACACAGGTAAGCTTCTGGGCATGTGGGGCTTGGTTTGGTGTGTACTAGCGTTCCCAAGTGCAAATGCTAGTACATATTAGTAGGCAATGCACTTTTCCCATCCAGTGGACAGGAAGCTAAATGCAGAAATGCCCCTTGATATCAAGATTAGTGGCATACTATCAAGTCTTTATCTGCAACATGGAGGTACGCAGAAGGCGCACACTTCTGTTTCGGTTATCGGGAGACCCATTTCCATGGCACACCTTATTGTGCTGCTGAGATTGTTCCCCCAGGGGCTCTGAGGCTAGGAGCTTTTATTCCTGGCCTTTGGAGCTTATGCAGGCCAGCTCCCAAGCCCACATGAGCTTTTGGGCCAGTGCCAGGGCTAGGCTAGAACACGCCATTGCCATGTGAATGGCGTTCTGGCTCAGAGCATTCTGTCCCAGCCTTGGGGCAGATCGCTTTGTTTCTGACTTATTGGAACAGAACTGGGCAGGTGAGTGGAAAAAGGCCCTTCGATTGGGAACTGGTGGAGCTTTCTAGCTTATTGTTTCCCCTTTGCTCTCTTCAGGCAAGGTTGTAGTTGGTTCAGAAGCTGTGGAAGTGCTGCTAAGTATGCCCCAACCAAACTGGCCATTGTGAGAATTAGACTGAAAACCCAAATGATCCAACTATCAAGGTTCTTCTGAAGTTGGGATGCCTTTTCACTGTGAGTGTATACTGTTACCCCAATCTGTATTATCCCTACAGGCATACTATGAATGTGTATGATTGGAGGCATGTGATCTTCCAAAGCTGAAATCTGAATCAGCCCAAAGGTATAAAATAAATGAGAAAAAGATTAGTGCCTTGCCTGGTGCGTAAGCACTTCAGGGCCAGGCCTTTTCTCTGACACCGGTTCCTGTTGCTATTTGAGACATAGCCAGAGTGGACAAACCTGAACTGTGCTTTTTGAAAGGAGCTTTTCAGAGAAAGAGAAAGCAAAACCAGGAGAACCCACCAAAAGCAAATATTATGGAAGCTAAAGTGGGGAGGTGGGGTGTGCTGTAGAAATATTTTCCTCATGATCATGAAAGTATGGAATGGATTGCCCTGGCTTGGGCTTTTTAATTTTGATAATTGCGGGGCTTCCTTGCATTTGTTGTGCTTTCTTGTCCAGTGTCCCCTCTTGTTCTTGTGTTATAATTTTCCTCAGCTGTATTAATATGTCTCAGAAATATAATCTGATGCTTTCCCACTCAGATACAGAGAACAATCAAACACACAGGTCTTCTTAGGTTCTGATCTATTCCTTACAGAATGTCACAAAGTTGCAAAGTCAAGGCTGTAACAGCACACTTTCCTGATTTACAGGAGTATACGGTGTATGTTCTTGGAGCCTCTGGGTGTTTCTTCATGGTATCCTATGCCATCTTGAGCCAAATTAAGTGGACGGGGCTGCCGCTGACTAGTGCCAAGGACTATCTGCATTGCAGGCAGCCCATCCTGGCCCAGCTATGAAAGCTGAGAATAGCATACTTCTGATACCATTTCTGGGTGCATAGAGAAACAGTGCAAGTTTCTCAGCCTGGTAGACCAAACTGTCTGCTTGTGGGTCACCCACACATGGGCAGCTGGTCCACTATGTCAGCCTTGAATACTGCGTGGACTGCTTACCAACAGTCCACAGTTGGAGCATGATACAGTGCTTGATCCAATGCCGCATCTGACGTGGACGCAGCATATAGAACAGTCTGCAGTGTAGATGAGGTGTTACAGAGGATCCAATGGCTTGATCTATTGGCCCAGTGCAGAAAGATCCCTAGAGTCTTCTTCATATGGCTGTGTCATTGCCTCCCATAAAAGTCTAGATACATCTATGCATCGGTGATTTAGATGCAGCTTTTAAAAGGACCCTCCATGCCTTTCCCCAGTTCACATATTCACTGAAGAAGAAGAGTTGGCTTTTCTGCCCCGCTTTTCTCACCCATTTAAGGGGACTCAAAGCGGCTGACAAACCTTCTGTTCTTCTCCCCACAACAGACACCCTGTGAGGTGGGCGGGGCTGTGAGAGCTCAGAAGAGAGCTGTGACTAACCCAAGGTCACCCATCTGGCTTCATGGTGGAGGGCGGAATCGAACCCAGTATTCCCAGACAAGAGTCTGCCTCCCTAACCACTAGACCAAACTTGGAAGCTCACAATCAACGTGGCCAATGTGCTGTTCGCACTGCTGCTGAGCTTTCCTGCTTGTTGACTATTCAATTTTCCTGGACAGCAACCTACAGTCATGTGATTGGCTGATGGAACTGTCAGTCAGGGGCATATGATGGGCCGGTCAACTTGCTTGTGAGCCACAAGGTGCTTTTGCTCTTTTTTCCAACCAATCAGCACAAATATTCCTTCTCCCATTGTTTTGTAAAAAAAAAACAAAAACACCACCACACAATCTCCATAAAATCCAGATATCTGTATATCTAACTCTAGTGAATGCAAAGCTACTATTTTAAATAGTTTTGGCATTTTTGTTAGCACTTTAATACTGAAGAGCAGAGTACGCTAATTTATGTTTCTTAATTGCTGCTGTACACTTTTCAAATACACCAAAAAAAAGGGGGGGGGACACTTGAGCATCACAGGATAACCCCAAGTCACTTCAATTTCAGGGATAACAATCTGTCCAGAAGCATAAGAGATTGTCAGTCATCCTCAACCACAAACTTATAAGGCATTTTTGGAAATCTAAGTATGGGACACTTTTTCTTAAAGGAATTATCTGATTCTACCCTTAGTAAGAATGGGCCCCTATACTAACTGCTACCACAAGAGGGCAGACAAAACAGGGGCTGAAAAAGGAAGAGACTTCGTAAAAAACATATTTTAGACTGACACCTTTTCTCAAGTCCTTTTGCTTTACTTTTTTGTGGGGGGGGGGGGAGAAGCAGGAAAGGGAGAAATGCCTTTCTATGTTTCAACTAAAGATGTTGCCTTCTTGCCTTGCTGTTGAAGATTATTGTAAAAGTGAATTACACCTTGAATTAAGGTACAGTAAACACACTGAAACTAGTCTGCAATGAATGCACGTACTGAATGTGTGTGAATGTCCGTGTTTAATGCTCAAGTGTAATCCAGTCACCTGATTTTCAAAGGATCTCAGAATCCCTGCTGGACAAATCTGGCTCAAGAAATAACCGCCAGACCTCGGACTGAGAGTGGGGGAGCTGTACACAATTTCTGCATCTGTTTCCCTAAGCTGTATAGTCATGAAATATGTGGCATACAGGGTGTATTTTTCTCTAGAATGCTATTTTTGGTAGTTTCCATTACACAGTATTTTTTCTTTAAAAAACACACAGTTACATTCTTACTAAAATAGAAGAGCTATTCTTCTTTTTTTCCAGAGAACATTTCTACTTCAACAGCTTGTTGGAAACTGAGGGAAGCAGCTTTGCCAAGATCACTTTGCCTTTGAGTATTCATATCAGTTCCACATATTTGCCTACCCGGATTTAGCCATTTTTGCACTGTCATATTGATATATGATTTCACACCACATATAACCCTAATCCTTAAGTCTCCAGCTTTTTTGGGCCTCTGCATGCATTTCATATTTTGAGAGCATATTTGGAGTGCTATTCCTCCGGTTTCTCTTTCTCCACCCCAGATTAAAAGAGCATGTGTGAACAGAGAAGGCATCATCCACACATACTAATTAGGACAACCAGAGGTCAGCAATGGGACCAGGTGTGCTGACTTCAGTTTTGTACCATTAATCCATGGAAGCACTCTGAGGATGCTTCTCTTGGTGGAGTCAGAATGGAGGGCCATTTGGATGGCAACCCTTACTCCAGAAGGTCCCTTCCAGACCAGTGGGGAAAAATCTGCAGTTAGTAGAAAAGTCTTAGCTTACCTGGCTGTGAAGCAACAACTCGTTGTCTCCACCCGAAATGCAGGTCCACAACTTCCTCCTTGGCAGCTGCAAGACTTCCGTGTTACGCAGGGTGAAGCACATGCCACGTGGGATGGGGCAGCCAATGGGAGCTGAGCTGCAAGCAAAGCTGTCGTTCGCTGTTCTTGCCATCCTGTCCGGACTGGCAGGAAACTTCAAATTTACCTGATATGGCAGAGCAAGCGCTCATTGTTCTGCAGTAGGTAAATTCAAAGTAGCAGTGGCATAATGCCCCATCGCTGCGAAGTATTGGGTGTCAGATGTGACACCCACACCCTGACTGTGCATCGAAATGTGCAGGGCTGGGTGGAAATATTGCCTGTGCAAGCAGCATAACATTTGCCAAGAAGGTCTGGCTGGCATAGAACTCCCATCTCAGAGTTGCACATATTTGCTGAAGACAGAAATCGGCCCTACCCAGCCCAGTGAAGAGGTAGATGTGGATGGAGCCGTACACTCCTATCAAGTTTGATCTTCTGTGGGACCTACATAAAAACAGATCAATTACAATTAAATGAATAGTCTGATTGATACAACTCCTGCTTTGGAGCTGTACTGGGGGAGATATGCAATGATAACACAGGATATTTTACTACAGAGAGAGAACCGTCAGGTGACAAATCAAGTTGCACTATTTGCATTAAAACCCTTTAAAGCAAGAGAATTCTATCTTCATACTACAGGAGCTACTTGAAAAGGAGACAATGAAATCTAACCCGTTTTATGTCGTCTTTTTAAAGTTCTTAAATTAATCCTGATATTTCAACTTATGTGGATCTGCTTTATTAACTTATGTACTATTCCTGGATCTGATTATTGTAAATTCCAAACAAATACAGACATAGTGACTCAACACAAGGGAATAAGTAAGTAAGTAAGTAGATAGAACTGGGCTATAGCAAAGAAAGTGCAAGGCCTTTTTTCAGAACCACACAGAAAGGAGTCAGAAAAGCAGAGGAGCAAAATTAGAGATGGAGAAATAACAGTTTGTTATCACAGTTTCCCAGGGCCATGTAAGGTCAGGAACCTAAGAGCCCTGCCTTCTTCCATTCTATGCTTTTTACCTTTAAATAAGAGGAAACATCATCAATAGAGAGCAAATTGTGGGCACTTTTTAATGAAGGATGTTTCTCAAACTTGAGACCTGTCTTTAGCTGACAAGGATATGTGTGATGTTGGCTATGGGTGGATTTAACCAACCAAATACATTCAGCAGGAGGTACCTTCATCATTTTGACCTTGCCGCACCCTGGCCAAACTGCCTCCTGTTTCCTGTGTCAATGAACATATTAACAAGGCTAAGAACAATGTGTCGCCCTGCTTCATGGGTCACTATGTGAGGGCCGCCTGAAGTGTGAGAAGGCCCTCAGGCCCCTATCTAGGTCCTGAGGCCACTAGATTGTTTGGTGGGGGAAGAAGTGCAGACGGATGCTCTGGGGGCCCAGGAAAGGTTTGTGGGTTACAAAATGGAGACACAGTTATTATTTTAGTTAAATTCTAACCCACCAGCAAGTTGATAGTCAAAGACCAGACAACATAACTAAGGGGTAATTTAATAGCCAAAGGTAAAGAGATGCCACCTGATGACTGCCTAAAGGTGTTCAACAATGGCCCTTTACAAATTTTATGGGGAAGGGCATTCCATGGCTTGAAGGCCACCACCAAAAAGGCTATGTTAGGTGACTTCATTCCCAAGTGTAGCAGCAGGACCAACAAGGTCTCTTAAAAGAGCTCTAATTGTATGTTTCTTAACATCTTTGCCAAGATCTGCATCGGGCTGTTATGGTGCCATAAGACCAACCTGATGCTACATAGGACACGTGTCTGTGAGCCCTTGTTGTATCACCAAGGTGCTTCTAAGGCACAAGATACACACATTCTTGCACACCTTGAACTACATAGTGCTATCAGTGTCCCTCTTCCCAGCACTATGTGGACTTACTGGTATAGCACTCTGGTTTTACTGAACACAGGAAAATGGTTGTGGTCATTTCCAGTGTTCAGCAAAACAGCACTGAGGGAAACATGTTGGTTGTATATTTTGTTGTGTTATAAATAAACACTGTCATCATCTTCATCATCTTTGCTCAATCTGCTGTTACTGCCACGGTGCAGAATTTCCTTTTCTGAAATTTACCTGATGAGTAGGACTTATAAAACAGATAAAGACAACTTTCTCCGTAAGTAACAAAATGACTCATACCCAGGTCACTTCAGATCCTTCATGCCAGTGGAACAACGATGATGGCACATTCTTTGGGCAACAAAAGCAACCATTGTGAAAAGGCAGCAATTCAGCTTGCCCCAAAATGTAAATTTTTCATCTCCGAGACTCAAATCAGGATCATATCTGAAAGCTCTCTGCATTACAGGACTTTTTTTGTGTGCTTCTTTTATACGGCTATGTTTCTGTGCTTTAAAAACACACTGCATTTCTCCTGGCTTCTATTCCCACCTTTGGCAGGTTTTAAATCCTCTCTTGCCAAAAGTAGCTGCGTATACTAAAATTCCAGGCACAGTTCCAGATACTAGCTCTGCTCTTCTTTAGTTCACTGGGTAACTTTTGACAGGTGAGCAGAAGAAACTTCCAGAGTTGAAGGAACACAGTGTATGTTACATATAGAGAACAGAGTTAGTCCCTCTTCATTGCATGGGTCTCTTGTTAAGACTTTATCACTAGTTGCAGCAAGGAAATGTTACCAGTCCTACCAGGATACACCTAAAATTTAATATGGACTCTTTTGCATACCCAGTGCTGTACAGCTCTTCTGAAATATTTCCACAGTGGCTCCTGGTGTGGCCCAGGAAGAGGTCTAAGACAACTGGCTTCCACATGTGGTGACAGGAAAGCACAGGCCTTGATTCTCCAAGAATGCTCATCTGCACTGGATGGAGGATAGAGGAACATGAAATGCCCAAAATGGCACCAGATCTCATTCTGCCAGTAGATGTTGCTACACACATTGTCTCAGAACAGTGCACCATGTCTCTTCGTAGCCTTCAGCATAAAGAGAGGCTATTTTGGCAATGCATCACCAGGACACCATGACCCTAGGAACTCCAGAGGAACAGCCTTCAGAACCAGTAGCACAGGCTGGCTTGGGATGGATCATCCCAGTGTGGGTGGCCCTGTCCCACACCAGGGACAGCCTGTCTCAGCCTTGGATGTGTCCCATAGCCTGGAATGGAGTGTCCTGTCCTGTTTTAGGATACAAGAGGTAGTGTGGATGTGCTCAGAGTGTGTCTTCTCTTCATTCACAAATGACTCTTGTTTGCTTATCTTAGAAAAGCTCAACGTACAAGATCATTCTCACTAGTTTTGTGGTAGCTGGGGTGCCACTGTTGACTGCATTGACACAACCACATAGCTTCCTTGGCAAATACAATAGTGGCTTGCCTTTACTTCTTCTGAGGAGATGCTGGGGACTGAACCAATGACCCTCTGCTTTCCAGGCAATTGGTCTACCATTGAGTTAAGGTTTTGCATTTGTGGTGAAGGTTTTGCCCGTGTCTTCTGCTTGACATGCCCATAAGCATTTGGAGGGCCACTGGGTGAGACAGGATGCTCGACTAGATGGGTTGTGGCCTGATCCAGTAGGGCTTCTCTCATGTTCTTGTGTTCTTTTTGAGTTACACCTGCCTATCTAACTGCATCCTCCTAAAAGTCATTGAGTTATTAGATGATCAGATTCACTTGCAAGCAAAGACTATTGTAGATTGTATTCAGAATATACGTTTGATTTTGTCTTTGTCTTAACAACTAATTTTCTCTTTGAGTCTTGACATATCTTTAAGCACTTGCTTGGTAGGGGCATGCCAGATACATGTTAGGCACACTACTGCAGGCCATGGAAATTCAGTTCCCTATGGCAAAATGTAGCCTTAGCACCTGGTGCAGAATCAGTGCCTGGTAGTGCTAAAAATAGACCGTGCAGAGGCTACATCCCAGTTCCTGACACTGCTGTGCG
The DNA here is from genome assembly GCA_014337955.1 of Aspidoscelis marmoratus. NCBI lineage: Eukaryota > Metazoa > Chordata > Lepidosauria > Squamata > Teiidae > Aspidoscelis > Aspidoscelis marmoratus. The sequence continues at coordinate 31,594,403 of MTQE01002208.1, forward strand.
TGCAGCCAGCTACAGCAGGACAAGCCCACATTGCTCTCCTGGAAGCTGTCTTGGCAGTACACCGCCTCTGCACCCCTGGCTAAAATAGTCCCAGCTGGACTCTTCTCCCTAACTGCTCATTGCTGTCACATACAAGTGACTAGGTCAGTCTACCACCAGGGAACATCTAGTCTGGTCTTGTGGTTAGAGAGCTGGACTCACATCTCATAGTCACCAGGTTTGATTCTGCACTCCTCCATTAAACCAGCTGAGTGACTTTGGGCTTGTCACAGCTCTCTTTATGACTTTCTTACAGCCCCACCTACCTCGTAGGGTGCCCGTTGTGGTGAGAAGAACAGAAGGGTTGTGGGCAGCTTTGAGTCATCTTAAAAGGGTGAGAAAAGCAGACAAGAAATGTCAACTCTTCTTTTTCTTCTTCTGTTGGTGTGGAGTCTGGCACCATTTTCTCACTAGGACATGTTCCAAAACCATGCCCCATGTAAGATACAGCATTCTATTGTGAGAAATGGCCTTCTGGGAGACCAGTCCACAATGCCAATGAGATAGTATTTGGGGCAGCTGTCCGAGGCTAGCAACCTGGTGTGGATCCTACCTAAGATACTACAAGATGCTGTGGTATCTTTTCTACAGCATATGAGCAGGCCACTTCTCTGAATCTGAACTAGCAGAAGTGGTTGCTACAGTATTACTTTATGACACTTGTTCCTCCTAGTGCTATCATTCTCAATCTTTAATGAGAGCAAATCAAAATGGGTTGCTCCAGGAGATACCCTCAGGATGAGTCCCTGGCAGCTCAAGGAATAAATCTCACTTGCTGATTGACACCCCTCCCCCATTACCCAGGATTCCCACCTCCTCTGCCAGGGCCCAGTGTTAAGTAGGACAAGTAGCTGCTCAGCAACCATCCATCTGTCATGGAGAGAAAGGTTGCCAGTATGCCACCGTCCAGAAGAAAACAACACAAAAAAATAGGCCAGGTATTTTGCTTAACCATGAATGAAACATTAACAAGACAGTCTGCCTTCATGTTATTTGGGTTTTTGTCCAAAATAAATGAATCAAATAAAACCCTGCCTCAAACAAAGGGCTGGAAAAACAACTTTTCAAAAATTCCTGTATGAAATTGTTACTGGGGTGGATGGTGGGGGAGAATTCCCTGCATTTCATCCTAGCTCACCTTCCTGATTTTTTGTGAGGGTAAAATGAAGAGGTGAAAAATGGCTGCGTCCAGAGACGTTTATACTGCACATTGAAATGTGCAGTCCCGATTGAGCCATCACACACAACAATCAATTGTCGTGGTGTCGCATTATACGATCGGAACTGCACACTTACCTTAATGCTGGATCAATGAAACTCACTGGGCAGTATAAAGAATATCCATAGCTTCAAGCCAATGCAGGCAGGACGGCAAGAAAAGCAGACGAGATGCCGACTAAAGAGGAAGGACAGATCAAAATTTCAATAGGAGAAGGTACAGAGCTGCTTTCTAATTGGGATGGCTGGTTGTCACTGCTCAGTGAGTATACGGCACTTTTAGAATTAACTGCGGATTTATTCTCCTAGTCTGGAGGCAGCCAACAATGTTCATTAGCTTTAGCTGTTTGGAAAGAAGGCAAAATGCAAACCATATAACCATATAAAGTACAGTCTACAAAATGTTAAACTATTTTTAAAAAGAATGTTGAAAGAGGAATAAATGGCTTACATTTCATTTGGTCCCTTTAAGGACCGGTGACGCAGGGGCTTGTCTGGTTAGTTTATGGTCAGGCCAGCCCCGCTTGGCTATTTTCTGCTCATATTTAGTTAAATGCCATTTAAAAATAAGCAGAACTCTGCTCACTTATGGCTTCAGAAGGGGAGGCCTGCTAGTTCTCCAAACAAAACTCTGCAGGCCCTGGTCAGGCCCTAAATGTTCTGTTTTCACATAAGCCTACTAGTTCTACTGTGAGAAACTTCAGCCTGTGAGATGAATTTGTTGATTTACTGGTCTGCTGGACAGACCATATGCCTTATTTTCCTGCTTAGTCTCACTAGCTGGACAGTCTCCAAGGGCATGCAAAGTCAAAGTATGTCACACTAGGTGGCAGCGCTTCCGCCCCTGCTAACATTTTCACACTGACCACATTTTCTCCACAACTTGTTTGTCCTGGGGTTGTATCTGATTCACTTGCTCTAGGCCAGTGTGTGCAATGGTGGTCAATGTGGTTTCAGTAAAAGGCGCAATAGCGCTGATGGGCAGGGGAACTGCAGGGAACAACTTGCAGGCCCAACATGCCTCATTTTGACTAACTCAGACACATGGTTGCAATGGTTCACACCAACCTGGGCTGTGTCCAGACTTACAGATACTGCGCATTCCAATGCTCAGTCGGGGCATGAGCGTCACACGATGTCTGATACTGCATAGAGGTGACGTATTATGCCGCCGGTACTTCAGATTTACCTACAGCGACACAATGAGCACTCACTCCGCAGTATCAGGTAAATTCGAAGTTTCCCACCAGTCTGTACAGGACATGGAGAACAGCAAACGAAAGGTGAGCCTGCAGCTCAGCTCCCATCGGTCGCCCCATCCCATGTGACGCATGCCACGGAAGTACCACAGCTTTCTCTGAGAAAGCTTCAAAGAGGCTGCTGGAGTCCAGTGTGTCGTGGTTTTGCAGCAGGTAAGCTGTGCTTTTTTCTATAACAGCGGGTTTTATTCTGCTAATCTGGATACTACCTTGGAGTTCAGTGTGAAAATTGGATTTTGGAGTTTTGGTGGACAGCTCGATGAAGATGTCAACCCAGTGTGCAGCAGCAGTGAAAAAAGCAAATTCAATGCTAGGATCAATTAGAAAGGGAATAGAAGAGAGGTTGGGAAGCGTCATTTTTGCTATGGTGAGGCCACACACGCTTGGAATATTGTTTACAATTTTGGTCACCACATCTCAGAAAGAATATCGTGGAACTAGAAAAGGTGCAGGAAAGGCCAACCAAACTGATCAAGGGGCAAGAACACCTTCCTTATGAAACCAGGTTGTAATGTCTAGGCTTCTTCAGCCTTGAAAAGAGGCATTTAAGAGATGACCTGATTTATAAAATCATGCATGGTGTAGAAAAAATAGACAACCATGGGGCACTGTATGAAGCTGATGGGCAGGGGAAAATATTTTTTCACCCAGAGGGCCATTGGTCTATGGAATTTACTGCTAGAAGAGTTGATAGCAGCTAGTATGAATAGATTGAAGAAAGGATTAGATAAATTCATGGAGGACAGGTGTTTCAATAGCTACTAGAATAGATGCCTAGGTACTGCCTATGGGTTGGAGAGACAGCCAGGATGCCCCTCAAGGTCATTTGCAGGGAACAAAGAGCAAGTGAAAGTTTTGCCTTTGTCTTCTGCTTGCAGCCCAAAAGCAACTGGTGGGCCACTGTGTGAGACAGGATTCTGGACTAGATGGGCTGTGGCCCGATCCAGCAGGACTCCTCTGCGGTTGCAGTCAGATGTAGCAAAAAAGTTCTCAAAGGCCCCATCTGCATGCAAAGAAAAATCCGTTAAAAAGGTTCTTTTGCTTCTGAGTGTCTGCATGCAGAGCTTTACTCTGGGCTTCCAGAGCCACAAAAGAGGAAAATCCACGGCAGAAAAACCCTCCTTTAAACAAGACTACCTCCGCACTTTTGGGAAGCCGCGGGTTTTCCTGGGAGCATGGAGACGTTTTCTCCACATCTTCTCCCATATTCCACTGAATTTTTAGGCATTTTTGATCTCTGCAGAACTGGCTGTCAGAATCAGCTGCATTCAGCTCTTTCAGGGGCAAGCAGAGCTGCGAACTGTCACATTGTCTCACTTCAGAGGGGAAGATTTTGTGCTTGCTAACAGGGAAAGGTGATACTAATTATCATTATCATTACCACGGAGATTGTTTCTCAGCAAGCAAATCTCTCCCTCCCTCTACTAATAACGCAGCCTCCGATCAGTTTCACTTCACAGGTCTGGTTTTGTGCTAATCCGCTGCCATTACCTGAATGCAGGCAGCTGAATTTGATAGCTGAAGGGAGCCTGCTTTCAGTTCTGCTTGTAACTATGTTGCAAACATTAGTTAGGGAGAAAGTGAGCTGCTTTCAGTAACTGCTTTTAACTCTTGGCAGCCAAGTAAAGGGATGATTTTGTGTTTTGGAGGTTCAATTGAGGTTTTTGCCTTTCTGCAGCCAGCCAGCGGGCGGGCGGGCGGGCGGGCGGGCGGGGGGAGAAAAGGGTGTGGCTCACAAAAAGCAGTTTGCATGGAGACAGGAAAGTACGTTTTAAATCCGCGTTGCCCCAAACCACATGGGGATGCTTTATTTTGAATTACAACCCACATTTTTAAAATCTGACACAAGAGGGAAGCAAAAATAGACCTGGAGACGCACCCATTGATGGTTGGTTCTGTGGCCCTCTTGTTTTCTTCCCATCTACTCTACCTTTTCTAGCATTGAATGTTCATGATAACTGTGTATGGATGCAGCCTGAGTTTGAAAATCAGAACAAAGGTCTGCAGAATTCCAGAAAAGGATCATGGGTACTATTTTGGAGAGGATATAGAACTTGCTGTGAGAAGAAAGTATAGAAAGTCCCTAATTGTAGAAAGTCCCTGACTTTCCAAAAAAAGATAATAAAATAATAGAGTATATAGCAACATAAAACAGTTCAGAGAAATATTTCTAATGTTTGAGGAATGGTGCTAAATGAGCTGTAACATGTAAGTAAAGAACAAAAGGGGGAAGTAAGGCTTGGTTAAACATATGGAAAATATGTAGGTTAAGTGCTGCAAAATACTGATATATCAATGTTAGGGGACGCTGTCATAGGTTAGTTCAAGAATATGTTTACTTAACAGTATTGGTACAACTGGGCTATGTTTCCTGAATTGTAAACAAGTAATCATGTGACCAAGTAAATGAAATAATGTAATTAACTATAAAATTTGTCAAGAATTAAGACATTTGCATGTAGTCTCTTGGGAATCCTGTAAGTGTCTTCCTCCTGTGCACTTGAGAAATAAAGTAATTTCTGAGCAGAGCTGACCTGGCTCAAGTAATTTCTTCCACATTGCCAACTACACAATTTTGGTGGTCCTGCTGCTCTTCCTTTGAATGGTCTCTACTGTTAAGTTGAATATGCCCTGGATAGCTTTTCTCTATTTTCTGTAACATCAGACACCTGGCTGCTCTGAATATATAGCAAGAAAAACTCATGTTTCTCAAACTCCAATTCCACTCAGCATGTATGATTAACTATTTAAACCCATTAATAAAACTGGTAGTTAGTCATTGCTTTTTTTATTTCATTGTAAAACCACCATGACCACTATAAGAAGATAGGGTAGCATATAAATCTGAAAGAATGTGTGTCAGAATAGCCCCCCAGGTACCCTCAAGCCCCAATCTAGGCAAGGAATTCACACATACACAGTCTCCCGTAAAGCGGGTTGTTCTGTTTATTGAGCTAATAGCAGAAGATGAATCAGGGGAAAGTAGGAGTATATCTAGCTGCAATGTTAGCCGGTTCCCAGAGACCAAGGCCACTCTGGTGTAAAAGTATAAACAACCAAGATGGTCTCCAAGGAAAGCAGGAGCCAGCAGACAAGCCAGAGATAAGGCCTGGTGTGAGTGAGAGCAAAGTATGGCTGGGGAATGTCCCTCGTTATATGTGAATGAGTAAGATAACTCTGAAATCACATTATTCCTTTTCTCCAACTGAGGCCTCCTCCAGACAGTTGCCAGATATCCCGTTAGGAGCCAATAAGGCAGGACATCATCCTCACATAATTACTGCCTCCTAACTAAACAGAGCAACAGTCTTTGGGCTTCTGAAATGCCCGGACGTGTGTGGACACCTATTTCAGTCTCCATGCATGCACACTGACCAATCATAAAAGCTCTATCCAAAAAGTAAATAAACAAGCTATTACTAGGAAACCTGTGATCACCACTGGGTTTTCCAGCAATAGTTTTTAGCACATTTTCATGGGCTCTGGAAGCACAGCTATGGTGGGGTTGCCTCAGATACATGGTGTGCTATATTCCTCCCATTTGGATACTTTTGTAAATCATTCTAGTTCTGATTTACTATAAATTAAGTATGAATATGTAGAATTTATAACAATTCACTGGTATCTTACTAGCAAGAGGGAGGGAGCGACTTGGTAGCTGGGTATACTACCATGTCACCTGCAGTTGCTAGCAAGATAACATTCTATCGGATATTAATGCTGCTATTATCATGGGTTTATTCATTAAAAGAAACTTCCACACAATAAGAGAAAACTATTTGTCAACAGAACAGACTGCTTTTGACTCCATTCTCCTTACAGCACAGCCAAGAAAGAATAGTGTTGGCATGTAAATTATAAAAGGCAACAGCAGCTGGCCACATGGATGTAAAGGGTAATTACACAATCACTAGTTTGCAATAAATAAAAGCTTAGTAATCTTAATTTTGCCTTGGGCTCTAACTTTCCAAGCAAAAGAGATGGGAAACTTCTAGAAAATAATGATTAAATGTGTTCTGGCCAGACAACAGCCCTATTGGTTAAATATTTCCAGAAGGATCAAGAATCAGTCGTGCGTTAAACCAAAACAGTTTGTGTCTAAGACTAGTTATGGAAACTTGTATCTTGAAGCCTTGGTGACCAAGGAAATAACTTCTGAGTAACAACCTTAATAACACTTGCTGAAATGTTGCGTACAAAGGATTCCTTTCCCTGTGTTTTTGAATTGTTAAAAATTCGCCATAGGCCACTCCCCAGAACTCAGCTAGTACTAACAAAACAATTGCTGAAAATGGTATTAATTTTTGCACTTCAGCCATTTAAGATAGTTCAAGAACCATCATGATTGAATGGGGTGGTGGTGGTATTTCCTATTCTCTTTGCTAAACTTGATCTCTCACCATTCTTCTGATGAAATGCTGCCTCAACAGAACTATTAACAGCAGCGGCAAATGGCAGATAAAGAATTGCAGGACTAGTCTTCATGGGCTATTGACAGATAGAGACAAGCACAACAGCAGGAGTGGCAGTGAGGTGGGAGCTCGTGTTTTCCAAATATATCCTACAAGCACATGGGGAAGGGGGCTCGAGTTGCACTACTGATATATCCTGACAAACAGAAATGTGGCAGATGAAGTAGGAAGAGATTGTGAGCGTCGCACTACCAATTTTGGACTAATTAACAATTTGCATTCTGTATGTTACTGTATTGCATGATACAGGTCAGTGAAGTACTGGAGAACACAAGAGGACATAAAGAGGAGCCCTGCTGGATCAGGCCACAGCCCATCCAGTCCAGCAATCCGCCTCACACAGTGGCCCAACAGTTGCTTCTGCGCATCTCAACCAGACGACAAAAGGCAAAACCTTCACCTGCTCTCGACTCCCTGCAAATGGCCTTGTGGGGCATCCTACCAGTCTCTCTAACCCAGAGGTAGTACGGAGGCATCCATTCCAGTAGCCCTGTAAATATGCAGAATGGCTCACAGAAATCTAATCCAGGCAGCTTTCCTTTGTATCAAAAAATAACAAGGCAGCCTCCCCCCCTCCCCCACCAGTTGAAGCTTACCTTTTAGGACGAAGGCTCATTGGGGCGCAGCAGATAAGTGTGCATAGCCAGTCCCAGGCCGAAAACGGCCCGGCTACAGCTGGCTTCTTTGTCTGTCTCTGGAACGGACTAAGACGCTATGGTGTAACTGTGGCCACAGTCCTACTGCTTTCAATAGTAATAGAGCACACTTCAGAATTTTCAGCTTGGCTGAAGTTCATTCTGGCCCATGAATGTTAAAGGTACAGATAATCATCCCAGCTGCGTCTTATAGTCAGGTTGGAAGCTTTAGTCAAGTCACTTTTCTCCATCATCTCTAATAGTTGTTGACCAAAATCTTCTAGGCATCTTATACAAGAGAAGAGATAGAGAATGTGAACCCAGGCAGAAGCACCTTTTATTTTATTTTATTTTATTTACAATTTGCCTCCAGCACCAGGTGTTCCAGAAGTTTGCCCTACCTTTTAATGTGGCCATTCCGTTTAACTACCCAAAGCTCAGCAGACACAGCACCCAGTCAAAGGATGTGGAATGTAAGACTGAAAGGCCAGCTTTGAAACAGCTACAGCTCATGAATCACCTTTGCCCTGGAATGCAGAAGACGCAAGCCCCTTGATTTTTCAGCTTTTGCTTGAGACCTTTGTGTACCCAGCGATTTGCTGCTTCCTGAGGTAATCTTTGCTTTGCCAAGATTGCTGTTTATTGCTGCTTTCATTGTGTTTTACTACTTGAATCTATTGATTTCATTATTTATATTGTTGTAGACTACCCAGGAAATGGTGAGCTGGGTGATTTTTCTTTTAAAGAGAAATAAACAAACATCAACTTCTATCATCTTTGACTCTCAACCATGGTCCAGGGACTGACTGGTGTGATCTCAACATCAAGGATGGGAAACAATGCCATAAAAATGAGTATCAACCTCCTCATTTAAATCCAGGGTTTACCGCAAATCTTGGCTCTTTAATCCTGGCATCTACAACTTGGCAACTATGTCCCTATGTGTAAATAGTCACTGTGTAACTAGGACAAGGTCATGTCACAAATGTCTAGCATATATGATGTCAAGCAGTATTAAAAGATGACAACAATCCCTCACAGAGGACTTTTCAGTTGGGAAAAAGGCCAGTTCAGGCCTGCATGTGGCTAGATTACCAGCACTTCCATCTAATGAGATACAGATAGGGTCATTTCTACTGCCAAAGAAAAGAAAATCAAGATAGACTGGAACTTTTTTTTGTCTCTGCAGCAAGAAACAAGTGGAAATAATACAGAAAAATTACATGCATAGACCTCCCCTCCTGATCCAACCATCCTTCTAATTGTGCAGAGAGCTCATATCACCACAGCACGTTTGAACACTTATCCCACAGATCGTTTTCCAATTATCAATAAATAGGAAGTCATAGCTGATGCTGCTGAGACTTTAGGGAGGATACAGCACCAAACTAGCAGAGGAGTGTGTAGTAGCAAGGAAGCTGACCATCAACATCTTCCATCTACTAAGTCACTCCCTGTTGCTAGCAAGATTCTAGCATTAATATATGACAGAACATTATTGTTGGGGGCTCATTCATTAGAAGCTTCCAGACTATGTTGTAGCTACATTCTTTTACTGAACATGGAAGAGGTCTGCATATTCATCTCTAAAATGCCACATTTCTATTCTCCCTCAAAAGGTGTGTATGACTCAATAGCTTGGCAGCCCATACTAAGCTATGGCCTCACTGCACCACACCTCAGCCTTCCCGAAGGAGGAAGAGAGGTCACTGAGCTTCATTGCCCACAGACTGAGGCACTCTAGGCACTGAATTATTCATAGATTCTCTTTGCTCTGACTGCCATTTCCTGAGAAAAAGGAGAAAAAAAAAGACTACTGCAGAAACAAAAGGCTATCTGGCCAGGAGATGTGTTGCCTGACCTTGGCAGAACCTCCAGTCCACTGTTTATTTATTAAAGCACTCCAGAAAGTTTGTTTTGCATGTTACCTTTTGAGAATAGCACAACAGTTTGTCAGAAGCAAGAGATATTTCTTGTTCTCTACCTGAAATACGTAAGAGACAGCAACTGCTCTAGAAAATCAACCCTGAGACTTCTGGCAGCTTTAAAGACAAAATAACTGGCAAACTTTATCGTGGCACATTTCATACTAGAGCTGTTAGTCTATATGAGGCCAAAAGAGATAGGCAGGATGCCTCTAAAGACCATTTGCAAAGAATTGAGAGCAGATGAAGTTTTTGCCTTTGCCTTCTGCTTGAGAGGCCCATAAACAATTGGTGGGGCACTGTAGCCCTGTTTGCACTTACGTGACAGGGATGTTATAATGCCACACCAAACAGGTGAAGACCAAGTGCTGTGGGAGCCATTTGCACTCAAAGGACTAGTCAAGCCCCATACCAGACCTTGAAAAGTGAATGGCTAAACCAGGGCAGGCTGGGTGGCCACAGCCACAGCCACAGCACATCCAGCATGTGCCTGGATGTTACCATAGCAATCAGGACAGTGTTTGACTGCAGAGCCACCACCCATGATACCACACCTGCTCACAGTGTCGCACCTGGAAGACAGTGCAAACACTGCTGCCCAGGAGCCACCTAGCTGCTTCCAATCCAGCAGTCACAGCTAGTTAGGACTGGGGAGGGCTTGGTGAACTGGACAATTACAGCAGTGGCAGCATTCAGACACACTTACCCTGTGAGCGGACCAGCACTCGCTAGTCTGGAAGTGTGAACAGCGCCAGTGTGAAATAGAATGCTGGATTGGATGTGCCATGGGCAGATCCAGCAAGGCTCTTATATTCTTAAGATTCCTTATTAGACTTTTCTGCAAGGAGCAAACATGTATATCCCTCTGGAATGTTCCAGTAATTAGGTCCTTCACCACTCTTTTGAGGCTCACCACACTGTTAGTTGGTTTTGGAAACTGCAGCTGCTCCCTTTTTCATGCCTGAAAATGCAATAGCGCTAATGATTTTCAGACAAAACATTTAACATTTCCATTTCAGATGGATTTCCAGGACATCTGAGAACCTTGCCAGTGATTTTTTTTTCTGCCACAGTGCTATTTTGGTGTTTTAGTTGCAATATAGTGGTTTATGAATTTTTGTAGCTGTATATTGAAAATGTTTAGGTACTATACCTTTTTGGGAAAGTGTTTGCTTTAAAACCCACAAAAATGCATTTGCTTTATAAATGCAGGAAAAGTGAAATGAAAGAAAGAAAAGGTGAACTTTTAAAAGTGACCTACAGATAAGCCAACATTACTGATGACCAAATACCATGATATGCTGAATGTATTTTCTCCTTTCTATTTAGTTACAGAAAGAAGCCAAGAGAACTGGAGAAAATATCTTTAAGATGCATGCCATAGTTTGATGGCCTCAAATTAAAGAACAGAGAGAGAGCAGTTGCTTACAAAGGAAGATTACTTTGTTGGAGACTGTTTTTCCCAAAAGAGAGACTATGGCTTTATGATGGATTCATCCAGAACTTTAATAATAAGCAAACAAATGCATCATCTGTATACAAATATTTAGCCACAGGTTCCTGGATGCGGAGATTAAAATCAAACAGCTGTACAGTGTGCTTGGAAAGTACCCTAGTAAAGGTTGAGGGACTGACTCCTATTCATCTAACAGGCTATATTGTTTTTTGTTGTAACTCAGCCCTTTCTAGCCGGGTGTTCTGTTCTTGACTACAGCTCAGATTGGCTGCATACAATTTTCTCCTTACACACCTCGTAAATGTGAGGATGAGACAAAGGTTTTCTCTTCAACAATTTTATCTAGACTGATGGAGTGTAACAGCCCATCTGGCCTTTTTTGGCAAGGACTGGAATGCCAGTGGCTTTCCTTGACCATTTGGCTACCACCTCAAAAGGCTGCTGTGCTCACTGCTGCTCTGAGACACCTGCTGATCTACTTCAAACGCACACTGTGTTCAGCTCCAAACTCATAAAATAGTAAAGAAGAAAGCAAGAGGTCTGCTGCCATATTTTTAGGAAACACACACACCCCAATTTAATTTGTGAGGTAAGTCTGGGCTAAATATGCCTATTTCTAAAAAAACATACTTCCTTTTCCCCCTTCCATATAACTAATACTTAAATTTAAGCAGAAATCTCTCACTTTTATGTTCTCTCTCTCACTCACACACACCCTACAGTCTTTGTTACCATCAACTCTTTTAAAAAAGAACCCAAACTTCATTATCTATATGGAGAATAATTCATGCAAATGTTGTCACTAAACATAAAAAGGTGCAGAGTTTTATTCTCGGAAAGGGTAGGCAAAAAGCATAACTCATTGTCCCCTTCATGAAAAACCTCAGGATGAAAGAATGTAAATTGGGCCTTCTAAGTAGCTTCTGGGTAACCAATCCTGGAGGTAGAATATGGATTTCCCCCTCCTATTATTAAAAGCTGCATTGAAATAAAGGGATGCTTGCCTACAAAAGGCACTGTCCCTGAGGAAACCAGAGAACAGAAAACAATTAAACCATAATTCTAGCAGTGTGTGAGATTTCTTCAATTTTTTTTTTAAACTTACCCCTCATAATACGAATTCTGCTATCCAAAAGGAGAACAAGAGAGGAATGACGATGTAGGAATATAGGAAGTATGGGCTTTTCTGCACTGGCCCTTAGTTCAGTTCCAGAAGGAAATCACATGCCTTCCTACCGGACTTTAATGCGGAACACCTGAGGCCCTGCCCACCACTGCATATAATGCAGTGTAATCCAGATCAAAGGAGCACACTGAAGGCTCACCTCTGTTCTTTTAGCTCCAAGGTTTTTCATTTAGAGCCTTCAAGGCCAGTGCTGGGCTGGGCCAGGCCAGACCAACACCACTGGACAGACAGCACTTTTCCAGACCACACCTGGGCATGGTCCAAACCAGCAGACCTTGGTGGTCTGGACCCACTGGTTTTGCTTTTCAGTGCAAAACCCCTATGTTTATTCAATAGCCTCAAAACTCCCTACAGAAAAGTGTAGGGAGAAACCATTAAGCCCTGAAAACTGTTAACTGAGAAGTTAGTGTCAGCTAAAAAAATAAATGTGACATATGCTTCCACAAGCCAGAGCTCACTTTGAAAAATGCAGAACGTATTTTCTTCAGAAATCTGACTATAGTCAAAAGTTCTGCAAAGTGAGGCCACAACTGAATAGCTCAAGAGTACAAGAGGCCGTCATTTTAGCATATATAGTGCAGTTCTTTAAAAAATATATTAAAATCTATTCAAAATCTTTTTAAAAATAACAGCATGGGTGAATGCTTAGAAGGGACACTTTCTTCTCTGTGATGAGCAAGCTATCTTAGTTGCCTCCAGCTCAAGTTATGATAAGGTCTTCTACTAAGTTAGGGCAACTTTGGAAAATAATATAGCACATTCACCTCACATATTGCTGCACCTTCTGACTTTGTTCTACAATTTTACTCCTCCTCTACTTGTACTGTATATTTATATATTTCCAGAGAACTGGGGAAAGGAACACAGCAAATAAAATGGGATTCACACAATCTTTTGCATGGGGGAAAAAAACATCTGAGGTTCTAGGAAGTCTCTACACAACTGGCAGCTCTTGCTTTCCCCACCATTTACACTAAATGAAGAGGCAGCCCACATGAAGTCCTTCAGATGTTGCTGGGTTACAGTATTAACTATCCCTAACATTTGGCCATGACAAGTGAAACTGATGCAAGCTGGGAAGCCTATACTGTCTGGAGAACATTGCCATGCAGACTACCTGTGCAAAATGGCTGACACAAGGACGTCTCCAGTACTTCAAGACCGCATGAAGCCAACAGAAACAGGCAAGAACCCACAAAATAAGGCAGGGTCATCCAACCACACTGATATACACTTTTAAGGTTTTATGCTCTTCTCAATTGCCTTGGCAAAGGTGAGAACAGCCAATGATGAGGTGATAAGGATTTTGGAAACAGCATAACACCGTCACACTCCAGGCTTGGTCCTACAACAGGATCGCTAGGAAAGATTTTACTGCAGCTCAGCTGATGAAGCTCAAGAGTCCCTTCTGCCCATGGGTGGGACTGGCATCTTTACAAACTGGTATTGCATACTTTTCAACTATGAAGCGCTCCGTTACAGGATTTGGCAATCAAGATGGATGGTAGGAGCACCTCAGTTTCCTCCAAACTGTGGCCCAGGAAAGATTTTTTCAGTAGTAGTAATGACGTATTTGTAGAGCATAAAAAAGCAAGATTGCAGAAGAACGTGAGACCTCAGTAGCAGAATCAAAATAGTTTGTCAGGAATTTGAGGTAATATATAAAAAAGAGGGTCCCAGACTTCTAACTAGCCATACTGCATAAGCTCACTAAAAACCTGATTGAAGCTTCCAGGGAGAATAGAAGTCTTGCTGTCCAAAATAACAAGAATAATAAAAATAAACATCAAGTGCATCCCAGCACAGTCATCCAGATATTCTATAGCAGAGGTCAAGCGGAGCACACGAATTACTTAGAACAAAAATAGACTACTGTCTCAGCTCCCAGGATGGCATTTCGGTGGCTGAGGCCTTATTGGATGGTCCTCCACAGAGGCAAGTTCTGCAAGCTGTTCTTTAGACATGGGGCCTGTCACAAGTAGACTTCTACCACCTGTTCTTGCTGTACGGAGATGAAGCCTGTGAAAAAAGAAGAAATTGAAGTTCATTAGGTTTCTTACAGAATAAAAAGTCTTAATTAAGTTTCACAAGTAAGAGCGAAATATAAGATTTAGGAGTGTGCATATATTCATGTGTGTGAACACCATGTGGTTTCTTCAAAACTTATAATAAAAAAAAAAAATTCCAGTTATATCCAGGAACAGTCATGCCTTCCTATCCATGGATCTTTTTATTTAGGAGTGCTGTGGGAGTCTTTGAAAGGAGCTGCAATCGGGACTACGGCTCCCTGACTGAGGTATTAGCAAGGGGATCTGAGTTACGTCCAGGATGAGAGACTCATTGCTGAGGCTGTCGGTGTGAGGTGGATTTTGGTGCCTTTTAATATGAGAGTAAAGACTGATTTCAAATGCATGCTGCTCGGTTAGCTGTTTCTTTTTGAGGACCATCAGTTTGTAGGGTGAATTTTTGTCCATTTGTTTCCCCCTCTCCCTCTGTCCTTATTCTTCTTCCTGCTCATTTAGAGTCCTCTGAGCGTGCTCAGTGTCGTTTGTTCAAAGTAAGGCCATGGACATTTTTTTACTATTGGAAATCCTCAAATAAATGCCGTTTTACACTTCAAACTCAGGGCAGAGTCTGGGCAAACACACTTCAAACACTTGGATATTTAAAGACAAATTCAGAAGAGGAACTCAATGTGAAAATGGTGTCACGGCCTGCCCCAAGTGTGAACTGCTTACAAGTAGTGTTCTAGCCAGAGGCCAGCACAGGGGCTGCAAGTCTGGAATTCGGTACCTAGTATTATTTTGTCAGGCATCTGGACGTCATACCAGAAGCTCCAGCCAGCAACTTCAAAGACTAGGAATTTTCCCTCCTAGTCTTCAAAGATGGGCAGGGCTGGACAGGTTGCCTGGAACAGACCAGCGAGGCCCAGGATTGCCTGCACCATGCAGAAAGGCCCAAAGTGTCTTGTTTGATGGCCTCCAGGGAGCAACTGGGTTTTAATTAATCAATTTGTTTTTCTTGAAGCCTAAAGTATTCTTTATTACCATCCCCAGAATCATAGTTTGGTGAAACATATCCTTTTGCTTTTTCTTAGTGGGCAGTCTTTACTGCCATAACTCCCAGAAGGAAAGATCACTGTTTTAACAGTTCTGCTTTTTGTGGTTAGTGAAATATCATCCTCATAGTTACTGATCTTGATTAAGCTTGTCATTCCTTGGATTCTCCTTAATTCTCCAGTACTATGTCCATTTTTGGCTCCTTGGGAGACCAGCATTTTCCACCACTTCTACATTTTCAAGCATTCAGGGGTGTTCACAAATGTTTTTTCGGTATTTGATTCAAAATGAATTGAATGTTCGAAAATCCATATTCGTACGAACAGACTGCCTTAAATGTGGTAAAATTCTATTCAATACAAATCTATTTTTACATATCTGATATGAACAGATACATTTTTGATACATTTCCCCAGCTTAATGAATGTCCGAACTATTCGTACAAATGTCCAGAAACATTCGTAGTTGTTTGAATGTTGGCATACCAATATCGTAACATTCGATTCGAGTTTGAATTTCTAATGTTATGAATATTCAAGCACATCCCTATTTAATAATAATGACTCACATTTATTTAAAATATTTTTATACCATGTTTTCATATTTAAAATCTCAGTGCGATTTACAATTACATTTATCTTTTTAGTGTTTAGCATTAGTCCAGCGGGAGGGGGCTTCCACTAGCACTAAGTACCCATTAAGTACCCATTAGGCTCAGAGCAGGAAGACCCCATTTCTACTGTAGACCCAATTAGAGCCATATTTGTTTCCATCAGTTCTAGGGAAATCCATATTGAATGGGTCCTTCAGGACCTATAATCCAGATTTCCTGTAGACCCCATTAAAGGGGTCTACAATGGGGTCTTCAGTCATCAAATCCGGATTATACGAAACCCATTTCTACTGCAATCGGGCAATGGGTCAAGGGAGGGCTCTGGGGGAGGGGAGCGCATCCATGGGGGGCGGTGCCCCAAAACCCAAAGCTCCAAAGCCTGTGCACAATCTCCGAAGCTGGCTCCAAAGAGGACTCCACGCAAGAGCAATGCCAATCCTACGGGCCTTTGTCAAAAGCTCCAGAGAATCTCCGGAGGTTATGACAAAGCTCCAGAGGATCTTCGAAGAATTTCCGGAACATCTACAGAGATTGCACCCCCTGTCCCCCCAAAAAAACTAGGGTGACGGGCAGGCCACATGTGGGACAATCCAGATTTGCCACATGGGTGCTCTGGCATTTCCACTGTGGGCAGGCTAGCACCCATTGCTATTGGGTACTGCACCGCCCGTGGGGACGCCTCGGGTACCTCCCTTAATCCGGATCTACTAGATCCGGATTAGTTGAAGGACCCATTCCTTAGATCTGGGGAGGTCAGTGGAAATCCCCCCATGATTTAGCGTTTTCACTTTTCACTTTGGTGACTTCCAGCTAACAACTGGTATCCTATGCATTTCTCAGAATGTGCGTACATTGACCATCAGTTTGAATTGCAGACACCATCCCATACAGTTCCATCATTCTTATGAGGCATCTCTGTAAACATTTACTTGCTGTACAGACAATATGTATCTTTATCTCATTTACTTTGCACTTCCAAATTCAGTCCCCACTATAATTTCTGGCCCATTATAAAATATGATGCTGAAGAACGTTGAAATGGTTCAAGCAGAACTTGGTTTTGCTCTTAAGCAAGAGCTGGACTGGGCAGCGCCTGCTCCTCTACACACCTGTGGACTCTTTCCATCCTTTTGTGTTGCTGTCTGTTTATTCTGTGAAAGGTAGGCTTCTTCAGCACGCAGGGTGGAATTGGCACTGCTCATTACTTGGCTGTTAGCTGTGGCACGGGGAAGGATGACATCATAGGGACCATCAGACTGCAAGGCAAACAACAACAAAAAGTATTAAGAATTGCTCTGAAACAGCAAACAAGAAAGTAAGCCAAACCTCCCATATGCCCATGAAAACTGACCCAGCATTCTGCAATGGAATGTCAGGTGGAAGGGGCATATCGAATGCCAAAGTACTGCATTTGCAGGATACCAACAAGCTATAAAAAGCTTTTCTGGTTTTGGCTTCTTTTATCTATTAGTAAGAAATCTAGGACTCTGATTAGAGATTGGAGCCTTCAGAATATGTACGGCAGAAGGGAACAGAACCACCACACAGGCATAGTTTAGATAACAAAACAAAACATGCAATCCAAAACGTACTTCTGATCATCTTCTTTCAGAATCTCAAAGCACACTGAGCATCAACAATGAAGAAGAGCAGGTTTTTATATCCCCCTTTTCTCATCCTGTGTAAGGGGGCTCAAAGCAGCTGACAAATCTTCTGTTCTGCTCCCCACAGCAAACACCCTGTCAGGTAGGTGAGAGCTCAGAAGGAGAGCTGTGACTAGCTCAAGATCACCCAGTTGGCTTTGTGGAGGTGTGTGGAACTGAACCAGGAGATTATAAGAGTTTGACACTCTAACCATAAGACCAAACTGGCTCACTGGCTCAAACTGGCAGAGGCCACAACTGGTGAATTTTTACTTAAAAGACTCAGTCATATGCTTACATGATCACTAAGCTGAAGTTCAAGTAAGCTTTTATACCTAATGCAACTACTGTCAAATTAATTCTGGGATAATTTACTTAATTTATTGCTGCCACTCTGTTTATATTCTCCTAGGGATTACCCCCTTGTTGCGGTGAGAAGAATCATTAGCTCCAATGTCTCTGTGAGTAAAGCCAGCAGAAATCCTGACAGGACCACTCTTGCCGAAGTAGTCAAGGAGTGAAGGGAAAGTCAAAAGTCATCCACAACAGATAAGTCTCTCCAGGGCTAAGGGAAGCCAAAGGAAAATAAACTCAAAAATCAAACCTAGATTGGGAATTAAGGTGAGAAGGTCAGAAGATGACTTCTGTCATCTTTCTAAAAAACTGTACAGACACAGCAATACCACTGAGATGAGTTTGGTCCCCTTGGCCTGAAGGTTCTAATGCAGCTGATGGGGAAGAACTTCAAACTTCTGCAAATGGTTCTGTATGCAAGAATGTGGGTGAAACCAAAACTGCAAAGAACTCTGGTCACCAGCAGGATGGGCACTGGAAAAGGAGTTCTTCACAAGGATGCAACTGGAATATGGAATATGAGGGGGGAAAACCAAAATGGTCACAGCAGAAACAAAGAGCATGGATTTGGATATTTTAGGAACATGTAAGTTCAGCTAAACTGGAACAAACAACTCAGATGATTACGCAATATAATATTCAAAACACAAATCCAAATGCAGGAATGGAGAGGCAGTGATACCCAAGAAGGCCACAGCTAAATGTCCTCAACTAAAGCCCAATAAATAACAGGATTATTTCAATTAAAATTTGTGGGCTGCTGGTAAATGTCATCTGAATGACAACTGTGCATAAGCTATAGATGCCACAGAAAAAGAGACTGAAGAACTATACCACAGCAGAAGAATAGAGGAGGTTACACTCAATAAAGTAAGTACCAAGTTATTTGACTTTTGAAGGAAAGATCTCTCATTTATTGCCAATACCTGTTTCAAGTTGTATGAAGCAGCAGATTCTAGACAGGGATATCCGCAAAATCAAATAGATTATATAACTTGAAACAGAAGAGAGAGAAGTGTAATTCAATCAGCAAAGACATTTCCGGGTACAAATCACAAATTATTGGTGTCAAAAATACATTGACTTGGAAAACTGAATAGAGTGTGCATATATACATACACAGAGAGAGAGCAAGACCTGGATGATACTCAGTATCTAAGATCTTATAAGAAACAGGTTTAGTCTATGTTAAAGAGAACTAAAGAGGCTAAAGGAAGAGATAAGAGATATTGTGGGAAAAACTCTGGGCCTTTTTGCACTTTGCAAAACATGGAAGGTCTGGGATGCTCCAAAATGCAGTGTTCACACTGCAAAGAGACACTTCCATCCCAAACATTTCTCTGCATATGCTAAAGCATCTCCCTCCTGGGATAATGATACAGCATGAATACATGCTCTACAGCTATACCATCTGTTGGCCAGCACACACTCTTTGCACCTCTTCCAGGCAAACGGTGCATGTGGAAAGGCAGTCACACGTATCTGGTTTTTGGTGAGCCAAACTCCTAATCCATCTCCCATCTTCAGTTCCCTGGGATGGTTTCCCTGCAAATTCTCTCTTTCTCTAAATTGCAAAAACAATAGATCCTGATGGTTTTAAGAAGAAGAAGAAGCTGTACTTAATTGCCAGAGAAGAGTGGAGGATGGAGGCCCTGGGGAACAGGATGCATAAAAACGAAATGGCTGGACTAGAGGAACTTGCATCTCAAAATTAGAAGCCAAAACACTCACGTCCTGGGATATGTGAATGACACCATGCTAAAATTAAAGAACTGAAAATATTAAACCAGGACTAATGCTAACTATTAGGAAGGCAAACATAGCTGAAGGTGAAGAAATGGGAATAGTAGACTATGTATTTTTTCCTGAGCTCCCAAATAAGTCAGAGCTGGACAGTGTATTGGGGAAATGAGAGTATTTGTGTACAGGACAGTACCTGAAGAGGTACAAGACAGAAAAAGTTTACCACTTCATTTAGTAGATGCGAGGACCAGGCCAGCCTCTGCTTGGAAATGGGTCTTTGTGATCAGGTTTGGTTCAAACTGCCTCAGTGTAATACTGGTTGGAAGAAACCTGACCAAACCTATCTTCAGAAAGTCTGGGTGATTCCAAAGCAAACTAGTGGTAGAGCAAATTGCCTAGAAAACAGAAGGTTGCTGGTACAATCCCCAACCTCTTCCTTGAAGTAGGCAATGCAAACCATTTCTATATCCCTGCCAAGAGAACTGCATGGAGGTGCTCAGTCAACCAAAACTCAGTGGTTCGCAACAAGCATCACAACAAAGCAAGGCTCCACGGCCTTAATATTCAGCTTCTGTCGGCCTAGTGCCCCCAGCTATAGCAGCAAAGTGCTGCTGTGGTTGTGTTGGGCCATGGTGTTCTGTTTCCCTTTTTTAGAAATAGCTACAATGAATCTCTGCTTTTAACCTTTCAAAGAAACCTCCAATTCTCTAATCAGACGCCAGTCCCTCTTACTGAAAAGTTAACATGAACCGTTTAAAAGCCCATTATGGACTACTTAGGACACCAGTAGCATTAGGAAAGTCTATGCAGCAACACACACACTTACAGGCCCTTTGTGCATGAGAGCCATCTCTGTGGGTTGGTACACACTCGTCAGTAGTTGCCCATTGTAGCCACTGTAAGGAGACACAGGCTTTTTTGCTGGAAAGAGAAATCACATGACAATGACATTGAAAGGCACTTTTTAGCGATAGGGCTATAATCTAGCATAGTCAGCACAGTGTGCAGCACACTATTAACACACAGACAAATCACATGAATATCACACTGAGGTTGTAGCTAAATTAGGGTTCAAATCCATCTTGAACCATGAAGCTCAAAGATGACCTTCGGTAAGACACCCAGTCTCAACTTAATATTTATTATTGTTCATATTAATATAAGGTATTAATATACACCACAGTGTAGTTGAGGATTAAATGAAATGTTCACCATCTCTGGCTGTTTCCAAACAGGAAATATTAAAAAATGCCAAAAATAAATGAACAGGGCAGGAAAACCTCACAGTGGTTCAAATCCATGGAGTCCCTTCATAAACATAACATGCAAAGCACATTTCTACTTATTCCCCCCTTTTCCAATATTCATTTCTTTTATCAGAAAGGCAAGTAATCTCAACAGCAGCTTTTAATATTTTCCTGGCAGTGAAGTTTTCCTCAGGGTTCCTAGTGATCTCTCTCACCAAAATTGGCCACCACAACTTTTTCCTTGCTCTTTATTTTTCTTCTTCAGCTCAGAAACCAATATCTACTGTAGAAGAAAAACAGCGATTGGTCAAACTGGTTCTTAACCAACCAGCTTGCATCAAACTCCCTCAAAGTTCAATAAGTTTATTTTCAAAACAGCCCAATTGTGTGGTTCATTAAAATGCCTGAAAATGAATGAAGCCGGGGTCAGTACTATGATTTTTATTTTTATTTTTGATCTACAGTTCGTATGGTACCCTATGTTGCTGCACTGTACTTCTCAACATTGATGCATAAGCAGCAATTGGTTACTCTATAGCCTTTTTCTACAGGGCTTTAAAAATTATAATGTTTATACTGAGCATATTGGCCATCTTGCTAGGTTTATGGATGTTGTTCCACTAGCACTAAGTACCCACTGAAGCACCCATTAAGGACCCATTAGGCTCAGAGCCAGATGGCCCCATTTTCATTAGAGACCCCATTAAACACACATTTGTTTCCACCACAGCTAGGGAAATCCAGATCATATGAGTCCTTCAGGACCTATAATCCGGATTTCGTGTAGACCCCATTAAAGGCATCTACAATGGGATCTTCAGGCATCAAATCTGGATTATAGGGAGCCTGTTTCCACTACAATTGGGCAATGGGGCCTAGAGGAGGCTCAGGGGGGCACCCATGGGAGGTGCCCCAAACTCGAACCTTCGAAGTCCCTCGAAAGCCAGCTCTGAAGTTCCTCCAAAATTGCCTTTGTAGATTAGCAAAGGCTCCGAAAAGAACCCCTTGCGAGTGCAATGCTGTTGTCAAAGGCTCCGGAGGATCTTCGAAGTTAGCAGCAGATCACTCCGTAGAATATTTGGAACGATCTGCTGCTAACTTCAAAGATACTCCAGAGTCTTTGACAATGGCATTACTCCCACAAGGGGTTCTCTTCGGAGCCTTTGCTAATCTCTCGTCCCCCAAAACACCTGGGGTCACAGGCGGACCCCTGGTGGGTAGATCTGGATTTGCACATGGGTGCTTTGTTGTTTCCACAGCAGGCAGGCTAGCACCCATTGCTAGACCACCCATGGAAAACATTGGGTACTCCCCTTAATCTGGATCTACTAGATCCAGATTAAGGGAAGTACCCATTCCTTAGCTCCGGATCTTCTTAAATCCGGATTAAAGGAGCTCAGTGGAAAAACACCCTATGTTTTGAAGCCAGGGACACTGGCCTTTTCTGTTAGGACTGGGTTAAAGTGATGAGGTATTTTTATTACTATTTTTCAGCCTTGTGCTTCTTTTGTTCTAGGTTAAGTGGGAGGATAAAAGAAAAGGTTTAGACAGCCAGATAGTGTAGCAAGGAAGCTAAATGCTGGTTACAGCATCTAAGTGCATGAGGGACCTACTCCCTGAAGTCTCTGCTATTAGAGAGAAGTCCAACCAAATCCCACAAAGGACCCAACAGCATTCCGCTATTCCCAGTGGAGAACCCACCCAAACAAGTTGAAACAGCAACTCAGCTCCCCCCCCCAAAAAAATGGGGTGGCTGCCTCCTCCCAAGCTGTTTGCCAGTTGCAAAATTATAGGGCCAGTGGGTGAATTTCCAAGGAATTTTTGAAAAAATAAAAATTAAGGGAAAATATTAAAAATAAAACCCACTGGCCCTACAGCTTTGGAAATTGACAGTCAGTTAGGGGATGATGCCGCCTATCCACCTGCCCCTATTTGGGGGTGGGACATTCCATAGGGAAGGATAAATTAATGCTCAAAGAGGAAACTCAGACTAGATGGTCTGGGGTTCAACTACAATCAGTTCTAAGTTGCAACAGAAATGGGATAAATTGTTACGGTATGGCTTGAGTATGGGGGGACACAGGTTTTAAAGGGATCAATAAACCTGATCCATCACTTGAAATAAAACATTTGAGAATATTAAAAAGTTAGCTCCAATCCGTTTCTTGGGAGACAGTGGGTGGGCTTGTCTTACTGTATTCTATTGTTCTGAACATGATTTAGTTTATTATAGGATGACTGAAGTCTTTGTAAAATGTTTGTGTTTATGTATATAATATATATACATTTAAAAAATAAAGTCAGACCAGTTCTACTATTATCTCAGTTCAGTTTGATATGAACCAAACAAGGGAAAGTCGGTTCACACACATTTTAAAGGAATAATTGTCACAGAGAGAATCTGCTTTTTCTTAGGGTGGGGGAGGAAGGTCCAAGAAGTAAAGGACCTTTTGGATTTTCATTGGCTGCTAAGTTTGGCATTTGCTTATTATTGTTCTATGTGTGTATTTTTTGTATCAATCTGCGTGGTACGAGGAGCCTGTCATGCTGTTTTTGCCGAGGGCCTATCCCCATGTGAGCTACACTTGTGCAAGCAAGTGCAGGATGTATAGAAGTCATGAATAGCAAAGCAGAGTAAACACAAGAGAGGACTCTGAAAGTGTAAAGACACTCTGCCAAGCTTTGCACAGGAAGTATAGGAACAGAAGGCTGTGCTGGAGCGCTACAGTTAATCTGATGACCAAAATTACCAAGAGAATACACAGCGCACCAGCAACTTTGCCTGCGTTCAGACAAGACAAAAGGGGTGTCTCAGGGGCACCTCAGAGACAGTGGGTGGCCCTCCTGTTCACAACCCTTCTCTAATCCACCTTTTCTAGCTCAGAATGTTCAGGAGAGGAGGGGTAGATTGGTGGGTGTGAACAATTCCGCTATGAAACCATCTGAGGCCTTCGTTGTTGTTGTTACTGTTTCTGATCACAGCCTTTCAGTAGCAAGGGCTTTCTTGTTTCTATATAAAGAAGCAGTAAACAACTCCAGGCAAGGCCTGTCATCACAGCTTATTTTTCCAAACTGAAGAATAAGATGAAGTCTAAGCGTGAATATGTTTTCTAAATCTACCACTATATTCTTTTTCACTCACACAATTCCAGACCAATCCTTTTCCTCGTGCTTTCAGAGCACTCTGACAAACAGGAATCTAGTGTGATGCTTTTCCTAGACGTAAGGGTAATGCTAATATAGGTAAACACCAAGCATACAACCAGTTCAAACAAGGAACCATTCTAAAAAACCTACACCACATGTGCAGCAATCATGTTTGTACTCGGAATTTAGTCATTTTAAAAAAGCACTCACAAACACATAGAGACAATAGACATTTCTGAGAGAGCAAACAATGAGATTTCCTCTGCACAAAAGACTAAATCTCAGTGAGGATGTGAGAGCCTTCTTCTCCCCTCACAGACAGCCTCACAAAGAAGAAGCAATTGCCATAATTCTTGCTTGCTGCCTCTTGCTGCTGGAAGCAAGGCAGAAACAATAACTAATCAATGTTCCAAGTGTAAGGACATCAAGAAGTCTGCTGAGGCATTTTGATTTTTCAAGCCAGCCATAAAGTAAAGCCTTGTTGTTTGTGGATAACTATAGACAAAGTGGTTTTTAATGAGTGCCCTGTGCTCAGAGAGCTTCTCTAAATAAAAGGCTCCTCTTCATAGTTTATGACACTGTGGTTTATGGGACACAAGAGGCAAAGTCTGTTATCATAAAATTCCTTTCAGCTGCATCCACATATGTGTTTCAGTCAGTTTTTTCCAACAAAGAATTAGAGCCATCTTGGATGACACTGTCCTACATCACATACAGGACTTCTATACCCAAATCAATCTGCTGTTGCTGATGATGCCGCCATCTTTTACATAGTTTATAAAGGTACAGAAAGCAAAGGTATTACTTTGGTTTCTAGCAGTTATTATTTATCTCCTACTCCAAATGCTTCAAAATATTCGTATTTGCAGTTGCTAAATAGCTAAAGGGATGCCTCCTCCCATACAGACCTGCCTGTGCCCTAAGATCTGCCCACCTTCAGCAGCTGGGGGTTGGGAGTGTGTAGGAGGGCTTTCTCAGTAGGAGCCCCCCAGGTTGTGGAATAATCTTTCCTCTGAGGTGTGTCAGACACCTTGGTGTATGCATTCAGACACCCGGTGAAGATGTACCTCATGCAGGCACTGTCCTGTTATAGCCAATATGGTTTCTCTGCTTTTATAATGATTTGATTTTGACCTGGCCTGAGACCTTCAAGTATAAGGTGGGATAGAAATATAAATAAACAAAACAGACTCTGAAAGGTGTTGCCATTTTAGAATAAGGAAGTATCCCAAAAACTCAAATAATAAATAGTAGAATGTCCACAAAGAGATGGGATAGTAACTTTTTTTTTAAAAAAATAATTAACAGGTACAATAGCAAAGCCATTGAATGTTAAAAAGATGATACTATAACCTGCCTGGTAACAAACCACACTGCATGCTGAGGGTTTAATGGCAATGCTTCTTTCAAACACAGAACGTAATAGCAGCTTGATCCTCTCAGTGTTCCATCTCATTTCAATGTTATGTTGATTTAATTCTTTATTGTAATGGCCTACAATCTGTGGACTACTCAAACAATACATACAGTATATTCTGGCATATAAGACTACTTTTTAACCCAGGAAAATCTTCTCAAAAGTCGGGGGTCGTCTTATACACCGGGTGTTGTCTTCTTATATGGTGAGTATATCCCAAACTATATTTTAACTGGAAAACCTGGGGGTCATCTTATACACCCAGTCATCTTATACGCTGGAATATACGGCATCTATACATCTCTGCTCTTTCTCTGCAGCCTGGCAAGTATACTTAGAGCCACAGCTATAGCTGTACTACTAAGATACTCCTCTAGTACATGGTAGACCCACGTTTAAATCCCCACTCAATCTGTGAAAGCTCAACACATGATTCTGGATCAATCATTCCCTCTCAATTAAACCTATCACATAGGTTTATTACAAGGAATGTCTCTTGAGTCCCCAGCTATCAAGGCTGGGGGAGGAAAATGGTTCTCCTTGATCCACAGTCTTTGGATCTGCTGATGCCCTTTGTGTGGATGAAAGGACAGTTCTTGATTGTTCCACTCTTGTGCACTAGGAATAGTAGTAATGTGGATGGCATACAACTTTGCTTTTCCTCATCAAAAGCAGGTGAAGCTGTTCAGATACTTAATTAGTAGTTAAAGGCAGTGAATGGTCTGAATGATGTCCAATAAACTGGAAGTGATTCCTCACAAGATGAACTTTTATATACTTTGTTTACTTGCACTTGTACTCTGCCTAATTTGTAATGACTCAAGGCAGCCAAAGAGACCTTTCCTTAATTCTTATCTTTAGGAACTGGGAAAACTATCACTTGTGCTCTGATCACTGTACTAAATCTTCACAATGGCTACATTAGAAAATGGTCTGGAACGGAATCAGCAGCTGCTAGAGTTGTGAATCATGGGTGCATTGGAAGGGGAGGGATTAGGCTGTGTTCAAACATAAAATGGGCAGCTCAGGGGCAGTAGTGACACCCATGTTCCCAAACCCTCTAATCCACTTTTTCTAGCACAAATTGTTTACAAGAGGTGAGAAGGGGAGACTCATGTGTCAACACTCATCTCTAAGCAATCTCCAAATTGTCTTAAGAGATTTTTTGTTGTTGTGTGTCATCATAGCCTTAGAGATGGTTGGCATGTGGAGTTACTCCCAGTCCAGTTTGCATTTCCCCCTCCCCATGAACATTATGGCTACAAAAGAAGTGGATCAGGGATGGTATGAGAACACAAGGGCCACAGGCTACCCTACATAAGACATTTTAGTGGAAACCGTATGGCTGCCTCAGGGTTACTGCCATCAATTTGACCTTGAAAAAAAGACTTTCAACAACTTGGGTCCCAAATCTGAGAACAGCTTCCTCCCAATATATCATCTGGTCTCAAGATCCACAGAATGAGTCAGGGCAGCGTCCACTTTGGTTGATACAGCATCTTCTCTGAAGATCTTCCTTTCTTTGAATATGCAGATGATTTCTTTGCTATTTTTTTCATGCTTTTCAGCAAAGCACCGCTTCTTTTTTTCTGCAGAAACTTGAAGGTATGGCTGGGCGTAACTGACGTTTTTCTGCTCTGCTGCTGCTCTAAATATTTAATTGGAGTTTATGGCTTAGTTTATGCCTGTGACCTCTTCTGCAAAAACTGTCTAAATATATACATGGTGACACAGACATAAAATTGTTTTCACGCACAGCTGTGTGGTAGAAAGCAGGACGCAGAGGGAAGTTCAAAAGCCCACTGTGAAGTAACAGAAGAAAAACTCCAGATGCTGCACCCAATTCAAAGCCAGATGTCTGGCTCTCAAAACTAACAAAACAGTAAATGCTGGAAATATTATCTAGTCAAAAGCAAAATTTGGAGGATTAAGACATTTTTAAAAATGACAGATCTATCCACTTAACTATTTACTGACTCAACCTGACTTTACAACAAGAGGCATCCCAAAATGTTTTTGTCTTAGGCTCTTAAAGCTTTCTTTTCTCTCAGTCTACTGTTGCTGCTTCTCCCTCTTCTCCTATATTCTAAATATAGGTATGTGTTGCTCAAGCTGCTGTAGAGAAGGAGCAGGTGAGGGTTCTCCTGGCTATTAGGTCTCCAAAAATGGCAGATACCTCATGCTGTTTCTCTGACACAAAGTGCATGGGGTCTTGCCAGTTTCTATTCCCTGAAAAGCAGCTATGTTTCACTATGAGATCTCAGTGTTCTCTTTCTTGCTCAACAGAAAGAGCAATCTGTTTCTTCTGAAACAGAATAAATAAAGAAGGCCACGCATGTAAGAACATTAAGAAGTGTCATGCTGAATTGAACTTGTGGTCTTCCAGCCCAGCAGCCTGTTCTCACTGCAACAACAAAATAGGGCATGGAAACCCACAAGGAGCCCATTAAGCCCACACCTCACAGACTCCCAGAAGACACACTGCTTCTTGTGACAGAGGAAGTCACACAGACCTATCCACCCCAAGCAAAATGAACATCTCTCAAGATTTCTCCAGCCTAATGTTTCAAAACTCAGCACCCGTGAAGCAAGAAGACACAACCTACCCTCTTGTGACATTTTCTTCAGATTCTGATGTATCGAGGGCCTGGGATGTTAATCCTACACAGTTTTATGGCATAAAACTCGTGTGACTTGAAAGGATTTCCCTCTGAAGCTCAAATTTGTGCATGCTTACTCAGTGTTCTCCAATTTGAGATGTGATCACAAAGGACTTTTTTGCGACAAATGTTTACAAAATTGCAGTTTTTAAAATAATTGTCTAGAAGGTTCCAACCTTGCATGTTCATATCTCGCTAGCCACCACTGACCCATTTTTCCAGTGCCCTGGCTGACTGGTTACAGGAGCCTCCTTAGCCTCCCACCCCTTCTGCAAGTCACTTGAGAGTGAAGAAATAATATCCATGAAAGGGAAGGACAAAATGAGACTTCAGGTAAAGGTTGTTTTATATTTAAGTGTGCCCCTTGGGTCTCAAATCCATCCCAGGAGCATCCCTAATCATGTGTCTGACACACCCTTGTTTTTCACTTTCTCTCAGCCCGCATATGCAAGTCTAGTCCCTATCTTTGAGTCTGCCTACCCACCTCTGCTTAAACAGCAACTTGTCTTAAGGAAATTAAGCACACAACACTTTATCTGCTTGCTTAAAGGCACAGGAGGAGAGAGTACAGAAACCTGGCAAGCCTGTGTGCAAGATGCTTGCTTCCCATGGGCTTCTCAACTCAACAGTGTGGGCAGCGAGTGAGACTGAGGTTTGAGGAAGATACTTTGTGTGGGATTTAGGTGGAGCCTTTACTGAGTCTGGCAATGAGTTATAACAGGGTTTGTAGGAAGTTTAGTTGGGAATTATAATTGGGAACAAGGCAGCAACACACAGGAGAGGCCTACAGAAATAGTCTCACATTTATTTATGATATTTTCAAAGTAAGACATGCTCTGCTGAAGGAGGAAAGATACTGAAGATAATGGAATCCATAAAATGGAATGAGCTGGATCATTAGGAAGGGGCAAGGCACTGATGAAAGATGAGGTTCAGTCTCCCTAAACTCCATTTTACTATACTGCAAATAAAAATGTAGTTTGGTAAGGTTGTAACAAATGCCTGCCTCCTTCTCAATCAGTTCAGTTTTGCACAGGGTTATTAAAACAAACAAACCGTTTTTCAGACACAGCTACTTGGGACTGTGATCTTTTCCACTCTTATCTAAATTGAATCTGTAATAATACTGGGGAAGAGGAACCCACCATCTTTTTAAAAAGAGTTCAATCCCCAGCTTTTATTGTTTCAAAAGATTTAAAACAGAAAATATGGAGAAAGAAACCTTGTGTCTGCAAAGAGAAACACAAAAACTTCCCACCTTCAAGATATTATTTCTTACCCCCAGTATTCTGCCCAGAATTAAGATAATGCCAAAGGCATCACTGCACACATTGCAATACTATTTTTCACTTCAAATTTTTAAAGCCATGATTACTTAAGTTCTAGGCACAAATGAGACATTGATACAGCCCCAATTCTATGTATTCTGAAATAAATTATACTGCAGTTAGTGGGATTATTCAGGTAAATGTTGAAGTGATACTTAAAAACGTTGAACTACATATATCTCCTCTGCAATGTCTGTTTATAAGACCTGAAATCCAAAGCATTTAGCACAGTGTTATCTAAGTGTGCAGATCCCATAAATAGTTCTGCTTTCATCTAAGCAATTCTGGATTCTATCTCATTTATTAAATGAAGGTGGAGCTGAAACAGAGACAAATTTGGCCAACTGACTTAAGAGAAGGAGAGATCAGCCACAAGACGATATCTCATCTATCAGCAGATGGCAGGTCTTTCCAGTAGCAGTACTGCTAATCGTTTACTCTGCTTTTGCAACCTGAAGCAGAAAGAAGCTACATGTGCAGCTGATGAGGACTCTGGACTAAGTCACACGGAGGTGGAAAAAGCAGCACGGATGCTACTACTTCCCCCTGTCCTACTACTGGTTCGAGAGGGAAGACAAAGCAAGATCATACTTCATTCCTCAACTCTCATTTTTCTTTCTGTCACTGAAGGACCTCTACTGGGAACCTTCCAGACTGGAGAGCCAAACTTCTGAGATGATAAAATGCTTCCTATCTCTTGGAACATTTCTCAGGATGGAACCCAGCCCTAACACCGGCATGGACGAGGGGAGGGAAGCTTGGGGTTTGGCTGTCCCACCTGCTTTATAAGTTTATTATTATGTAATGTATTATTTGTGATTCCATAATGTATTATTTATTATAACGTGTGATGTATTATTTGATGCTGTATTTTTTTTCTGTATTACGTAAACTTGGAGAGGGGAAAGGAGGAGGACGTGGCATTACTGCGCATTTGTTCCCCTCCCCCAATGTTCTGTATAATTTCATAGTGTATTATTTTGTTTATATAATTTTTGAAATATATTTACTTAATGTATGTTGTATTACTTTATATTGTACTTTTCATAGTTGTTGTAAACTGCCTTGAGTAATTTAGCAGAAAGGCGGTATAAAAATAAACTGAATCAATCTGCACAAGTCACATAGAATATTGTGGTGCAATTTCCTTTATGCCTAAGCACAGTGTACTCACAGACCTGCTGTCCTTGGTACTGTTTGTATTCTAGAGTCTCTTGAACTCTGTGATTGAACTGAATGAGGCAGGAGAGGCAGGGGACACAGCAGCCGGAAGCTCAGTTTTTCACCTTCCAAAATCTTCTTAAAATGCACAGCGGACCAAAACACAGTTTGGGCAGGTAAAAGTAAGGCAATCTATCACTGCTCACCTTCCCTGTCCAGCATGACCCAATCTATGACCCATCTGGGACTGAAGCAAGAGTAGGGAGCAGGTTAAGATGTGACAAAAATATTCCAGGCAAAAAGGAACCCTATACTGCCGCCAGGATGACAGTTCCACCTGCTTTATTCCCGCACCTCCTGTATTTAAACCATTTGGAAAAAGGGCTGCAAATTAGAGGTGTTGTGAACGGGGACTGTAAGCACCTTTACCCCTCAGTCCAAAAGCTTTTCATGCTTCCCAAAGAGGGAGCCCCATCCAGGAGGGAAGGGAGCCCACCTCTTTCATGTAGTGTAGCCATTTCAGCCCGCTCTTTGGTCAGGGCTGCGGTGCATGTAAGCATTGTGCCATGCGTGCAACGTCACTCAGAAATCATATAAAGCTCTGAGAGAGAGATGGGACTGCAGGATAAAGCTGCTTACAGTCCCTTGCCTCTACCACCATTCGGCAAATGGCAAACGGCCGTTGGGTGCATCCTTATTGCAAATTCTGAAGAAAGAGCAAGGGAAACCTTTTAAAACATTCTCATTAAATATTCTGGATTTAATACCCAAAGAAAAGCACAGTAGAAAAAACTTCTTTTAAAAAAAGTTCCCCAGCTGCCCCCATCTCCCCATTTCACCTGCTAAAGCCTACCTGATGAAGGTTCATCCATGGAAAAGGCCTTGTTTTCCACAAACATGCTCTGGGATTTCTGTTCCTTGAGGATTGTCTCGTATCCTACTCCACGGGTGGGGTAGACATCATCCTCGTACGCTTGCTCTGGTCCTGGTCTGATCACCTGAGAAACCTCAGGGATAACGTAGAAGAACAAGAAGACGCAGGCATTGGAGACCAATGCAATTGCCAGCGTGGGATCATCCCAAGCTGGGGCCCCTTCCTGTTTGTTGCCATAAACATACATAACAATCCATACTACCCACAAAGCCATGGAAAGGGAAGTGGTGAGCAAAATAAAGATGGCATGTTTCCTCCAGTGCTTGTAACGTCCACACAGGACCGGCCAAGCAGCAACAAATGTAGCCACTTGCAAAAACATGACATAGATCAGTGCCATGACAAAGTCCTCCTGCTTCACTTTGCAGGGGTCCTTGGAGGCGTCGTCACTTCTCACCACGGTGATAATGAGCCACTCAGCATTGATGATGACTTCAACCAAGACGAGAAGCACAGCCACACCAAAGGTGACCCATCCCCGAGGTCCGTGATTCCGCTGGGCAAGGAAATTGAGGGTGAGCGTATGTGCTGCCAGACAAGAGAAGCATATAGCAAAGAGAACGCCAAAAAGAAAGCGGCGTGAAGCACATGTTGAAAAGTCTTGCTTGACAATGAATGCAAAGGTCAAACAGAAGAGTCCAAAAGCACCCACTAAGAAAAAAGCTTGGGTCCCTATTAAGCTCTTCTTCCGATAGTCCTGGACAAATGGAACACTGGCCACAAGGATGACTGTGAGGACAAAGCTGACGACGACCCCAAAACTGGCCACAGCCTCCAACACAATGCCCCAGGCTGCTGACAAGTCACAAAGGTTGTAGTAGAGGGGTTCCAAGTCCTTCCCACAGCCCGGGGGTGATGGCACTGTAAACGGCATCGGACGCACTTTAGCAGGAAGTCCTAGGAGGCAAAGGCATGGCAGCAGCAGCGTGGGTACAGCTGCCATTTTGGAAGAATGTGAAGTATTCTCTGGCACTTTGAGAAACAACTAAAAAACAGAAAGACAACATTATCCCAAAAGAAGAAGGCTAAGGAAAAGAAATGGAAGGCTTTCAGTGTAGTTCTGCTGTTGATAATGGTAACAGTCAAAGTAGCGGCAGGGATACTGATTGATACCTTACTCTTTCTCTCCTATGAGCACTGGCACTATAAGACCTTGAGCAGCTTTCATGGAGGTCTACCTTGTTCCCAACCCTTCTCTAATCTACCTTTTCTAGCACAGAATATTCATGAGAGGGAGAGGGGCAGACTGGGGAATGAGTAATCCCACCTCAGAGACTTCTCTAAAGTGCATCCAGACATCAGTTACTTATTCCTCTATACTGTATTCAGATATTCTAGAATAAAGCAGGGATATTCCAGAAAATCCATTCTTTATTCTGGAATATCCAAACATAGTCATATAAGTAACTGACATCTGGATGCAGCGTCAGCTGTCTCAGAGGCACCTCAGAGATGCTTTATTATTTTTTTGCTACCTCTTATCACAGTCTGAGTAGCAATTATTACCCTATGTGGCGAAGGAAGAAAGGAAAGAAAGAAACATAAACATTCACATCTCTTCCTGCTGAACAACATTTAAAGTTGAGCGTGGGTGTCAGCTCTCCCTCTCTCTCAGGGTGGCTGACACCCAGAGATGAGAAGTCAAGTAGCTCCTGGACCAGCAGGCTGGTGGAAAGTGCTTTTGGTTAAGCTATAAAGGCCCTGAAGAGTGACAGGCAGGAGCCCAAAGGGGGGAAGAGGCTGGGTGGCAGCTTCTGATTTTAAGACAAAACACAGCACAGCAAGGGATGGGAGGTCCTCATAACTGCATGTTGTTTCTCAAAACATTTCAGGCTGGACGAAATAATAAAAGTAGTTAATCGGCTTTCTTTCCCCCGTCTTCACCCACTGTAAATAAATTTCCCAGGCCAGCCATGTTCCCCAGAGGGAGAGAGAAACAGCAGCACACTTTAGATTTTGGCCTTCGACTGGCTGCCACTCAACACTTTGGGTTCCCAGGCTTAGAGGATTCCAGATGACTTCCTAAGCAGAGGAATTCTCTCACGCGCCCTCCAAATCTGCTTGTTGGGTGCCCAAGATCAGAGGCTAGTCCTCGCTTCTATGGACTGAGGCTTTCCACTTCCTCAAACAAGGTAGAGCTAGTTTTGCTCTGTGGCTCATGCCCCCTCCCCTTATTTAGGGAAAACAGCAGCTGCTTGTGCTTCTCTGAGTGCTGCTACTAACTCTCCTGCGCATGCTCAGTTTGGGTTCTCTCTCCATGACCAGCTCTGCTGGGTTCCTCAATTGTTAAAACACCCCAGAGTCCAGACATATCCTGAATATACTACTACGATGTCTCCTAAATGTCTTTCAACCCCAAGAAAATGCCAAGCAGCAAGGAAGCTTGAAATACTTTCAAGCCTTCTCAAATTGTGCTTCTCTTTTCTTTTTGGCAGGGGGAGGAAGGAAAACAGGCTGCCCTTAACAAGATATGTTAAAGGCAGCTTCTTACTATTCAACTAGTTCTTTTAATTCTACAATTTATATCCATTTCCTATCCATATCAACCTCTCTGCACAAGAAACCTGAAAACCAAGTGCTTGATAGAGAAGGAGGAAAAAATATTACAGCAATCTCTACCAAGACTACTTGCTACACAGGTCAGGAACACAGGAAGGTTAGAGAGGGTCCAGGAGGTTCCTCACCACAGCACACAATCAAAGTGGGATGCAACTGCATTTGTGCACTAGTACCATTTCTGTTGCTGTTTAGCTAAATTAATTTTTCAT
Organism: Aspidoscelis marmoratus; assembly: GCA_014337955.1. Lineage (NCBI taxonomy): Eukaryota > Metazoa > Chordata > Lepidosauria > Squamata > Teiidae > Aspidoscelis > Aspidoscelis marmoratus. Next base: position 31,628,667 of record MTQE01002208.1, read on the forward strand.
GCCTCATACCAACTTTATCTTTTTACCTGCATGCTCTCTTATGCTGCCCTTCTTGATGCATGACTGATTGCAATTCCTGAGCTTGTTGCTACTCATGCTAGCACTGGGCAAGCTACCTCTGGTCTCCTCAAGGTGCCCATATGAGGTTGGCTTCCCTCTCTACCTGGATGTCCTGCAAAGGGAACAGTTGGTAGCCTTTTGGGGGAGTAGTCAATTTTAGGGTTGACTGAATCCTATACAATCCTACTTCACAACCAGCACTCTAGCTGCAAGTCTTAGAATCTAGTGTTTGGGTTTTTTTAGACATTGCAGCTGTAATGGTGAAGATGCTCTAGCAACTGGGCATGAAATAAAAGTCTCTGTCCTAGTGCAACTGATTACACAGCCCCAACTCTGTGTATGCTGTGCCACTTTTCTGGTACAGTTCTGGTACTTATAAACAATTACATGGTAGGCAAAAATACAACAGCCAACCTCAGTTCCTCTCCATGATGAAACTGTCGAGTTCCTATTACATCAGGGATGTCCCTGTTGCCCATTGATGACGCTACTCTGCTAAATGATAACAGCCCTTATGAAACATTACGCCAATCACTGAGATATTTCCAGCATAAATTTCCCTGCTTCAGAAGAGACCACTGATCTGGAACATCTTTATAGGTATTCTTTTTTTTTATCTGTGCAAATCCATAAACCTATGAAACATCAATGCCAGCCCGCGTTAGCATGCATCTTCTGCTGCCCTGTCATGCAAGGCATAAAGTTGAGCAGAGGAGCAAGGAACACCACTGCCAGCCCACAACGGTGCATGTATGTTGCTGCTCCACCTTGATTTAACTCTGCATGTAGTCTGAATGTGTTCCAACCCTCTTATGGTTTAAGAACTGGCAAGATGGAGTGAAGAGTCGGCACATTAACAACTCCAGCAGTACTCTGCTTGGAGAGGGGAAAGGAGGAAGACCCGGCATTGTTGCCTCTTTTCCCCCCTCCCCCGACGTTTTGTGTAATTTCATAGTGTATTATTTTGTTTATATATAGTTTTATAATGTATTATTTAATATATGACATATTACTTTGTATCGTATTTGTCATGGTTGTTGTAAACCACTTTGAGTAATTTATTAGAAAAGCAGTGTACAAATAAACTGAATGAATGAATAAGCTATGCTACTCTCCACCCACACCAACAAAAGACTTAAATAAATCAACGTGGTATGACTTGCATTTTAAGTCATCAAAACTTGGTTGGCTTTTATAGTGGGGATTATTAATTTTTTTATTTACTACTCCACCAAAACTACAAGGCTATCTATGTCTAAAGGTCTATGAATGGACAGAAACTCGATTCTATTTGGCACCTTTTGCATGCCTAATTGGTGGTTCCATTGTTTGTCCCGTGACTGGTTATCAGCTGATGTTTCTTATTTCATCACCTGTGCTTTAGATAAAGCTCTTTAATCATTAACATGCAAAACTCCTGATGGATTTGTGAACATCTTCAGAGGATCCCAGGTTCAAACATGGAAAAACGCAATGGCAAAGCACTTCAGTACTGCTGACAAGTACACCGTTGTGTTCATGGAGCCAGCAAGAGCCGAGTTCAACCAGAGGAGTATTTACTTTTCACCTCACTCTATTTAAACAGCGCCTACAAATTTCTTTGGGTTGCTAAGAAAACAATAAAGGCATCCATCCTTCACAGATCAGATTATCACACATGTGATTTTTAAAATGTATAATGTTTCTATGGCATATTTCATGGTTTGTGTAGAATTTTTCGAGGCCTGCAAAGATAAGTAGTATGTGACTACTCGAAATATTGCTTCTTGTTTAGAATTTGACTCCATGTACTGAACAATATATATTACAACATTCTCATTTATGGGGAGATTTCATTCTGCTCTGCCAGTCCTTCAGGAGTAATGCAAATTTATTCGTCTTCCTCATCCTTCCCAATAAAGAAGGCCACAGAAACACCCTTAAATCATCCGAGGCTTTAGAGACTGCCAGTGTAATCTGATTGTGTACTGACAACAAAGAAAAACACTTACTTGGTGGTAAATAAGTGGACCTGGCCACTCAGTTACCTGCCTATTCTAACTTCTGCCGTGGTCTTTAGTTCCGTGAAATTTCAGTGTAGGATGCCCAGTAAGTCTTTGTTCATTATCATCCAGAACAAAGGCAACACCTATAAAGGATCATAATTCTCCTTGCGAGTTTCTGCCTATCTCTGCTGTAACGCTTCTCTTTTTGGTTGCTCTGAAATAGCTCAGCAAGCGTTTGCCCACTGCTGCTACCATCTCTTATTTCTACAAGAGCCCTCATCCTGTTCCCCACACTTATTAATGAACAGTTTTTGATTAGCCTTAACCAACACAGCCTGCAGACACTGATGTCCCACTGGGAGTTGTTATGGACAAGAAAAGTCAAGGATTACTTCTACGTAATCAACACTCTGCTTCCAAGAAATCCACTCAATTTCTCCAGATTATAGATGAGTAAAATAGCATTGTTTTCATCCAGCTTTCCCTTTGTTTAAACCAGAAGCCAAAGAAAATAGAGCCGATGCTGTAAATACATTCAAAGAGAGGATCTACTCATCCTTGCAGAAGAGTCTCATACGTGTTTTGGTTTGTTCTAACCATGACTGACAAGCAGCAGGTCAAAAGTGAGCAGTAAAGTCCATCCTTTGACAAACAGAAGGACCCAAGTTCAATCTCAAAACTTTCAACTGGACTAGAAATTCATCCGATTGAGATACAAGTCATCACAGCCTATTCCCAGGCCCAGGGATCAGGGGCAAACTTCCTAAGAAATTTGGCTCAGTGGCCTCCAAAACCCCATTTACCACGTGTAGAAAAAAAACTCACAAAATTTTAGGGCAGCTGTGGTGCCACTGGCATGTGCAAAGAGCTTTTCAACCACTCTCTACACATCAGACCAATAGTTTGATGAGTGAGGAGCAGGGGTCATACCAGCACAGAAAATACATGGGAGTCATGGAAACTGGGTGAGAGTGAACGAAATCTTTGGCCTGAGAACAGTTAACTAGCTCTGATTTAAAAAATACTTAGTGACCCGGCGCCGCACTCAAGATCTGACTCTGCATGGGACGTATCTAAAGATTTTTCTAGACACTTCTAGCAAAAAAAGAAAAAAGTAGAAAGGAAAAACAAATCAAATTCCAATTTGAAAATACAACTTTGACATTTCTGCTGGTTTTCAAGTCATCTCAAGAGGCACGGGCTGTTCTAATTTCTCTTTAACTTCTTCACTGGTCTGTCTCTTGCACATCAGAGTTTTGGGAAGACACTTTACACTGAACATTTAGACACACACAGTCAAAGGAAAGAAATGTGTGCACCATAAGCATGTTTGTCACTGCCCTTTCAATGGGCAAAAGTAAGAAAAGCACTGCAATGGTGCCTTCGCAGGCTGAAAAACAACTAAAAGCATAACCTCCAAGCAAGAGATTCAAAGGGTCATCCTGCCCTGTCCCATATGAATTATTCCTTTCCAAGAAGCAAGTGGTCTTGCCAAAGTAGAGGAGTGCTGTGATTGGATCTCAAGAGGCTGGATGAGTTCCAGCTAAGAGTCGTATGTGGGTAAAGAAAGTGAAAAAAGTCAAGACTGAAAGAAGCGATGAAGAACTACTTATTGTGGGATTCAGGAAATATAAATGGCTCATCCTGCTAGGATGCATAACCTACCACAATATCAGGACAGCAGTGAGAGGCAGCTTGGCCCAATGCAGATCTATTCAGAAAGCCATCTCTCTGTCTCATATAGGAGTTGTTCCCTAATTAATGCAGGCAAAATGGGCTTATGAGCTACTCTCTCCTCTTATAGGTAAAGAGTTACAAAAATCCTTACAATTAAGTAACAGCATAGCTAGTAAATAGGGCAGAGGAATAAGCCCCAGTGCTATACTCTTCAGTTGGAGGGCTGATCACCTGACTTCATAAAAACTCTATGACCTAGAGTTCTGTCCCAACTAAATATGAACCCGGAAAAGAAATGAGTGCCTGCTCCTTCTCACTCAGTTCTTAGTGTGAAACCTGCGAAAAACAGCTCCCTTAATGCAAGTTTCAAAACCAACACAACTTACTGCCACAATTCTGCTGGCCGGATGGGACTGAAGCTACGCGGGCACTGGATTCTTGAAGCCCAGCACCTCATGGAAACTTCATGGAACTGTCTTCAAGAATATAAACCGTGGGTGATATGGTGGAGTTACCACACATAATGCCTGCAGACCGCTGCTAGTATGGATAATTCCTGTGACTGAGAAAAGTTTTGGTACCACGTGGCAGCTTAGCATCTTTGCAGATAGTCTGCCCTGTGTGTGCCGTGGTACACACATAGCTTTAGCACATAGCTTTAGCACAACTGTTCTTAACCTGGGGGTCGGGACTCCTTTGGGGGTCGAACTACCCTTTCAGAGGGGTCGCGACAAGTCCCCCACCGCCTTTCTCTCCCATTTCCCAGCTGCTCTACCCCCATGGTTGGGGGTCTCCACAACATGAGGAACTCCATTAAGGGGTCGCGGCATTGGGAAGGTTGAGAACCACTGCTTTAGCACAACGGTTCTTAACCTGTAGGTCAGGACCCCTTTGGGGGTCGAACTTCCCTTTCAGAGGGGTCGTGAGGAGTCTCCCACTCCCCCTCCCTTCCCCCTCCCAGCTGCCCTGTCCCCATGGTTGGGGGTCTCCACAACATGAGGAACTGCATTAAGGGGTCGAGGCATTAGGAAGGTTGAGAACCTCTGCTTTAGCAGCTCCCAACAACCCCTCAGTACTTAAAAGGCCTATGAGACCAGAGTTGCAGGTTGAGGATGGGCTAAAATGTAAAACTCTATTTACTTTGTTTAAAAGAAGCTGTAGGAAAAAGAAGAGCTGGTGGGCTCTTCTGTTCCGTTTCCTTCAAAACCTGTATTACACACCCGGCTCCAAGCATCCAAACTTCTCAACCCACCCAGAGGTGAGGATGCAGACTGGCTGTTTGACAAGCTTTGCTCTTCCCCCAAAATCAAATAGGCTATTTTCTCCTTCATACTCTAAGGAAGCCTTAATCCCACCTGTACTCTCATGCCAAAGGCCCCGCTTTACATCCACGCACTGGCTGCATCTACAAAACTCTCAAGGTAGAAACGCTTCCATTTTTATCCTCAAAGCAACTTTTGCGGCCGAGGAAGGATTTCAGCTTCACCTCCCCTGCTGGTCCAAACCCCACACAGCTGTGCAATGGGAGCAATCCCGTCTCTGTGCCCGGGAAGAGAAAAGCCCCCTCAAAGGCACCGGGGTTCCTTGGCAGAGGCAGAGAGAGAGACACAGAGAGGGATCTCTGGCTCTCCGGGCGCACTTGGCTCCTGCAATCGCAGCTCTTCTGCAGAGACGTTGCCCCCTTCGCTTTGCAGGAGCCGATTACGAGCAGGCGTGTTTTGCCGGCTGAAACCCGACCTCCGACGGAGGGGCCCTTCGCCCTCTCGACGCCCCTCGGGACCTTCAGCTTTCCCCTGCCTCCATGTTCCTACTCGGGGAGGGAGGAGGTGGGGGATAGACGGGGCTTTCCTACCCAGAGGCGCCTTTAAAGCACAGACCACTGGGACGGCGGGAGGGAGGGGGAGCAAAGGGAAAAGTTTCTCGAACTGTACTTGGGCGGTTCGCTCCGCGCCTCTTCCTTCGGCCACAGACAAGCCACCCCTCGGGCTCCGCGTGAACGCGCCTGGGCTCGACCGAGTCTCGAGCTGCTACGGGGCCCGCGCCAAGGGACCCTCGGCCACCCTCTCCCGTCGGGGATCTCCCCGGGAGGCCGAGCGTGGCGGCGAGGTTCCCTTAAGCTCGGAAGCCGTCGCCGTCCTTACCTGCCTCAGGTAGAAGCCTCTCCCATCCGGAAGGACAAAGGCGAGCAGGGCAAGCGGCGCGCGGGGGTCGCGCCCCGACCGCCTGGCGGGACTGGAGGCGCCTGGCTCGCCTGCGCGCGCACCGTCCAGACCCCACAGCAGCGTCTCGCTGTGGAGCTGCTCTGGGAGGCGGCGGCCAGCGGCCAGGCAGGCAGGCAGGCAGGCAGGCAGGCGCGCGCAAGGGGCGTGCCGGAGGAGCGAGCGAGCGAGCGAGGAGGTGGAGGAGGACGAGGAGAAAGCGGGCCGGAGGCAGCCCAGGCTCTTTCTTCCCCTGCCCGTCGCTTTCTGCTCTTGCTGAAGCTCCCCTCCTGACATCACCGTGACATCAGCCCCATTCACAGCTCCCTTATCAGGCCTTCCAATTGCGGCTTATCGGTTACGTGCCACACGCCCCCTCGTTCCATAAACCTTGTGGTCTCCAAGCGCCCAGGTCTCGCCTTACGCACGAGAGCCGAGTCCCGCCTTCGCCGGGCTCGGGCTCGGGCTGGTCCTCCTTGCCCGGGCGGGTTCCCTGTGCTGGGATCCAGCCCTGGTTTTGTGGCCGGCACCCCTTGGCATCCACCACGCCTCTTCCCGCGCACACTTCGCCCAAAGCGCCTCGAGTTGGGCAGGTACCAAACAGTGCCCGACCGAGGCTCGGATACTGTGTTTTATTTCCTTATAAGAAAGCGTGCCTCGTTGTGATTAGCACTGGCTTGCGTAATTTTAAAGAGAAATGCAGGAGAGGCGGCAGAGGCGGGCCTGGGATAACTCTGCGTATGCTCAGAAACCCTTACAGTGCTGTCTGTTTTGGTTTTGGCACCATGCAATGGAAAATGGATGTCGGCTTTCAGCCTCGGGTTGGCGTTTAATATTCTCGTATAGCTGCATACTTTGATGAGCTGGCGAACCTTGGCTTCGAAGTACCCTTATCCAGAAAGAGGCCTCCACACAATGGGACTTACTTCTGAGTAAACGTGTAGCCTTGATCACAGGATTCGGGGATTAATCTCCTACCCCAAGACAGGAGAAGCTTTGGTGGGAAAAAATGTGCCTTAATAAATTGAATTCCTTAGCTGAATTGGATGATCTTTGAAAACTAAGCAGGGTTAGCCCTACTTAATACTTGGATGGATGGCCACCAAGAAATCCAGGAGCTATCAGAAGTTGAGAAAGGATTCCACAGGACTATGGCAGTGTGCTGCTGCCAACCCCAACCCCCCAAAATGGCACGTCTTTACATCATTACCAGAAGTCAAGTTGAGCTCAGTTCAAGAGGTATTTTATTATTATCTCAGGGCATCAGGAAAGCCTGCAAATCTGTGTGCATCTATCTTACACAGCTTCTTCAATAACTTTTCAACTTTTCTAGATTACTTCTTCATATCATGATCTCAAAGCATTTTACAATATACCTTGAAAGCTAAGTTAAAATCAGTTTAAAACAACAAAATATTAAAACTATTTAAAATGAGGGGAAGGGTTAAGAAACCAAACTTTTTTTTTCATCTTGGAAATTCTGGATGAACAAATCAGTTTTCACCACGTACTTAGATAATATAAACATCTCAAACACTTAAAAGGAGACCATGCCAGAGTATGGGTCTCACCGCAGGGAAGGCCATGTCATGGAACATGGCAGTATGGAACCGGGAAAGGTGATCCTGGAAGTAGCCTGGTCACAGGTTGTTTTGGTTTTTGTAAGTCCAGCATAAAATGCTGAATCTGGCCCAGTAATTGATAGGCAACCATTGCAATTGCTCAAGCACATGTGTGATGTATGCATGAACAGGCACTCCACTCTACAGCCAAACTGTACCCTCCAAATTAGGGAGGAGGATAGCCCCTCACAGAGCACACTAAAGTGTCCTAATGTCATCTTTCGTGTCTGCTCATGTGCTGCTTACCTTACCTGTGAGAGAGAGGGATGTGAATTTCTCAAGGGATTAGCCTAGGCTCTCTACTGGAGGCAGCTATCAAAATACACTGACTAAGCAATCAATCTGTCTCTGGCAACACACGTCATTTCAAGGAAACTGTGAGCTGAATGGCAGTAACACTGTTCATTTTAGGCTAGTTGTTTCATATTTGCCAGGACAAGAAGAAGGAAGGAAAGAAGACATTTGCCTGCTATACCTGCTGGGGGAGGGTGTTAGGCAGAGGCAAAGAACTGGGGCTGTTTAGGACTGGGGCTGAAGTCTTTAGCTTCAGCAGATCTTCATTGTTGTAGCCTTTTGTATTTGTACACTGTTGTAAGATTTGCGGGGTGTGTGTGTGTGATGATGTGAATGCTATAAACCACCTTGAGTATTTTTAAGGATGTCATATAAATAAGTTTCATTTAAAATAATAATTTCCACATAAACAAGTTTTTGGTTTTGTGACTGTCAGAAGAAGCAATCTGATAGTTCGTTGTATGCAAAATCCAAAATTAAACAGTCTTTTAAGACTAAAACAAAAATCTAAGCAAAGCTCAAATTTTGCAGGAAAATGCAATGTGATGTATTACAAAATTAGCCTGTCAACTTATATAATCATGTATTCATGAACAATGGTGAACTGCACTGATATGTAGTAGTACCAAATAGCAATAAAATGAGTCATAAAATAATCAGTTAAACTTAAGCCATTACAGAAAGGAGTATTTACTTCTAGCTGTTGTTCTCCACGGTTCACAAAAGTTAGTGATATAGACATGACCATAGAATCGATGCCTATACAATCTAAGAAGAACTGCAGTATACAATAATTTCCTGAAGAGCACAACAGAAGTCTTACAGGTAGCAGCACTGTATAATTTTTTTCTCATCATCAGTATGATTGATATTAAGATCATTTCACTAAATTGGAAGGGTTTGAACAATGTAATCAAGCACAAGAACCTAGAAAGCTCCCTGAAGAGAGAGGAATAATTTTTATTCAAGAATGCATCAAGCTAGACAAAAAAAAAAGCTACTTCATCACCCCTGTGTTAATGTAGAGTTTTCTGCTGCCTCTAAAACCTATATAAAAAAAAGAGATTATAGCTGCTGGAGATGTAAATGTAGCCTCAAACCCTCAAATGGACAGACAACCCTTAAAGAAAAAGTACCAGGGGCATGGAAATACAATTGGCACTAGAACCAGCTAGAAACCTCTAGCACTCCACAGCTCCTGGGAAGGAATTTGCCATGAACATGCCCTTTAGTTCCATCTTTTTATGTTTTGTTTTATTTGCAAGGTTGTGCAAAATTGCACTTCTGTGTTCCTTTTAGGCTTTTCAGTTTCCAGTTTTGTGCAGAAACACACGTGAACATTGCAATAGTGAAGGAGAACCACCAATAATTGACAGGTTGTGGTGACCAATCAATTACATTGTGGGGAGGAGTTTCAGATGGGGGTTTTGGCAGCGGAGTCCTGTCCTGAGAACAACTGCACTAGATGTGCTTTAACTATTCGAGTCTGTATTCTCTTTAACCCAAAACTCGTGCAATTTCATCCAGAATTCATTCTGAAGCATGACCTAAGGCTTGTGTGTAGATAAAGCCAAGGGTAAGGGACCAATTGCTCATGTTAGACGGCGTGAGTCACCAAACACAGCTGCCTCTAATGATTACAATTTCATCTATGAATTTAGCTCCAAATAACTGCAGATTTACTAAGCTAAGAAAAGAACATGGCCCAAGGTTACAGCCAACTGCAATATTTAGCCTATTGAGACCATCAACACTTTAGTTTTCAGTTCAACTGAAAGTTTTCAAGCCAATTTTGATAACCCTGGGCATCTTCATTTTAAAGCTGTAAGCATTTCAGCGGACATAAGATGAACTGAGGTTTTACAATTAGCCCAAATAAAGGAAGGCACAAGCGAACATTTCATGGAATTGCTGGCATAACTCCAGAGACTGCTAAGCAAAACCTTGACTCTGCTTTTATTCCAGCTGAAGTAAAGTGCTAGGTTGGTACTTTTTTCTCAAAGGTTGACAAAAAGGAATTTGTTGAAAAGGAATCCAAGGTATTTTGCCATACATTTCTAGCCAGGAAACTATAGGTGAAGATGATTAAGAAGGGATGCATGTAACACTCATGTTCCCCAAGTTAATCAGCTGGAAGCCTCAGGGAATGACCCAAGCAGCCCAGGAGACAACAGCCTTTGCTTGTTCTTCTTCCTAGTTTCCACAAACTGCTGGCATAGTGCCTCTGAGTATAAAAGCATCCATGATTTCTAGACATTGGTAGAACCTAATTTGTATAATTCTCTCTTAATGCAGTTCAAACCAGTCGGCTCTTTGATAAAATCCTAACACTGTAGGATGAACAAATAAGTTACTAGGAGTGGGCACAAATGCAATTTTTGGGATTCGATTTGATTATCAAATATCCAAGTTCAATTTGCTTCCAATCTTTAAAATAACCCAATATATTGGTATTATGGGATATACAACTATGATGCTGGGTTCCCCATAATAGCAGTGCTTATTTTGTGTCTACGGGCAGCTTCTGAAATTACTTTACTTCGTTCTACCGGAAGCCCTAACAAGTGCATGAAAACTGTCAAAAGGAAGATGGCTGGGCTTCCAAAAGCACAATACAAAGCAACTGTGGCTGTGGCCATACCAGCTTCAGTCCACTTTCAAAGCAAGATAACACATCAGCAAAGTGACCCGTAATTTTCTTTCCACATTATCTATCCCAAAGGTGAAATTTCTGACTTATTTAACACTGGGGGGGGGGGGGAATACATCTTGTCACTTTTTACCCTGGGGCTTGGCTAAGAGAACCCCTCTTAGCATATTCATTTTGTATTTTGTTTTTATTGCTGTAACTTCCTTGGAGACCTTTGGGTATAGGGTGAGATAAAAATGCAAATAAAATAATATAAGATGGGGATTCCCTCTCCTGTCTTATCAGGGTTGGGGAGAGGCAATCATAGGATGTATGTTTGTTTGTTTACACTTATATCCCATCCTTCACCAACCATACAATGGGTATGTCACAAACCATACAATGTAGGTGCCTTGTGAATCTCTAGAAGGAGGCTACTGTAGAGTCGGGAGGCTACCACAAAAAAGACTTTCTTGCATGTGCCTTAAACCACAGGGAGAAAAGGAACTACAAAAAAGGTCCTCACCATGAGATATCAGTATCTGAGCAGGTCTGTATTGGAGAAGGTGTTCCTTATAGTATTTGGGGCCCGAGTCGTTTAGGGGTTTATATCTTAAAATCAACACCATGAATCACTCTCAGTACTGAATAAGCAATCGGTGTAGATCTTTGAAGATTGGTGTGATGTCTATCAGTAGTTGAGCTGCTGCATTCTGTGTTAGCTCTAGCTTCCAGACTATCTTCAAGAGTAGCCCCAGCTAGAGTGCATTACAGTAGTCCAGTCTTGAAGCTGACCTCATGCCATACCAACCTCAAAAACAGTTCCCCATAGAAAGTGTTGCAGTAATTTACATAAGAATTTACCAGAGCACAGATTACTGATACCAGGCTGCATGGGACACCAATCCCAGCTAGTAGGAGACACTGCATGCTAATGAATCTGTCTGATGCTCTATGGGAATGCAATCGCATTCACAGGGTACATCTATGAGTCCAGAGTAGGGATGTGTACGAATGGGGTTTTTGGCATTTGATTCATAACAAGTTGAATGTAAGAAAATTTGTATTTGTTCCAATAGATCCCCTTCGAAAGTGGTAGGATTCTACCAATACGAATGTATTTTTATGAATTCATACGAATATTTGACATGAACACATACATATCCCATACGTATTCCATAACATATCCACTCTGAAAGCATCATATCCACTCTGAATCCACTTTTAGTCCACTCTCGATCCATGTCGAATGCACTCTGGATCTGCTGCAGATGTGACTTGCACAACCACTGTCCGACCTCCCCAGTTTCACAAATTTCCAAATAATTCATTTACAAATAAAACATTTGTATTCGTACAAATGTTAAATGTATGAATGTCATGAAATTCCATTCGTGCATGAATGTCTGAATTCATATGCATTCGTACAAATAACGAATGTTACGAATATTTGTGTACATCCCTAGTTCAGAGCCAGCCACATGCAGTGTCTCTCTCTTGCCTGGATCAAGCTACAGGAGTCTTGCTTTTATCCAATCTATTATTGTCATCAGACAAGGACTTCTTAGATCTATATCTCCCCTGTATCTGATAAGCAGATGATATGCAACCCTGGTTTTCTATCTTATTAATGGTATCACATTATCTAATAAACTTCCAGAAGCTTCTGTAACTATTGAACAGCTTCTGAAATCTCACATCTCAGTTCAGTTGGGTGCAATTTGGTGCAAACCTTCATCCCACAGTAAAAACAGAATTAGGAGGCAAACTATCACAAAGACGTTCCACCTAATCCCATCTCAGAAAGGAGTCCTGGAAGGATGCAAGGTCAGTGACATGAAAAGAACCAAGAGGATCAACAGAACAACGGCCACCCTCTCTTGTCATTACACAAGGCAACAAGAGCTGTTTCCAAGGCCTGGACCTGGTCAGTCATTACATGTACTAATATTTTTGTCCAAAGAGGAAGTACTGATAACAGGACAATAGTAGTTAATCATCTGAGGCAATTCAGCACCACCCCGTCGCTCAAGGAAACAATAATCATTTCCTTACTTATGTCCTAATAGCCAGATTTTATTCATTGTGGGCTTGTGGTAATTTTTTAAAACATAAGTAGATCTATTACTCTTTAAATGCTTCCAGAAGTATTTGTCTTCCTTCTCTTTGAACTGAAACTGTTCTTGTTTGAACCATCATTGTACTGTACAGTATATGCATTGTTCCATGGGCAAAGAAGCTGACTTTAGTCAGGTGTATTTGAAACATTGAAACTAAGTCTGAATCTCCTTTATGGTGTTCTCAAGGCAGCTTTTTTTTAAAAAAAGATTTTAATTAAGTATAAAACTTATTATATAGAGATTATCTAAAAAGCATCAATTGGTACACTTTACACTGTAAATACTAGTTATTGATGACTTCTGATCTTCTTTTGAACAATTGATTGCTATCTTCAACATTCTGCTTCTCTTATTTATTTTTTAATCACCCCAATGTCTTTGTCTCTTCTTATTCTTTGAAACCTGTCATTGGTAATTCTTCCTGTGGTGTCTTTTGATAGGCAATAAAAGCTTGCCAGTTCCTAACAAAAACTGACATAGTTTTATCTCTAAATAAATTTGTCAATTTGCCCATCTCCACAAAATGCATCAGTTTTATAATCCAGTACTCCAATAATGGAGTTTTTGGCATTTCCCATTGCTGCGCATATGCGGTCTTGGTTGCTGCTATTCCTCTTTACATTAATTGACGCTGGCTGCCTTGGAGCCTTTGCTCCATAATGGAGACATGCAAGAGGAAATTGCAAGATCTTCTTTAGATGCCTCAACAACCTATTGTCACCCTTGCTTCTATAAGAAAAGACAAGAGAAATATGTTCCAGGATTTCTCAGACAAAGCCAGTATTACAAATTTACATATGAGAAGACTGGCCAAAGAAGAAGGATAATCCTCTCACTACTTGGGCTGCTGTACTGAGAATTCTACCCAAAACAAGGAGTTCAGTCTTTATTTACTTTAACTATCTGGGAAGATCTTTACCTGGGATGCTGAAAAGATTGGGACCAGGAGCTATTGTTCCTATTTGATTAGATCATTGCCTGCAGAGGAAAGCAGATCATTCAGACAGAATCTTCCAGCTACTTTTTAACCCTTCCCGCCATCTCCAAAATCCTCCCTTCTCCATTCACTTGAATGGAATTTTCAAAAGCAGCCGCCCCAAAGGCCCACTGGTTCCTTCCTTCCTTCCTTCCTTCCTTCCTTCCTTCCTTCCTTCCTTCCTTCCTTCCTTCCTTCCTTCCTTCCTTCCTTCCATGGCTTGGACTTAAGGAGGAGTCTTCATGCCCAGAGAGAAGCAGAATATAAAAACTGTTTTAACCAGCTATTCTCTCTCTCTTCTCCTCCTCTCTTCTCTTCCCATCATGATCTTCACCACACAGCCACATGACCTACAGCCATGCGTACTCTGATCTTGCTCTACATTGGGTGAGAGCCAAGTTGCACTAGACGGAAGAGGGGACTCTTAGAATAGGTTTCTTCCTTCTCTCCTCTATATCTCTAGATTGCCAAAAGGTGTGCTTTTTAAATTGCTGCTGTTTCCTATTCCAAGCTACTGCCCCTTGTCTGGTTGAAGCCTTGTGTTACCCCACTGGGAATCTATTTTGGCATTCTGCATAGTGCCCCTGATTATTAATAAAACCATTTTTCCTATTGAGGAAAAACAGACTCTGGGGTCTCTTTCCTTGCTGTTAAGCACCAAAACTGCTCTGGTGCTATTCAAACCTCTATGTGAAAAGATCCCAACATGAGAAGATGTCCTGATGAGCTATTTCCCCAAAGACATGTGTCAGGACATCTGCTAACACAGAGTCCTTGCAGCAAGCTTTGTGCATTAATGGCTATTTATGGCTAAACAACGTTGTGAATGGGAATCCCCCCCCTTTAAATCTCAATCACAAATGCTTTGTATTCTCCTAAGCTACCTAATGTGGAAATAAATGTGTTTGCATACATGTTTACATGCAGACATGCGGACATCACTCTTATTTTTGTCTTCAGAGGATATTCGTACCTCCTTTGATTCATAGTGTTCTCGATTATCATTCACATATAAGCTTTATCTGGTCATCTGATTTCCTACTACAGTACTTTGCTTTGAGCTTATCCAGCATTTCCACGCCACAACAGCTCAGTTCCTGGCAGCTTTGAGGATCCCTTAACTGCAAATGGCTGTTTTATTTAAAAGTTAAAGTAGGTGAATTTAAATATGGACAGCACAAGCAGAAGGTGAACAAAAAGTGCTTCACAAGATGATGCAGTATTAAAGATTACGCTGTGTTCGCACCTAAATTTTAATCCAGATTCAGTCCACTTTCAGAATGAAAGTGGCTAGACATTTCCTTTACACATTATCTAATCCCAGAGTGGGTTTTCTGAGTTAGATAATGCAGAAAGAAAACAGTTTCTCCCTTTGCTGATGGGTTTTCTCACTCTGAAAGTGGTCTGAAACTGGATTAAATTTTATGTGTAAACACAGCCTTAAAGGATTTCCCGAGAACAAGGCATAACTTTTGTCTTGGCGGTAGACAGGAATAAAAACTTCATTGGATTATCCCAAAAAAGAGTAATAATACAAAGGGCTTGTTTCTTTTTTTTTTCTCTCCCTCTCCCTTACGCAGGCATGAATCACATTTTTGAACAGTTGCTAGCTAGAGGCATTTTGTTTTGGTGCAAGCTACAGAGGTGGCTGTAAAACAGATAAAGAATTAGACATTGCATTGAAAAATTTACCTTTCATCTGGTTTGTCCCCTCCAGGTCTCCATTTCATTTTAGATAGCAAGTATCAGCTTGAACAACTGGCAGTCGTTTCCATAAGTCAACAATGCAATTGTCATGATACACAGGGAAGATTGAAGACTTACGGCATTGGGCATGTGACAGATCTTGAATTTCTTGTGAAGGTCAATGCTATAGGAAGGCTAGTGCCACCATCCTGTCTTTCCATAAAATATTAGGAAATGCATTTCAGAGGTAGTGCAGCAAAGGGACCAGCAGATTTATAAAAACATTCAATCAATTCCAGTACTGTGAAGATGGGGAAGGTGTGGAGGAAATTATAGCAGCCTAAAGCTAATTTTGACAATCAAAATTAGGTCCCTGGTCCTCTACCTGTATCGGAATGGATGGCGTGGTCTCCTTTTGCCATCCCAGTTCTTAACTGTGAATTTATAGGCTCTTGGTATGGGACTGGTGGAACTGGAAGACTATACAATGTGAATGACTCCAGTGTTCCCACTTTTCAAGAATACCCCGCAGAAAATGTTGGGTGGTGGTGGTGGGAATGCTCCAAAGGTCTTTGATAAACAAAGTACCAGGCCTGATGCAAAGTATTTTCCCTAAGGAAAAGGGATGCCACCCCCTTGCAAAAAGAAAAGGAGAAGCATTTTCAAAAACTTGCCAGTGGCAGTATTAACATTGTTGCAGTTCCTGCCACTTCTATGGCTGGAGTGCTTGCCTGAGTTATAAAAAATTGGCAGTGTGCTGTCCACATACTTCTCTCTCCTCACAGCAGTGCTCATGTCAATGCCAAGGATAGGGGTGTGCACAAATATGCGAAGGTATTTGAAATTTGATAGAATCTGCCTGAATTTTGACATTCAAATTCAAATCGAATGTCCATAAATTTGAATTTAAAGATTTGAACAAATTTTGGATTTTGGCTTTATTCGTTCAAATTATTTGGACATTCGCGTGTGTAGGGGTTCGTACATGATGTGTACTTGCAGATATGCATCTTTCCTGCATCCATACGCATTTGTATGGATCCGTACAGGACAAAAACAGGTTGCATACAGGATAACTACATGATGCATATGGAGTGTACAGATGCGTAACAATGCGTAACAATGTGTACTGGCACATGCGAATGTGTTGACATTTGTAAGTGCAAATTCAAATCAAAAATTTGAACAAATAGATTTGAATTTGCTTAATTCAAATCAAATTTGGTTAAATTTGAATTTTAAAGATTCTAATTGAATAGAATTTTCAGATATTTGATTGGAATCAAATCCCGAAAATTGTATTCGTCCACACCCCTAGCCAAGGATGACATTTCTGTCCAGGACTTTTTGGGAAGACACAGGAAGTGGTTGTGAATGTGAACCATCTTCTATGCTTTCCAAAACACGGCTGTCATGTGCAGTTTCCTACCCTCTGAGGTTGGAGGTTTGCTTGTTGAGTGCAGGGATGTGGGATCCTCACACTCTTCGAAGCATTCCCAGGGTGCCATTTTTTTACTGCACCACAGGCTAGCACAAAATGGATCACTGACATCCCCAGCTTAACTGCATGTACTGCTGCATGTGCATTGGAATGGATGGGCAGAAGGAAAAGCAGGTAAAAGGAAGAACTGTGGGGTTAAGAGTGGGTAATCAGTAGTAGGTGAAACATTTTTAAGGCTGCAGTTTTATTGAAACCAACATGACAATTGATCTAACAGAACATAGAGCCTTGTTGGGCCTTCACTTCCCGGGTGCATCTCAGTTCCTTTATTGTAGATTTACAGAGGCTAGATGTGGGCATATTAGGGGAGGGTGAGAGGTCATTGTCTCGATTTGGAGGGAATTTTTCATTTTTGGCATTGTGGGTACATCAGCCCTGCAGAAGTCTGCAGGAAGGGTACGAGTGGGTACCTGTGCAGAACTTTAGCTAGAAGAGCAGGCGTAAAAAGTTAAGACTCAACAGGGCTCTTGCAATTTTGTAGTTGCATAAGAAAAAAAGAACACTGACTACTGAAGAAAATAGGTTCAGGCAGTCAGCCAGCCAGCACATGCTACTTCTGCAGAGCCCATGTGAAGGGATTAAACTAGTTCTTTAGGTTCACATTTTTGTTTTGTTTTGTTTTGTTTTGTTTTGTTTTGTTTTGTTTTGTTTTGTTTTGTTTTGTTTTGTTTTGTTTTGTTTTGTTTTGTTTTGTTTTGTTTTGTTTTGTTTTGTTTTGTTTTGTTTGCAGGGCTGCACCAGTCCCAATAATGAACCTTGGGGGAACTCACATCTCACTTCTTTCCATTCTGAGAATTGACCATTTCTTACTATTCTCTGCTTCCTATCCTTAAGCCAGTCACCAGTTCAGGACACAACCTGTCCTCTTATTCCATGGCTGATGAGTTTGTTCAGTAGCCTTTGATGAGGGACTTTGGATGCATCCCCATGCACGTTTGATCTAGTACAGAACATGGGCTTGGCAAGGGGTGTCCCCATGTGTTTTGGGTTTGGTCTGGTTTCCACAGATCAAATCCCCCAAACCATGCCAGACCAGGGCCAAATTTGGTACCCATAAAAACAAGTCTGAGTACGATTTGGAGTCCCAGCATACATTGGTTAGCAAGCCAAGACTGCGCATAGCGACGATCAGGGGCTTTTTTGGGAGGAGACTGGCATTCATGTCATTGGGAGGTGGGGTGTGCTTGCCATTCCTGCCCTGTGCATTGGAGATCGCAGCAGCTGACAGTTTTTGGGAGTCAAAAGACTTCTCAAAGTCCAAATAGACCATGTCAACTGATTTGCCTTTATCCATGTGTTTATTGGCACTCTCAAAGAATTCCAACAAGTTTATAAGGCGTGATTTACCCTGCAGAAGCTATGCTGACCTCTAGGCTCCTTGCCTTTAAGTTACAGCATGCTGGGATATTAAAAGTTACTTGAATCTGAAAAATACAGGAAAAAGAAGGGGCTCTAATAATGTGATGGAAAATAAACTCCTAAATCAAGCTAGGTTTTGATAAATCAATGCTGTTTTCTAGTCGACAATATGAAAATGTTGTGCCATTGTTCCAGAATTTGTGTGTGTGTGTGTTTTCAGTCCATCCTACAGCACCTGGTATTCACAGGCAATCTCTCACTGTAATACTCTCCAGGTCTGGGCCTGATTAACTTTTTACATTTGACAAGGCAGGTAAGAAATAACCTAAGCTTTGAGGCAATGAGGCTAGAGAAAGGAATTCAGGCATTGGGAAACTTGCATGTTACAGATAAACAGTTCAGTCTGAAATGCTGGATGACGTTAAATATACTGCATCATATTTTCTTAACAGATCTCTAACTCTTCCATGCTCTGGGCTGGCCTATTCAGCATTTGCATTAGAACACCTCTTGTGCTAAAGCTCAGCTAGGTGAGAATTCCAGCTAGCTTGGAGGCAGCAGCTGCTGTTACGGGGAAGTTTGTCCTTGAATTGCAACAACAACAAGAAAGCGGTCTCGCCGTGGGCAGCAGCTCCTGCCAACAATAAGTGCTGACCCATCACAGAGAGCAACCAGAACACATGCTGTTTCCTTGAGATTATTTCTTTCCACTCCTTGGGTTTATTTCCTAAGAGCCAGCCCCTGTCCTGCATCTAACACGTAGCCCATTGGCACTGGCCTGTAAATTCTCATGGCAAGCCTGCCATGAGAACAAGAAGCATGACAGAGGATCTCCTTGTCCAAACAGAGCCTGGGACCGATCAGGGGAAATCCATACTTTGCCATCCCTCCATGGACTTAAAAGGCCAAAGTTCCCAGACGTGTACTAAGCATTCGCACTAGCAACTGCTAATACGTGCCAATTCCCCCGCCCCCATGTGTCCAGACACTTAGCTTAGTTCAGACACATGTGCTGCCATCTTCACTCTGGCTGCTGATGCCAGTGTGTGTGCAGAGTCACCATCACAAAGACGATGGTGATCGAATAGTCGTATGAATAATATAAGTAATTTGGATAGGGTTAGAATATGTAAACAAAAATGGATGATAGTTAAAATATATTTAGATAATAAGCTTAGGAGTGAAAGTGAGAAATTGAAGTTGCGTTTAATTTTCACAGTGTAGTATTATGAATTGTGTAGCCTTTTCAATGTATGGTATAAAAATTTGGAACTATGTATTACCCATGGGGGGAGGAGGGAGGGTTTTTAAAAAAAAATTAAAAAAAGACAATGGTGACATAATGCGTATGCGCACTGGTGCCAGTACACCATGTGACATGCTAGCACACTGGCACGACACAGCACATAACCCTTGATCACAAGAAGAGTGGCAAATCCAACATCCAGAGCCTTACTGGCTCTGATGCTGTGGAAGGTAAGTGCATGTGTGGAACACTTACTTGTGCTCCACATGTAGTCACCTTCCAGTGTGCTTCTGCACAAAGGAGCCATTTCTGAGTTGGAAGCAGGTCCTCCAAGGGCAGATGCTCCATCTGGGAGCACAGTGGAAGTCAGCTACAGGGCCAAGTGTGGAAAGACTCCTTGCTTGCTGCACCCATCTAACAAACTTTAGCTGCATCCAGAGAAGGTCAAAAACTCATAACCATTTTGTAACAGTACCTGATTTGGTAGACATGAGTATGGTGTTCCCAATAGAGTCCCAGAATATATACCCAGTTCACCAGCTTATCATTATTCTGACATAACTATCATAGCACAATATCCTGTTTTTCCATAATCGCAGCTCTGTCTTGATTACTGGGTAAGAGGTACAGCAAGAATTAAGTGTGAACTGTTACTACCTGGAAATACTTCACATGATACCATTGGTCACTGGTACAGTACCACAAGAGGGTTAGGTCACATAGCATCACTTCCCTGCTGCAACAAATGCTGAACCACAGAGTATCAATCTAATGTCCAGGCAACGTGCAATAATTCTGGTTGTGCTGTATAAACTGTAGAATAAATAAGTTATATCTGGAAGTGGCCTTTGTTACGGCAGAAGAAATCACTGCTCCAGCTGCTCCCATAGACTAGCTGGCAGTTCCTGCTTCTCACAGTGACAGGCACAGGGCTTTTGCACTACTTCTTTGATAGTACTATAAACCACAGATTCTCAGCACTGGGCAGGGAACTTTGACGTAAACATCTGACTGATCACAAAATTGCTTTACAAGCCAAACCTTCGTTGAGCAAACAGACAAGCTCTTTTCCTTGTTTCGTGACTGGGGTGGTCCAACAGGGCTTAAATTAGTGTGGCCAGTCAAGTAACATTTTTATAATCAGAATATTGCTTCTAGTCCTATCAAAGTTCTTGTAATAAAGGCTGGTTTTGTGTTTGAAAAAAATATTATTCAGGAAGTAGTCTTCAATTTATTATGTTGTAGTGCTATTAATGCAAAATTACTTTTTTAAAAGGAGAAATAGGGGTGGTTAAAGTTTTGGCATTTAAATTTTACAGGGTCTTGAGATTCGCCAGGTCCTTGTCCAGTTTCCTTCTTTCTAAGGGGAAACGTGGTAAATTCTGGGTGGAGGGTAACCGCTAGATGTTGCTAAACTACAGTTCCTATCATTCCTTGCCTCTAACCAGACTGGCTGGGGCAGATGGGAGTTGTAGGTAAGAAATATCTGAAGGGACACAATATTAGGCACCCCTGGTCTAGGAGCTACATTATTTGTGTATCTGCTGCTGCCACCACTGCTACTTAACAGGCATACCTATTCTGTAGCTTAATGGAGTGAGAAGGCTGAAGCTAGGCCTGTAGATTAGGACCATTTCTAGTAATAGCGTAAAGAGTGGCCCTGTGAAGAGAGACTAATTCCAGCAAGGCCAGTCACACCTTCAATTTTAGGAGGCCTGAGGTAGTCTTAAGTCTTCAGAGACCAGATGCCAAAGTAGGTTTCTGGTTTACCAAGGACTTTCCTGGCTGGAAAGGCACTACCCTGTAACTAGATAATACCAGCACTGAGTCCATTTGAGCCACTCAGAGGAGAATGTTCCAAAGTCTGGGGACCAACACAGAGTAGACTCTATCCTGGATGTCCACCACTTTTGTTACTGAAGGTGGTAGTACAATCAGGAGGGTATCTCTTGCAGATCTTCAGGTGGAGGTAGGTTGATATGGGAGAAGATATCTCTTTTAAGACCTGTGTTATGTGCATCCAGACAGCCATTCTGTTCAGCAGTCTGGCTACTGCCATCTTTAAGGACAGCTCCATGTATAGAGTGCATTACAATAGTCCAGTCTAGAAGTTACCAGAGCATTGATTACCATAGCCAGGTCATCACTGATGAAAAAATGGCCAGAGCCAGAACTGGGCAGTTTTGGCCACCACTTCCACCTGACCTTCATATGTCAGTGCTGAGTTCAAGAGCACCCAGAGATTTTGCACTTGTCCCTTCCAGAACTTTATAGCCCAGTGATGTCAGATTGCCTCCCAATTTCATGGATCCAAGAACCTGTGAAATACAGCACTTCCATCTTGTTTGGATTCATCCCATTACTTCCTCCAGGAACCTGTCTCAACAGTCCCTTGCAATTTGAAGATACTTCATGTAGTAGTTCCTTCACTGCACGGGCTACCTGGGACAATGGCTTGAAACAGGGCTTCTTTCTAGTGACACAATTGTGGAATTACTCTCTTCCTGGGAATGCCCCCATCATTGATTGAATTTAATAAAGGACCGAGTTCACAATTATTCACCCTGCCCTCTAAGGTGTTTTTATGCCACTCTGCTAGGTTAGTTGATCTATGCAATACTGAGTTCTATGATGGCAGTTTTTATTACAAGCCATCAATTTTTATGATTTGTTTATGATGTTTGCCATTCTGAGCTCTAGCAGGAAAAGTACAGGATAGAAAAGAAATAGATAAATCATTGTTGTTGGCAAAAGTTAAAAAAAAAGAATAATCTCTGAAAAGTAATGATTGGGGAAAAGATTAACCTTCCTTTCAGCAATGTGTTTTGCTCATGCAGACTGCTCTGTTGCTAACCCAGAGAGTCCCAGTTTCCTTGCTTTGAATCAGTGGACGTTGCCATTCTGTTCTGGCTTAACAGCTCTTGGTTTTTATTATTTTAAAATTTAGCATAAGAGCTGAGACAGGGCTAGCAGCTTTGCTTGTACATAAAACACAACTGAGCTATTCAAGCTGCTTACATAATGATAGTTTAACATTGCAAGTTGCTGCATTCTGAACTGTGCTTGCCCAGGCTAATGCTGTGAAACTGCCCCTTCCATGAAAACAACTCCCCCGCCCCGCCACCTCTCCAGAAAACCACCAGGTTACAATTTAAGTTTTCCCTCAGTTTTTATTAGAGAAGGGGCAATTTGCACACAGGAAGGCAAGGAGTTCCACCAATTTGCAAAAGGGACAGCCAAGAAGCAGGGAGTATTTTACAGCCCTCTTTTGTCCAGCTGTCCAGGATCACCTGCTGCTGACAGGTGTAACTAAACAACAGCTTGTTTGCCCAAGAGGTTGCTTTACACAGACTCCAATACTAACCTCTTGTTCTCCTCTTACACAATTAAGCAGGGAAGAAAACATTTTTGCCTCACCCACCCACCCCTAAGCCTATTTGCTGGGGACTTTGTGTATGTGATCTTGGAGAGACTGAGAAACTGGGATGAGTTAACTGTTTCTTTGCAAGAGTGCTCTGCTGATCTCCACAATAACATCTCCTTCCTCTCCATGGGTTACAGGTTTGGGGGGGGGGGAGAGATAAAATTATGTTAGAACCACTAGGAGGCTATTTCCAAGATTAATTGTAGTGGTGGTAGAGATGTTTTGAGCAGATCAAGTTACATTGCAGGAGGAAGAATTGGTTTCTATACCCGCACAATTTTCACCATTTTAGGGGACTCAAAGCAGCTGGCAACACTTCTGTTCTTCTCCTCGCAAGAGGGAAAGTCCTCCTCCTCCTCCCCCCCCCCTTTGTTGAAACTTAAGAGCAGCTTCTGGAAGAGAAAGGGACTGAGCAATGGAAAATAATTTATTCTATTGCTCTCTGTGCTCCAAAAACATTCTGACCAACACCTGATCAAGGCAGTGTTCTAATCTTGAATAAAGCAGAGGCTTGACTGCCACAGAGTGGGTCCGCCTTTTAATCAGGGGCAGGAAATACAAGAGGGCTCTTTAAGAGCATTTAGCTGGCTGCTGAGCTTGCACTCTGTATACACTATGTCTTGTCTCAGTCTACATAATATGAATGAGCAGTTTCACTTGGGAAGGGGACAGGACCCATTCCAACCTGGCTTTGTTCCTGGAATAAAACCTAGCATTGTTTTATCCTTTGGTCAGTTCCAAAGATGAAGGAAACATATATAAAATTTTCTCTGGGGACAGGAATTTCTCTTAGAATACTACCTTCAGCAAGAAGGCCCACTAAAGTATGATTCGTGCTGTGGTTTCCAATAGCTGAGGCATCTCCAACATGTATTACAGTACTCCAGATGTTGCTGAACTCAACTCTGAGTATGTTGCAAGGAATGATGGGAAGTACAGTGTAGCTACATCTGGAGCACCACGTCTTTGACATTCCTGTTGTGGATGCATGCTTCTTCCTAAGGCTGAGGTGTGGGTCTTTGGTTAGTTCATCACCACTGATCATTAGTTTCCTTTACTTCAGGCTTATTCTGCAATGGATTTTGTCCTGGATGAGAAACTGCAGGGTCACAATGCAAGAACAAAGCACCGACAGGCTTACGTTTCTTTCATTTTTAATTCTCACGGCTAGCGAGCCATTGTGAGGTGGAATCAACACAAAAGCCACCCAGGAAGCTAAATCCCTTCAAGTTCCCAAGGAGTGCAGAAAAACATGGTTAAATGAAGAATTAACAGAGGAAAGCCTGGTCTGGTTTGAAGGATTATTCAGCCAGATTACAATAAGATTCTTAGAAGGGGAATTAGGTTTGGAAAGTGGGACAGACAATCTTGTGTTTGCTGAGTTGTCAGGTTCTTAATTTTAGGGGAGCTAGCAGTGGGGGAAGTCCTCAGAATAGACTTGCTTTTTGCAAAAGCAGCCTGTACTTCAATGACCTGAGGAAGCATTCTCACTTTATTTTTCCTTAATATGGCTAATTTGAATATTATACCAGGCACAGAATTTCCTGGCCCCCAGTTACTGTGGGTGCACATGACACCCCCATGGTTATATACCTACTGTACTTCTCTCCTCTCAGCTACCTTTGGTGAAACAGACACAACCTTGTTGGCCTTTAAAGTGCCACAAGATTTTCAAAGATAAAAATAACTTGTTGACACGTCTGTTGCCAGAATGTGTCACACATACGTCAGGGCTTGTATGTATTCAAACAAAATCTTTGAAAGAGAAGAAAAGTCTTTCTCTAGCCGTGTGTTTCCCAAACTGGGGGGAGGGGGGGTAAGGGAGCTGGGAGGGGGGCTAAGGATAGGATTCTGGAGGAAGCATAAGGGAGCAGAGCAAGGGGATCTTAATGTTTAATGTAAAATTCAGCTGAAAGCTGATTCTTTGGGTAAAATGATCACAAATTTCATTGATCATCACTTACAAACTAAATCATAAATATATTACAAGATACAGTATCTCAAGCAATATTTGAGAGATATTGGTAAATTTGAGATATATGTATTGTATTAGAAAATTCAAAGAAAAAAGTATGCTACAGGCTGAATAAAGAACAAATGGACAATGATACTAATATGAATGCCAATTTATTTCGGTCAAAATATGGGGGGGGGAATGAAAGATTGGTGAAAAAATTGTGTTAAATAGTTTGGGGCCCGTTATACTTAAAGAACCATTTCACCTGCTCCATAATCATAAACACACCACTTAATCTTGCAGTTCTAAGTTGGCTCTGTCACCACCAGGGATGGCTGGCCATGTGCCATCACATGCAGTAGCTCAGAGCCTGAACCTACCATTCCTTCCTCTTTCATAAATGTTCCATTGCCTATTATCTGCACCATGCACTATGGTCAATGTCCATGCCCAGACCTGCAACTACATAGGATCTCACTGGCCATTACCTCTGCCTATTTTCACTTCTTTTGTGGGGCTTTCTTGCATCATCAGCCGCCATTGCTTTCCAGGCAGCTGTCTGCTTCCACAGATCTTTTGTCACAATGGCGGATCCATGGAGACGGCCCAATAACCAACCTCATATGCTTAATTAAACCAAATCACCCTGTTCTTCTCAATCTGAGCAGAGGCTTGTTTGCAGAACATGCTGGTGAGAAGAGGAAAGAGGCAACTGCAAGCGAAAGCAAACAAAGATTCCAGCAAATCAACATGCCATTCAGGGACTAAGCACTCTCATGAAAAATTATGAGAGCATATTGGAAACACATCTACCAAGCAGGCAGCAATGTCCAAATAAGAAGCCTCATTGATGTTGCTACAAAACACTTCCATAAAAACTCCAGCTATGTGCTGTTGGCCTTCACAACGTCCCCATGGAAATGTGTTCCACATGCAAAGGCATATTTATTTATAGCCTACTCTTGCCTAAAGGAAATGCTAAGCGTGTCACAAATACTTCTATCAGGCTGGATTTTAAGCCCCATTGATTTTAATGGGAGGGATTTAAGCATGTACCAACTTCTCCTGTTGAAATCAGTGGGGCTAAAAGGTGTTTAATATAAGACAGATTATGACACTTGTCATCTGGCCTGAGCCCAGAAATTCATTTCTAAAATAGGACATTCCAGGGTTACTCTCTGCCCAGATTTACATCTAAATCCCAGCAGTGTAAGATTATAAAATTGGATCAAAAATTTACTCTACTTATGTTCAGAAACATGCCTATAAATGATGTGTTGGGGTCACACACACACACAAAAAAAAAAAGGTTCAGAAAATCCTAATTGATCTGGCAGCATAAACATATTGAATAAACAGATCTCAATTAAACCCACTTGAATTAGGCCACCAATAACACCATTAGCAGCTTGCTCTAGGAACGTCATGTGCTTCAGTCCACAGGCAATGAGAGAGCAGAAGCCTTTTCTCACTAAAGCTAAGAGAGCTGTAGAGTGCTCTGGAACACGTGGAAGACAGTTTCCCATTCGCATTGGCAGGTAAGGGAACTGTTCTCAAAGCATCCCTTACCTGCCTAGGTGTGAATGAGAAGCTGTCCTCCACGCGTTCCGGACAAAAATGCCAGCCCAGGGGCGGGGTGCCCCTCCCAGGCCTGGCCAGATTGGGTGAGGGAAGACCCAGGGGTGGGCAGTCCTGGCAGGGGCCTTCCCCAATCCCTGCGAGTTCTAGGGGACAGGATCGGGTCCCCTAGGGCCTGCAGGGATCCCCCTCAGGCACCCCCCCATTAGGACGGGCCTAAAGGGGAACACGCATGCATGCACGCACACTTACTTCGTCCTTGCCAGCACCCCAAATGGTGAATCGAGTACGCCTGTGCGGCCGGGCGCTCTCTGATTGGCTGCAGAGCAACACAGGCCACACAGGCATACTGGGCTCGTCATTTTGGGAGCCAGCAAGGAGGAGGTAGGTGTGTGTGCCTGCACGCACGTTCCCCTTTAGGCCCGTCCTTGGGGGGGGGTGCCCAGGGGGTCCCTGCAGGCCCTAGGGGACCCGATCCTGTCCCCTGGCCCTAGAGGACCCAACTTTAACGTATAAGGCCCTAAATGACTTGGGCCCCAAATATCTGAAGGAACGCCTCCTCCCATACCAACCTGCCCATGCCCTAAGATCTGGGGGGGAGGCCCTTCTCGTTGTCCCACCGTCCTCTGTAGCAAGACGGGTGGGCACTCGAGAGAGGGCCTTCTCAGTAATAGCCCCCAGGCTGTGGAATAGCCTCCCCCTCGAGGTGCGTCAGGCCCCCTCACTGTATACGTTTAGGAGAGGGGTAAAGACGCACCTCTTTGCTCTGGCCTTTGGTTGAACGTGGCACAGTTTTTCCCTACTGCACATACTAATGTTTTATACTGTTTTTATATATGGTTTTATTCTAAATATTCTTGTCTTTTAAATATGCTGTTACCCGCCCTGAGACCCTAGGGTATAGGGCGGGATATAAATGTAAATAAATAAAATAAATAAAATCCTGTCCCCTAGAACTCACAGGGACAGGGGAAGGGACTGCACCAGGACTGACTGCTCCTGGGTCTAGCAGGACCCAATCCGGACTGGTCTAGGGAGGGGCCTGCAGCTGTCAGTGAGGGAGGCATGCGAATGCTTCCCTCCCTGGACACCTGGGGACGGGCCAGAACGCACTGGGCCACACAATTAAGTGCTCTACATGCAGAATGTGTGGAAGGCACTCTGAGACGGGCTGAGGCAGTTCCAAACAGAACCGCCAGCCCAGAGGAGCGAATGCTCTGTCCTGGCGTGTCCTCCACGCGTTCCAAAAGGCCTAGTGTGAAAAGGCCTCAGGTTCCCTTTGCTTTCCCATAGGAATTAAAATGCCACATCTTTCCTTCTGCCCATTGGAACTTGATGTTGGCTCCTATGCCTGGGTTCCTATTCATTTGTATTACTTCTTGCAGTAATCTTTCTGTTTCTCGCCCAGGAACACAATCTGGTAATTGGGGTGTATTAGTGCATGCATTTGTGGATGCATTTGAAATTGTGTGGGTGACAGAAGGACAGGTAGACCCCGTTTGCAGACAGCAGCTATGCTGAACGCAGCAACATTATACTCTCAGATTATTTTCTCAGAATCTGTGGAAGAGATCCGTTAATGTAGCCTTCCTTGCATGTCACCAGTATGTAGGTAGAATTTAATTCTCTCATGGTCAGTCATCTGAGCCCATTGAACTGACTGGATTAATGGCTTAGTGGGCATAGAGCTCCATTTATGACAACCAGTTCTTGCGCATACCTAAAATGAGCAAAGCCATTTTGTAACGCATTGAAAAAACTAGGGAATTTGTTCCTCTTCAAAAACTGGTTATAACTCGTGGTAGGGTCTCATAAAAAATGTAGTATAGATACTGAAAACAATCTCTTTTGCTTTTAACTGGGATGGCTTGCCAGAGAAGAAATGTTTTCAAAAAAGGGCATGGGTTTGAATAATACAAGACTTGCTTTATGCATAGGTGCAAGTATAGAAATAATCACTATAACTGGAGACAAATTTTGTCTTATCAGTGCAGGAAAGACATTGATCAGGTGACCTGATCAAGTTCTGCTAATGGCCACGACCTAAGCCCTGCACTCACACCTGCTTATGGTCTTTACCTTCATAAAGACTGATTTGGAACAGAAGGAGCACTTTTGCAAGACAGGTGACATGCTACCCTCACTGATCCCAACCTGAAGGGATTTTACATTTGCAAGTGAAAATGGCAAGCCTCGGGCCTATCTGAGCTTTGCAACTAAATGAGGTTTTCAAATCCAACTTTCTAGTCCAGATTCAAATTCCTGGCATAGGATTTTAAATCCATACTGTTTTCAACATCCAACCAACAAGTAATGAGATGATAAAAACTCTTTCCAGATGCTATCATTATCCATTCACAGAGCAAGTGCGTGTTCGTAAATAAATATTTATCCATACTTCCCCCAAAACAAAAGAATCCATTAAAAAGAATAACATTTCATACCAGGAAGAAAGCATTTCAGTGTGGAGGAAATTGGGTGAAGAGTCATGAAGAAACATCCTATTGTGATTCCTATCAACTTGAAGTCCAAAGTGGAAAAATCCAGAAAAAAATAATTTACTTAAGAGACTCCACTGTTCTTTGCAATGTTTATTCTTAGATGCATTTACTTATTTGAAAAATACTGTCCCACATTCTAAAGCACTACAGCTTTACCAAATTCACTGAATGGCCTCAATTTCAAGCTGCCCTTTCACAAAAGAACAGACACCACACAGCTCAAATGTCATTTAAAAAGAAGAAGAAGAAGAAGAAGAAAACTGCGTGGGCAGCTCCATCTACAAATCAGCTGGTACTGATGAGAAAAAGAAAATAAATCCCATTAACACATAGCCTGTTAATTTCCTTAGATGGTTTCTGCTACTGTAGAATTATACACAGATTTGCATGAGTATAGAAGTCATGTTTGGAAAGTGCTGAAGTCAAATTTACAAGTCTGGTAATTAATCCAGACTGGAAAAAAAAAGTATCAAACAAAATGAAACTCAGCAACTGCATACTGAAGCACCATGTTTTCAAGAGAACCTTGAAAGGCATCTCTTGACTTCTGTCCCTTTGTCACATTTTAGACAACGGAAGAACAATACAACAAAGAAGTGATTCAATTCAGTACTAATTTGTATGTCTAGAAATGTGTGCACCTCAGCCTAATCCTTACTACAAAACGTGAGGAGCCGCCTCCACATCCAAGGAAGTTTTAGATGTGTTGTTCCTACCGAGTGGTGTCTGGTGGGGACAAGGCTGCTAAAAAGAAGTGTGAGCAGGGATCAGCATAGGTAGAGCTAATAGTAGGTGCTATAAGCCTGCCGTTCTATCTAGACTCACATGAAAACTAAATATAGTGCATGATGCATACATTAGCCAATTCTGAATAGAAATATGTATGGAAGAGAAAAGAAGAATGGACTCAGGCTCTGAGTTGCAGATTATGGGAAGATGCTACCCCTTTTGCCCCATGGAACACCTGCTTCCACCCCCACCCCCAACATACATTTATTTATTTGCATTTTTATCCCACCCTATACCCAAAGGTCTTAGGATGCATTGCAGCAGTAAAAACCAAATATAAAATGAATCTACTAAAACAGCAAGTGTCTAAAAGTAGGGAGGGGAAGGTGTCGCCTGAGCCAGAGGCCTGGGCAAAGTGTGGTCTCTTCACTGCCATCCTGAAAATATGAAGTAAAGGGACCTGATGCACCACAGGGGGGAAATTATTCCATAATTAGGTATGTTTTTCCAAGAACTTTTTATCTTATCCTACCTGACATGTGAATAAGAAATTCATCTTCTAAGGTGACCTCATCTACATGTAGGAAAGAGTGCAAGCTTAAGTGAATACCAAAAGGGAAAAAAAAACACCCTAGGGACCTGGTCACACTTCATCTGTTTACTCCACAATGAAGTCTGAGTTTGATATTAGCTTGATCATACCGTGACTCAGTTCATAATATTTTGTCTGCATTTGTCAGTATCCCCATGCTCAGTCCACTAACAGGGTTCCTTTAACTCTCTTCCACCCCCCACCCCTATTCTACTCCTCCCTCTGCTGTCCTGTCACTGAATGCTCTCCTATCAATCTATTTTGGCTTCTCTGTGGAGGGAAAGGATAACTTCTTCTATTCCCATTCTCCAGTAGTTTAAGAGCACTGAATTCTCCCTTTTTTCATTCCCACCTCCATCTTTTCAGCTATGCATAAATTTAATATCCAAAGACGATATAAGAGCATGCTGACAGCCAGGAATTTGGTGGCAGAGGCAAGGAGAATGATAGCATTCTTCCTCATTTCCTTTTTCCTTGGGAAGATGCCACCTGCACCCTCAAAGGATGAGCCTCTCCACCTTATGGGGCAAAGGGACATCCTTTGTACCTCGTGAGTAGACATCCCAATGAGAAGGCTTGTGAGGACTGAACTAGAGTGATGAATAGTACGCTCTGAAAAAAATATCACCAGTCCAGATTAGGGGAGTGAGATCTGGGAGCAGTGCATGAAAGCAGTTCCGTTTCAGATGAGGG
Organism: Aspidoscelis marmoratus; assembly: GCA_014337955.1. Lineage (NCBI taxonomy): Eukaryota > Metazoa > Chordata > Lepidosauria > Squamata > Teiidae > Aspidoscelis > Aspidoscelis marmoratus. The sequence continues at coordinate 31,659,494 of MTQE01002208.1, forward strand.
GGAGAGGTTACGCCATCTAAAGTAGAAGGCTATCAGTTGTGGCGCCCATTGCTCTTAGTGCAAGTAGAGGTAATGGCGAAAGACAGAGCTGGGGGCATTGGAAGGTAGGAGACAAGGCAGGTTGAAGAACAAGAATCCCAGAGCTCCTGATGACTCTTAGGGCCACTTATGCTGTGCTTTTCTCCCTGCTATAAGTTCTAGCAACTAACCCCAAGAGCCTTTGAAGCTGTCCCAACAGTCATGTGAGCCAGTGTGGTCTACTGGCTAGGGAGCAGGATTCCTATCTGGGAACACCAGGTTTGATTCCGCACTCCTCCATGAAGCCAGCTGGGTGACCTTGGGCAAGTCTCAGCTCTTTTCTGAGCTCTCACAGCCCCACCTACCTCACAGGGTGTTCTGTTGTGGGGAGAATAGAAAGCTTTGTCAAATGCTTTGAGTCCCCTTAAATGGGTGAGAAAAGTGGGGTAGAAAAGCCAGCTCTTCTCTTCTTCTTCATTCTAACAAAAAGAAAATTCCTCTATTTGCATTGAGGCAAGGGAATTTGAATATTGTAAGTACGAACAGTGTCTGTCTCAACCAGTGCAGCTGCTCTCCACACTGTTTCTCTGGGGCTGCCTGCTTTGTATAGCCTTGGGAAGTGGTGATAACTTCCTCTCTGTTGAGAGAGGAGATAAAACTTAAAAAGAAATTTGTGCAGTTTCTCAGTCACAGAGGCAAGAGCCTAGCTGGGACTTTGCCTCATTCAGTGGAGTCTACTAATCCTTCTTGCTCTTTTGTGAGATCAGAGACCATGTAATGTGGGTTGTGAGTTTTTCTACCCATTTTTGTTTTTGGCTGCTTGAGGCAATGTTTGTTTGTTTGTTTGTTTACCACTTTACTATGGAGGGGGAGAAATCAGCAGAAATTCAGCAGCAGCAGCAACAACAGCAGGTTTCATGTTTCTAGACCCTAGGCTGCCATGGGGTGTTTTCCCACTGTCAGAAAATACCCATTTTTGCACCCATTTGGGTGTGAGCTGGATGATCCCATTTCCACCACGCACCCATTCGCGGCCCGATTGTTTCAACTGCCGCTGGGGAAAATCGGATCAAATGGGCACTTTCTGGCCTTTAATCCGGATTTTCTGTAGACCCCATTAATAGGGTCTACAATGGGGTCTTCAGGCAGAAAATCCAGATTAAAGGGAGCCTGTTTCCACGCTTGTGTGGCAATGGGGTCTAGAGGAGGCTAGGGGGAGGGGGCACCCATGAGGGGGGAGCCCTAAAACCTAAGCTTCAAAGTCATTTCAAAGTCACTTCGAAGTCTGTGCAAAATAGCTCCGGAGTGTCTTTGAAGTCTGTGCTGATCTTCAGAGTAAACTTCGAAGTGACTTTGAGGTGACTCCGAAGTTAACTCCTAAGATCAACACAGACTTCAATGTAGCTGTTTTGCACAGACTTCAAAGTGACTTTGAAGTGACTTCGAAGTGACTTTGGAGATTGCACCCCCTGTCCCCCCAAACACCTGGGGTGACAAGCAGACCCCTCATGGGTAGATCCGGATTTACAAGTGGGTGCTCTGGTGTTTCCATGGCAGGGAGGCTAGCACCCATTGCTATTAGGTGCTAGACCACCCATGGAAACACACTGGGTACTTCCCTTAATCCGAATCTAGTAGATCCGGATTAAGGAATGTACCCATTCCTTAGATCCGGATCTTCTTAGATCCGGGTTAAAGGAGTGCAGTGGAAAAACACCCATTGAATACATCAATGTACTGGGAGGCATTACATTCCACAGCTGCCATCAAGAGCCAGAAGACTGCTCTTCTGTTCCCTCAGCTACACGCCAGTCATCCATACTCATAACTTCTTTTGTCCTGGTCTTTTAAAAATCAAAGGCAGTGTTAACAATTTGCCATACTGTGAAATGCAATCAAAGCTTAGAAAAGAAGCAGAAACATAAAAACATATTAGCAGCACCATCACAAAGGAAGAGTTGGACACCCTGAAAACTAATCAACATATAACTGTTCCCTTTAATTATTTACAGAATGCAAAATGATCAGAAGCTGCCTGGGCTTGTTAAGTGGGTATGTGTACAGTCTGCGTTCAGCTGCCCTAGGTTGTGGGCTAGTAGAGTGGAGCATAATACTAAAGAGTTTCCCATTCCAAAGTCATCCACCAATGGGCATTGGGCTTGCCTTGTCTGAAAGGCAATTAAGAAATCTCCTTGTTTAGGCTAGTCCCTATTTTTTACTGTTATATCAAGTCCCTGTGACCCTTTAAAGGTGGAGCTGAAAACATCAGTACCTGGTAGCCCTTATCTCTATAGTATGTGAAGCATCACTTCTTGTTTTCTAGTGATCAAAACTGTTGTTAAAGCTACAAGAAAAAGTCAGATGCTTGTCAGCCAGCATAACCTGTATTAGAAAAAGGAGCCCACTTGTGAGCACTTGTTACTTCCACAGTTCCTTGTATCTAGTTCCAACCAAAGAAGGAACAGGGAAGCAAACGTAATGCTACGCCTTTCCAGTAGGAAAGAAAAACAATCAGAAGTGTCTTCGGAAGCTGCTGGAGATGGGACAGATGCCACTGCCTCAGACAATTTGGCTAGGTTTTAATTAAAAACAATTTCAGCTTGTTTGTACAAATTGATGACATTGTGTTTTGTCCTTGTTAAGAGGACTCATAAACATGACTTCTGGGATACCACAGACTGCCTTTCCCTCTGGTCTTACATAACTCCTGTTTCGCAATGACACAGCTTCTGGGGAGCACTCTGTATATATTATCAACACTGCATTCACATAGTCTGTCAGCTACATGCACCTATCGCATTCCAGATGTGTCTGCCAGCAAAACTGGAATACTCCAGATGGTTTGATACCAACAAATATGATACCTTTGTTAGGAAATGGAATAAAGTGAGTTTTGAGGGGGAATTACTCATCCCAGTTATTCCTGCCCCCACCTTAGGCTGGATTCATCTGTAAGAGACGGAACTAGATCTGGATCTAGTGTAGACACCGTTTATTGGGGTCTACAGTTTGGCATAAAGGCTTTAATCTGGATCATGCAGATAGTATAACTCCATGATCTGGAAGTACTGGATGCTGTCATCCTGTAGCACACCATAGCACTCTCTCTCACACACACCACAGCTAGGATCATTCACTCTTAGCCATTGGGGGGGGGGGGCTGCAAACTCACACATCACAGCCTCAAAAGGGTTGATCCAGATTAACACCATCTCATCCAGCCCTCACCTTCCCATGATCTGGCTTTACTAATCCAGCTCTAAGACAAAAAAGGGTTTTACATGTACGGCTGTCTTCTCAAGCAGCCTGCTGATAGCCCCATATTTTTAGGCCATGGTCACACCTTCCTGAAATAGTCCATCCTATTAAGAAGCTGAACTGAAGCTGCCCTAATCCTGTTCATACCCAATTCCTGATCATCTGTCCTCAAATTATCTTCTGTTTGAGCTCCTGTGCTCATACCTTTTATGGTATCACCCCAAGTCTCCTTTAGACAACCCTTTCGTTCTCCACCCCTCTTGACTGCATCAACCCCATCCACATTCTGGTAGGACGAAGTTCTGTCAATCAACAGTGGCAACCAGGTGTATTTGGAGTTGTATTCGGATGGTAAATTCGCTGGCAACACAAGGTACTGTTGGAGTAAGGGGGCAGTGCTCCCAAACAGATGCAGCTGAGGCATACTCCAACCAGTATACTCTACACTGTTTGCCCTAAAGCTGCTGAAGCAGTTCCAGTTTTTAATAAAAGCTCCCTTTTATTGAAAGGAAACATTGTTTCCCTTGCATATTGCTAAAGGAAAATGGAAGGTACATTGTCCTTAGAATTGCATCATTTATACTCTAGCTCCACTCCTCTCCTTGCTGCTCCTCCCAACAGGGTTTTTCTGGGCATATTTAAAAAAAATCTTTCAAGCTTTTCCACAAAACTACTAGTGAGCAAATGAAAAAAATATGACCTATTGCTTTATCAGTCTAGCACAAAGCTGATTTATATTTTTTAAAAATGATGGACAGAGTCCTCCAGCATGCAACTGGAATAAAGAGAAATGGGGGGGGGGGCAGGATGGGAGAGGGAACCATCCTAGGAATGGTGGCAAACAAAGTACAAACTGCTTGGCAAATCAAAGTACTATATTTTCTGGCGTATAAGACTACCTTTTAACCCAGGAAAATCTTTTCAAAAGTCGGGGGTCGTCTTATACGTCGGGTGTTGTCTGCTTATACGGCGAGTATATCCCAAACTCTATATTTTAACTGGAAAGTTGGGGGTCGTCTTATACGCCCAGTCGTCTTATACGCCGGAAAATACGGTAGAAATTCCTTGGCAGGAATGGAACAGGAGGGGAAGAGTGCTGCCAACTCTGGCATGTACCACGCACACGTATACGCATTGCGTGGAAAGATTCCACCCACCATGGCAAAGTTCAGCCTCCTTTAGTCCAGTTTCCCATGCTGAAAGGGACGGAGTCCTGTGAAAAAGTGGACTTCAGAAAGAACGAGTGGAGAAGGGAAAGTCCACTTATAAATCAGATCGGGGAAAAAAGGTGTGAGCAAAGGGACTAGAGGATCGCCTGACTTCCACTGAAGGTGTGACCACGACCTTACAAATGTCAGTAGTAAGCAGCAAAAAGCTACGAAAACAGCTCAGCAACTGGTAATGAATTCCCAGACACTGCAGGCAATGAGGCTTGAGGAAACTCAAAAACAATGATTGAACAAGAACAATACAAACTCTAAGATATATATGTTAGAAAATAATATATATATATATAAAATGACAACAATACAACTGCAAATTCATTTCAAAGAAAAATTGGGGGGGGGGCATGAAGGTGTAATGAAAACAAAAAGAAAGGAGCATCATGCCAAAAAGTCCGGGAGTCATAGGATTAGATGCTTCGTGAGACCAGATCAGTATTATAGGCTATGGAATTCAAAGGTTGAACTGGGACATAATCACCAAATGTCAAACTCTCCATCATCTATTCAAGCCCATTGTACATATTGTAGAATATGTAAGCAAGATCCCAAGGACAGACATTCCCCTACCAATGTACTATTAAGGACCATGCCCCCTGAATGTTGACTGTAGCATGTAGCAGAGAAGCTCAGAATATGTTTGCATGTCATTCATATACATTCAAGACCAAAAGACCCTGAAGAGATCACAAAGAACTTCCCTGCCCAGAATCCCCACTGCCTATCAGCATAGACTGCCATCTACTGGCGATGCTGAGTGAGACAACGCATTTAAAATATTTTTATATAGCTTTCCCTGGTTGAAGCAATAAAATAAGAAACATAGCAGACCAACCCCTTAACTCCCAAAGCTCATTAAAATCTATTCAAAGCTGAATAAAACACAGTAAAAATAATTGGTACAAAGTGCAGCCACCATACTTCCCTTTCAGAGCTAAGCCCCCCTCAAGTCTCAACGTATTTCAGTTTAAAATGTCAATCCTATTAAGGGAAACCAAATTGCTCTCCTTCAGCAGCAACCAACTAAAAGTCGCAATGGAGCCAAGAAAACATGTCACAAAAAGAATGCCTACAGGGATTTAACAGAACGCTGCAGGCATCACGGCAATATAAGAGCAGAAATAATCCATTTTCTTGTTTATGTTTTTTAAAACATGTCTGTACTGCTTTCTAAAACAGTTTACAGTTAAACTGTTAAAACAATACTAAAATAAAATAGCCAAAGCAATATTAAAAACAATACTAAAACAGTGGGGCTTAGAAAACAATTTAGCCATTTACATAGGGGAATCCTGAATTTCAAATTACCATTTTAGTTTATTTATACACTGGCTCTTGCTAAAATGCTTCATGATGAGGCAGAACAAGCTGAAAAGGAAAATTGTTTTCTCCCTGTGAAAACTGTTTGGCACTTGCATAGAAAGTATGTTTGGCACTCGGATAGAAACTATTTGATATATGTTTTGCCTCACCATTTTAGAAAATGCTCCTTACCATGAAGTATTTTGCTATATTTATTTACTCATTCAGTATTTTGTTTGTGTATCATTTACTTTATTCATATTCCAATGCAAAATTTTGTGTTGTTCCCAGACTTTAAATACCTTTCCATTTTCCTTTTCCAACATTTTTTTCCACAGTAGCTGAGCTTCTACTTTGTTATGTTTAGACTTCAAGATATTATGAAATTACTGGCTTCTATCTGTTATTTTTCTGAGATGTATTCTTTGAAAATCTAATAAAGAACTTCCTGCCTCCAAATAATAAAGAAGTTTTTAAAAAGAGGTAGAGAGATAGGAATGACTGAGACTGTTTAAATTTCTTATTTAAAAAAACGTATTTTTATACATTTTGATTTTTCTCATAGTTCAAATCTCCCCCCCCCCCAAAAAAAAATAACAGGACATATATATTCATACAGATATTCCAAAGCATGTGAGCAATTCTGAAGCTCAGCTGAGAAAAAACTCTTGCATTCAGTTCATTCCGTCCCTGGAAGTTGTAGATAATTATTGAACAATGTGATCACACATAAAATTGCTTAAATCTGCTTCCCAAGGTGTCCCAGTGCATTCAATGGACAGGGGACCATTTGAACAGATGGTAATTTGGACTGCTATCCTCTTATGCTTGCAGTAAAGGGTCTCTTCGCTTTTTTGCAAAAGTGGAAGATTTCTACCATGCTAGATGGGCTTCTTCAATTTGGCCACAGCAGTTTGATTCTCAGCCAAGACATGTTGTTGCTGTTTACGTTTTTTTATGTCCCGGTAGGCTTGAACAACCCTTTCTCTTTCTTCCTGTATAATCCTCTGGCGTGCAAAAGAGGTTTGGGGTGCTTTTTGAGTGAACGTAGTTCTTCCGGAGCCCAAAAGAGATGTTAATAAAAGCTGCTTCTGGCCAGCCTGAAAACACAAGAGAGATTGGCTCAAGAAAAAAGGAGTCAAGTGCTGAATCTAAAGCATGACTGTGGATGGAAAAAACAGGATGTGAGAATGTTGTTTTACTTCCTGAAACTCTAGGTGCTGTTAAGTTGATGAAGTCAAGTATTATCAATACATGGATAAGGGATAAGAATGGGCTTTTGTCAAAGTTAGGAGATAGTGACAGAGACGGTGGTTGACGGCAAGGGCACTTCCATGCAGTTTTCTTGGCAGGGATACAGAAGTAGTTTGCCATTGCCTACCTCTAGGGAAAGGGTGGGAATCTGCTTTCCAGGCAGTTTGCTCTACCCCTGAGCTACAGCCACTCAAGAAACATGGAGGTACACATTCCTAAATGATTTACCTTGTTTTTGATTGCACTCTTTCTGGGCTTTGCTGTTAGTGTTGGGGGCTGTAAAGCAACTTCACCAAATTTCACAGAGTCTGCAAAGAAATATATAATTGAGAAGATGGAGTCAGCTCTATCTACGTCTTTACTTCTTGGAGTATTTATATTCCATCCTTTACCCGAAAGCCCCAGGGTGCATCATGCCACAAAGACAAAAACTATAAAACAATGTAAAACAGTCTAACATGCCACTCTGAAAACCAGCTGCTAGAAGACTGCAAGCAGAGAAAACTGTGAACTCATGTCTGTAGTAATCGCTAGGCTGCCCAGCCATTTTCCTAGCTTCCCTTCCAGCCCCGACCTTGACTCTCAAGTCTCTCGCTAGTAAAAGGAGAAAGAATTTTCCTGTTCTATCAGCTTATAATACACACTCAGCACCACCAGGGTGCTGAGCTATTTCCACTCCATGCAGTTGCCTTTGAGCATTATGGAGTCCGAGCACATGTTTGTAAAGGACAATTTCCCTTCTCTTCCTGTTTGAGGATTTTCCCCACCTCTGACCACAGGATATGACATCACCAAGGACCCCTGACCTGACCCAGCTCCACCAATCACCTCCCTGGATTATGCCTTTACATCCCTTCCCCCATGTCCCCTTTTGGAGGGTTATTTAAAGTTCCGCAGAAGAATAAATCGCGCTCTGTTCCAGCTGATCCTGTCTCCTGCCTGATCTCTCTCCTCTGTTGCTTCCTATCTTTAACTCTGCCATTAAGCACATGGCGGGTCCCTGATCCTGAGCCAGTAGGGATCAAGGGATTTACTTTCATAATGCCCAGCAAGGAATCGTAACAGCAATAGCTGTTACCCGCATCGCTACAGCCTCCCAGCTGTAACCCACAATGTTGTGGTTTTCCAAATTGCAGCCACGATTGAAGTGGTTATAGGCTGCTTCCACAGGTTTCCCTGAGCCCTCGGATTTAGGCTGCACTTTACGGCTGCAACACATGTGCTCCTGATAGGCTTCCATGCACAGTTGGTTGGCCAATGTGTGAACAGATTGCTGGACAAGAGGAACTACAGGTCAGATCCAGAGGAGCATTTCGTATGTCCCCTTATTACTTCTAAGCAAGGAGACTTAATAGAACTTAGAGATCTAGTTTCACAGTGCAATGTTTCTACACTGAAGAATCCTGATTCCAGTCAAAAATACACCTACCTCGAAGGAGCTCTTTCTCTAAAATTGCTTCTCTTTTTTCTTCTTTACGCTTACGAACTTTATCGAGCTTCTTCTTCTGAAATCTAGAGAACAGGCTTTCATGAATACAAGGGCTGTATACTTGAATTTTAATGGTGGAGGAAGAAAAAATTGATTGGGGTGTAAAGTAGCACAGAACTGTGTTAGTGTAAAGTAATACAGGAGCAAAGGTATATTTGTTAGTGATAAAGATTTATGAAGAAGATTAGGAGATGTTCTGCTTAAGTTACTAATAATTAATACTGATTAAATCTGTACATGATCTAGTTTTAAATAGATATTCCTCATAGGGAGGATCCAGCAACTCAAATAAAGAAAACAGGAGGCAGGGGAAAATTAGTTGTCTTGTCTGCCAATTCACTCCTTGGTTTTGATGTAAAATTCATTAAGATGGGGAATCAGCAAGTCCTTCAAAAGCTCCTGTTATCCATAAAGCATTGGGCATGCTGGCTGAGAGTTGAAAGTCAACATAATTTCAAAGGCCTTTAAAAGAGCTTCAGTTCTGATCTGAAAAATAAGTTTCTGTTATAATACAAGTCTTCCCTGCCTCCACGTTCCTGTTCAGCCTTTCCTTATCCTTCTGTCCCTCTCTCCTGTTCTTTTTATTTTTGTATACTGCTTTCCATAGAAGGAGTTTAGATTCCTTTCAGTCTTAGATTACTTAGCCTTTTAAAAAAAACTTTCTGTCTTCTCATAAGCCTTGGCAGTTTACATAATATGCTAATTTATTCCTCTTTTGAAGAAATAAAGACCAAATGTTTTTTAAAAAACAAGGCAAAACTCCCTGCATTTTCCAAGATAGTTAATTACTGTAACAAATGAACCATAGGAACTACATTTAAAAAGTTTCCAAATTCTGCATGAAAGTATAACATGGTGCACGAAAAGGCTGTTGCAATATATGTGTATATTTATTATACCACAAGTCACTCTATGGTGGAGCAAATTGCCAGGAAAACACAATAGCTGATTCAGTCGCCAGGCTCTCCCTAGAAGTAGGCAATAGCAAATCACTCCTGTATCACTGCCAAGAAAACTGAACAAAGGTGCCCATGTAGTCAACCAGAAGCCAACCAGGTCTCAGAAGTACCCAACAATGCTCTTAACTCTTCCCTGCTCTTCAGGCTCCCAAATCAACCTGGGTTACACATACAATCATTACCCAAGGTCACATCTAAAGGGTCATGAGTTTTGTGTTCCAAAACCCAGAGGGCAGCAACACAACCCACAATAAACCTTACTCTTTTTTCTTCTGTGTTTTTTTGTGGACTAGCTCGTCTTTCTCAGGTTCTCGCTGCACCTGGTTTTTTGTAAGGAACAGCACATGTCGAGTTTCTCGCTCCATACGCTCAACATAAGAAAATTCAGTCTCCCCTTGCTGGCGCTTGAATTTTGGCACTGGTATGTCACCTTCTAGCTTTGGCTCTGTGGTTACTGAAAGAGAAGCAGAGACCATAACATTCTAGCGCTATTCAACAACATTCACAGAAGACTAAGATAGAAATAACTCCAATATGACTCACTACTCAGTGTGGATGCCTGCAAAAGACTCCCCCAAATTTAGCTAGAACTGGGGTGGGGTTTGAAAGGTGGCACAAATTGTTAATATTGTATTGTACAAAATACAAGTATTACACCATACCCGAGCACTACATATTTCACCACTCTAAAAAATGAAACATAGGGCTGAAGTATACCTCAGCCTACTATTTGGATGGCATATGTGCACTACCATCAGACTTCCTAGTGCTAAAGTTTGGTAACCGGGTCTAAATGAATATTACCAGAGGAGGCAGTAATGGCCACTAGCCCAGATGGTTTTAAGAACAGGATGGATAAATTCATGGTAGATGTATCAATGGCTAGTAGAATGGATGCCTAGGCTGAAGAGACAGCTTGATGCCGCTGAAGGGCATTTTCAGAGAGTCAGGAGCAAGTAAAGGTTTTGTCCTTGTCTTCCGAGATGCCCAGAAGCAATTGGTGGGCCACTGTGTGATACAGGATGCTGGATTAGATGGATTGCGGCCTGATCCAGCAGGGCTCCTCTTAAGTTCTTAATGACTAAATTAGATACCAAGAGAAAAGTATTTTATATCAGAAGTATATAATCAGTACTACGTAGTACTCTGTTCCAAGTTTTTTGCTTCCAAGCTCAGTTTTAGTAAAATGGTAGTTGCTTAAAATTACAGAGGAGGAGAATGTGTTTTTGTGCCTTTGAGAAGATTTCTATTCATAATGTATTGAAAAACATGACTGAACATTGCCTTTTACCCCTTTTCATCTTTGTCATCTTCTTCTTCTTAGGATTCTTTAGTTCTTCTCGGCTCTTCATTATTTCTCGCAACCGATATGGTATTTCTTGCTCATTCAGGCACTGGGGCTTTGAATTGGTTTTCTTCTTCATTTTTCTATTTTTTTTACAAAAGGAATAAAGTTAAAAAGATCATACAGGTAATCTCAGCAAGCATAACAGTTGGCAACAACTATAATTTCAGTACATACTTTGGAAACCATTGCTTCAATTCATATATAGTGAAGGTCAAGCACCAATAAACAGGATCAGAGCAATCCTGTTCATCACACAGGCAAATAACAAACAGCCTAACCTCATCTTTTGAATGTTGCCTTGCATCAGTATGTCAAGGATTACATTATATGTATAAAACAGCTACTACAGCAAAGTCACCACAATTGCCACTTCAATATTTATGGTCATATGATCTGACAACTTTATTACAGAGGACCGGGAGCCAGGCATGAAAAAGGAGCAACAAGTCCAATGTTATCTATTACATGTACTAGTCTGATCATTAAACTACAAGTCCAAAACTGGCAATGTTGAAATAGTACAGCATCTTCTTACTTGCCCACCCAAACCCCCAGTCATCATCTGTGGCATAAACTATGGTAATCAAGTCTTTTCCAGGTGCAGGTGCTATTCTGGCTTCCAGAGTAGATGGAAGGGTTTGATGGCAGGAAAAATAATCATTACGGGAAGTTAAATGCCTAGCTGCTACTATTTTTCAGCTTGAAATAATTTTTCAAAGCTCCTTGCATTTTACAATGCACTTAGAGCTGTCTGTCTTTAAAAAACGGGGGTGGGAGGGTTGCATTCAACAGCTATCTAACACAGAAAAATTCAAAGGCAATCCCCCCCTGCTCCGTATGGCTGTGTGATAAGGAACCTCATGTACACAGGGCCCATTCCATCCCTTATTAACACCCAAATTAACACTATCTATCTATCTATCTATCTATCTATCTATCTATCTATTTCGCCCTATACCCGAGGGTCTCAGGGCAAGTTACAACATTTAAAATAAAACATTATTAAAACAATAACAGTATGCACCAAAACAACAGCATCTGCAAGTGGGAAGAGAAAAAGTATCCCCCCCCACCCCATTTAACCGAAGGCCAGGGCAAAGAGGTGAGTCTTCACTGCCTTCCAAAATGTGTTCAACGAAGGTAACTGACGCACCTCAAGGGGGAGACTATTCCATAGCCTGCGGGCCACCACTGTGAAGGCCCTGTCCCGAGTGCCCACCCCTATTGCTGCTGAGGGTGGTGGGACAACCAGGAGGGCCTCCCCTCCAGATCTTGAGGCACGGATAGAAGCTCTCATCTGCAGATAATTAAAGTTATTAATCTGTATCTACTCTTACCAGGGGAGTAAACTAAGACTTGGTAGGGAGAGACCGTAGTTAACAACAGCAACGGTGACCCAAGGAGTATTTAGTGAGAACCTAATGATTAGCCCCAGCGCAGCCTTAGTTTGGGCTCTTTCAACCTCGATTCCATAACATACAGGAATAAGAACAACGTTCCAGGGTCATTGCTAAGATTTACTAGGATGATGCAAATAATTCGCTCTGAACACTCGAGTGTTCAGACGAGCGCGCTGACCTTTCACAGGCTTCAAGCCGTCTTCGAGTGGTCGCGTCTGGCCCCGTCGGCGTCTTCAGCCGGTGTTTCCCCATTACAGCCAATACAAGCGGGAGCCAGAGGCAGAACGCAGACACGCGCGAGTTACTTTACTTCCGGAATCCTTCCGTTCCCTTGTGTGTCTCTCTCTCCCATTGGCTAAGTTACCGTTTGTCCCGCCCATGTCTGCTTCCCATTTCTTTTCTGTTATTTCCTACCCGGAGCCTCTCCTGCATTGGTTCCTCCGCTGGTGCCGCCCAATGACGTACCACCCTTTGAGTGACGTTTTACCGGAACCTCCTAAAGGTATTGGCTGAGAGAGCCTTCAATCTCGGGGGGAGTGGAACGTCAGGCCGTGTGCGATACTAAGGCAGAAAGAGGGCTCTCCCCACCTCCCAGGTGCAGTCCGGTCGGCTGTTGCGTTGGTGATGTGCCTGTTGTTATGGCTGGGTCTCGCCCGGTATAGCCGTGGGCTGGTGGGGTGTCGAGGTTCAGGTGGCCACGGGAAGGTGAGAGGCTCCTCGTGGGAAGGTCGAAGCAAAGAGTGGACATAGGGTGTTTTCCCACGTAGCACCATAGTACCCATTAAGGACCGATTAAGGGTCGTTAACGGGTCCTTAACGGGTCCTTAACGGGTACTGGGGGGGGTTCCACTATCATTATAATACCCATTAAGGACCCATTAAGGACTCGGAGGGGGGTTCCACTAACACTAACCATTAAGAGTCCTTAATGGGTCTTTAGTGGGTACTCGGGGGTTCCCACTAGCACTAGATTACCCATTAAGGGTCCTTAATGGGTACTCGGGGGGTTCCCACTAGCACTAGATTACCCATTAAGGGTCCTTAATGGGTCCTTAATGGGTACTGGGGGGTTCCACTAGCACTAGAGTACCCATTAAGGGTCCTTAATGAGTACTCGGGGAGGGCTTCCACTAGCACTAGAGTACCCATTAAGGGTCCTTAATGGGTACTCTAGT
>MTQE01002208.1:31673665-31700402 GCA_014337955.1 Aspidoscelis marmoratus
GGTACTTAATGGGTACTTTTAGTGACAGTGGAAAAACACCCAATATCTGGTGTGATGGGGTCCTCCCCAGTGCCTGAGGTTCATGGATTTTTTTGGAATAGTTTATCGTTTTTTGACATCTTAACCATTTTATAGATTTTTAATGGATTTATTTCATAGATCTATTTTGGTTTATTTTATTGGGACTTTGAGGGAGGGCAGAATAAACTCTTAAATAAACCACATAAAAATAAATGTCAGCCATGTCTATTTTGGGTCGCATCTGTTTAGATGCTTTTGATGTGCCTTACTGATTTTATTGAGAGCTGTTCATGGCCTGTTGTCATGTTGCATTGGATTTTGCTGTTCTTCACCAGGAATGTTATACTACAAAATGCATTACAAATTATCTGGATAGGGATAGGGACGTGGAAAGAAAAGAGGGTTAGTAGACCAGTTTCACAAGGACTGACCTTGATTCTGTTTTTGTGCTTGTCCAGGGGTCTTTGTTTCTGTTCAGACACTTTCAGGACAATGGTACCTCAGGGCCTTCACTGCTACTACACAGATGCCATCCCCTGTGCATTGTAAATATGTGGAAGCTTCCAGCCATGCTGATGAACAGTGAACGTCATATCCATGCAAATAGCCAGGATAGTAGCTCCCCAGATGCTGCGCCCCTTGTGGACAAAGATGCCAGCTGCAGAGGGGAGGACAGTGTGTCTCCTTTTGCTGTACCTCCAACCCTTCTCCCTCCCACAAATTGCTGCATGAGTGGGTGCCACAACTGTGTTTGGATTGCGTATACTGAAGAGCTTCTGAAATATTACCAGGATGGTGGTGAGCAAGCAATAGCCGCCGTGGAGAAACACATAGAAGACGAGAGCATAAAAATGATTTTAAAGATGGAAATCAGGTTTCGTATGAAAAAGGACTGATCATGCGTTTCCACATGTGCAGATACATATTTCATGTGGGGACTCAAGCCGCAGAGATTCTTAAGGGACATAAACCCTTGCAGATGAGAAGATGCAGGCTTTAATTTAAATGTGGGGATCTTAACTTCTCAAGCCAATAAGTGATAAAAGAGATATGCAACATGATAGTCTGCTGTAATCATTGTGACTAAAATGGTTGACTTGTATGTTGTTTTTCAGTGATATTCTTAATGGTATTCTGTTACATGATTTTGTCTTGGTGTGGCATTACAGGATTATAGTGGCTTATGGTTGGTATAAAACTGTAGCTAGGGGATGCAGATTTAAGACATGCACTCAAGTCCATCTGAACCTTTTCTTGTGCTGCATATTCATTTCTTCCATTTATTAGTGAATGGCCTCAGCATGGCACCAAAGCCAGTCAGCCTTAGGTGGTTATGAGACTGTTAGAGCACAGAAGAACAAATTTTGCCCTTCTATGGCAATTACAGTAGCAACACAATCCTTTTTCATTGGGATCTGGGAAGTGGCTGTCCAGGAACATTGTTCAAAGGGTTTAGAGGACTGTTGTGAGGCCAAAACCAGTCACAAGGTTTGCTAGGCAATTTGCAAATAAAATTGTTTGACTTCCTCACAACCTTTTCACAGCTGTTTTTGCAGTCCCCCCCCCCTTGTCATATAATTTGTATTATTCAAAAATAGAACTCCTATTCACATGGAAGAAGCCTAAAAAGAAGAAATGCAAAAAATTATTAATAATTCATTTTCAAATTCCCCCCCCGTGTGGCTTGTGCCCCATGATTCTAGACATTTGGGTTCAGTTACAAGTCATTGTGGACAAGACATTCAAAAAAGTAGCTTCTGCTTCTTCTTGTTCATTAGCTTTCTTGATTGTTACCTGCCATAGATCTCAAGGACTAGTGAGAAGGGCTTGACTGGATAAATGAGTAGTAAATTCTTGAGAAAGGTAGTTCCTCCCACCTTTAAAGCAATGGTGCTGTTCCCTCTCCTTAACAGCACATCTCTGGACCAGAGAGCTACTGCCCAAGTGTCACTATTCTCTATTTGACATGAAACTTGAGAGATTTCATAGAATTGGCAGTTACCGCCAAGATCTTCAAGTCAAATCCTTGGCCAAATGCAGGAATCCTCTATTGAAAAGGAGCTTGCCGCTCCATGGGGTATACTGTTCTATTGATTAGAACATACGAACATAAGAGGAGCCCTGCTGGACTGGGCCACAGCCCATCTAGTCCAATATTCTATCTCACATAGTGGCCCACCAATCACTTAGGGACACTTCAAGCATAAGACAAAGGCAAAATGTTTACCTGCTCTCAAATTCCTGCAAATGCCCTTTAGAGCCATCCTGCCTGCCTCCCCAGCCTGGGGGATGTACTTAAACATCCATTTTAGTAGTCATTGATACACCTGTTATCTATGAATTTGTCTAACCCTTTCTTAAAGGTATCTGGGCTAGTTGCTGTTACCACCTCTTCTGGCAGCAAACTCCATAGACTTATGATCCTCTTCCAGATTGGTAGGTTTTACTGTCAGGATATTTATTTATTTCTGTCTCTCTGTCTAATCTGTAGCTCCCTTGTTGGAGTTTCAAGTTTCCTTGAAGATTTGCTGAAGAACTTATTCCTGAATGCAATAAACTGTGGTCTTCCATTCAATTAAGCTTTAGGGCAGGTTTTAGTGCAGATACAGATTTTGTCACTGGTTTATGATTTGCTTCAGGAAAGATGTGACTAGTTCACTCTTGGAGAGCTTTCAGAAACAGTATCTTCAGCCATGGTATCCTTGAGCAGTTATTTGGGTTGAGGGAAAAGCGATAAGTTTGTTCATGTTTGCTAGTACTTTTCCATAGGGTTGAGTTGGGTTGTTCCTGGCCCTGTGAATCTCATGTTGTAGAGTGCCCTCTAGGACTGAGATACATCACTAATGAAATGCATGTGACAATGCAGAAAGCAACCACTTGGAGGTTTGAAGTGGTATAATCAAAACTGAAGTGTCCACAATTGTTAGAACTGGGTGTAGCTGAATCAGATGCAGATGTAGTTATCAGATGCAGTTATTGGAAGTTCAATCAGTTCTAAATAGGATTCTGGTTCCTCTAAAGGGATAGAACAGGTAAGTCCCTGGAATCATTAATTTGAAGCTCAGGTGGCCATGGTGGAGAAGCCCTACTTCTGGCTCAAGATGAGCTGCCAGATAGTCATTTTGCAATCAAAATAATCTAGCTACTGTTTTGTATTTTTCAATTTTTATATATATATCTCCTGTCTTTCACCAGAAGATCTCATTCCTGCATGCTCCAAGAACCCAGGAGGAGGCAATGGCAAACTGCTTCTGTATCTCTGGGAAGAAAACTGCATGGAGGTGTCCATGGAGGCACCATGCAGTCAACAGGAAGTCAGTCATGACTCAATGGTACCCAACAACAACCTTCAGTACAAAGTGATCCATGCTTCCTGTGTGCTCCTGGTGTGTACTGCTGCTCTCCTGCTGCTCTCCTGCTGCATATGCCTGTATTCGCAAATTTGAGAGACTGTGTGTACTGATTTACGAAATATTCCTTCATCTTCCATTTTTTTTTATTTGGAATGTAAAACAGATAATAAAAGTAAATTCAGCATAATTTGATGTCTCTTTAAATTTGCTGCTGTATGTATCTGTTTGCCATCTCAGACAGCTCATTCCTGAGATCCTCTATAAGTGCAGCATTTACAGTATGTTTTATACAGCAACAGTGCCTGTTGGTATAAGAACACTCACACGTTAAACATTCATAGGGAAACATTACGGTGGCAATGATGATAGAGCATTAGCTAGTGAATTACTTAATACGCTTCTCCTGAATTCTACCTCTGGCTCCTCATTTTGTGCTGAAATTTTAGCTCACAAATGGTGAGCCTGCTACTGAGGATGACACCAGATTAAAAACAAGAATCATAATCCTATTATGAGGAGCACAATAAATGTCATGTTCCTTTTAAAAGCTCTGTTGCTTCTGCAAGCAAGAGATATTCACACATAGGTTGCTGTTAAGGCTTTACACAACTGATTGAAATCTGCCACAGTCGTGGGTGAGTAAGAGCTCCTGCCATGAGTTTTGCTCTGTGTGTGTGTGTGTGTGTGTGTGTGTGTGTGTGTGTGTGTGTGTGTGTGTGTGTGTGTGTGTGTGTTGGAAGAGCATGTTAGTTGTCTGGCTATTTAGAGGTGAGTTGGATGAATGAAGCAAGTAAAATCTATAATAGATGTTTGAAAAAATAATGTGAAACAAGATGGAGTGCAAGTTCTAAAAGGTTTTTTTTTTTCTGAACTGATTTGGGTGGTATATTAACTGGCTTGCATGTTGTATATTTAATTTTAATTGAAGCCATAAACTATTATATGCATATTTTATGCACACTCTATCCCTGGCCCCATGCCAGCAATCCTTGAAATTCTTAGCAGTGTTCTTTATTACCTTCATGGTTTTATTGCGTTGCTTACCACCAGCCTTTTGGTTCATCCAGCTTCACATCTGTCCAAGTGGGAAGGTCCTATCCGAGGTCAAGAGGAGGATTGGGAAACTTGCTCACATCGTTGTTTAGCTATAGAATGTTACTGGGTGGCATTGGAACAAGCAAAATATATCCAACTATCTGAATCAGGTCACAAAAACTGTTGTTGTTGTTGTTGTTGCAATTTGGCAAGAATTACATTGATGGCAAATAATAATGAAGGTGGAACATGAGGGGGCTGATTAAAACTGTTCCATGAAAATGAACTTCTCTCTCCTTAATAATCCTGTAAGCAACTACAGATATTAGCTGGAGAGGAGAAAAGATTTTAATCAGATTATATTTTGTACAGGGATTTTAATATCCATAAGCAATGTTAAACATGATCAGACCGACTCTTTATGTCAGTGTCCTAGCTGGTAAGAGGTCCAGATTTTTCTAAATAGGCTACTAGATCTGCTGAGGTCGTGTCTGTTGTAAACAAAATTCAACACTTGGAGTTTATATTTGTTTGTATTTTTATCCTGCCCTATACCTGAAGACCTCAGGACAAGTTAAGAGTAAAAACAACTAAAAAAACACTAAAAACAATCACAATGCCTGAAGGTAGGGAGAAGAAGATGTTCCTCAGCTAAAGGCCAGGGTGAATAGGTATGTCTTTGCCAGACTTCTAAATACGTGTAAAGAAGATGCTGGTGCAGTTTAAGGGATAGATTGTTCCACTGTCTAGGGGTCCCACTGAGAAGACCACCTTGGATGATGTCTGCAGTTAGCTATGTGCTGGGGTCATCGCAAAGGGCACTTCTGTGATGCATGCACAGTCGCTCAGCAATTTTTCACAATGCTCATCTATCCTATTTCTGGTACTGGAAACTGGAACCGAAAACAAAAGGTGACTGACTGCACAAGCTGTGCTGAATGACCTGATATATTCTGGTTTCTAGGCTTTTGCTCTTGATTAATTGTGAAAGGGGGCATCTACAGTTTTAGAAGGGGGAAATGTTATTTCAGCATCCGAGGGCCTTTTCTCACTTGGCCATATTCTGGAATATATCCCAGGACAAGGCTCTGTTGTCTGCATGCTAATCCACATTCTGGCGGGACTCACATGGGGCCTGCTGTAGCCTGCACTAGCATGTGAACAGCAGGCCCCTATGCCAGGATATATTCCAGAATAAAGCCAAGTGCAAACAGGCCTAGAGTTTGTTCACGTACAGCCTGTCAGAACCAGCCAGTTACACAAGCTCCATATCAAAGGAGAAAATCTATGGAACCCAGGCAGGGTTCACCACAACCGTGTAGTGCTGGCACGGCACTAATGGAGAGAGTTATCCTATGAATTAGCAGCCCTTCCACCTTGATTTTGGAAGAATGATGATTCCAAGTATGTATGTGTGGATGGCCCCAGCAAAGATATGTTTAAAGGAAAACCTTTACAACAGGATCTATGATGTGGCCGTCTTTCTAAATACCCCTTTTCTTCAAGCAATCTATTGTCATTGAAACAAATATTCCAAGAAATTCTGATCAGACCCCAACCTGCCTTCCCTATCAGCACCATATCAGATTCTCTCTCTCTCTTTTTTCATTATGCAGGTTAATCTCTATAGGAACTGCCAGAAGGGCTTTGGGCTCGCCAGTGGTGTTTCTTCTCTCCGGTCATGAATCTTGAACCTCCTAAGCCAGAAATCAAACCGGCTACCAGAGTGACCGGAGGACCAGTCACTCCTAGAAAAGGACCACCAAAATTCAAGCAGAGGCAAACGAGGCAGTTCAAGAGCAAGCCACCCAAAAAGGGTGTCCAGGGGTGAGAGGGCTCATTCCACCTTCTTCCACAGGCCATAGCCACCTCTATCTGTCAGTACTGCAGTCAAAGTTTGTAGCAATGTAGGAAGTGTTCCAAAGCATAGTAACTTTTTCAGGCTAGCTAGAGCATTGTATATGAAAATATTTGGCAGGCCTGTGGTCTGTCTGAGAACTGAGGCCCGAGTTACATAACAAGTTTTTATCAGAATTTTAAATGGCATTCTGTTTTTTCCCCAGCTCACTCTCAAAGGATTTCAAATGGAAAGTTATCTGGTTTCCCCAATATATTTATATTATCCCGAGAACTAAATATTTTTATAGATTTGGACAAAGCAAGGGTTAGAACTGCCAGAAAGTTAAAATAATCTTGAAAATCGCTGTATGCTGTATATTTTGGAATAGCAACATCAGGAATATTTTAAGTTTGATTTATTATATGACTTTTTTTTTTGTTTTGCTCAGAGGACAAAAACACAAAGTTCTGCAGCTTGAATTCACAAAGGACAAAATGATTCCTTATAACTTAACATGCCAGCCTGCCACACAGAGCAAAAACCTGGAACGCTCATTCGTGAATCAGCCTGTTGTCAGGAAGGATCCTTCTTGCTGCTTTCTAACATTCTTGTTCTCTGTCAGCAAGATCTGGTGGTTAAGAAAGTTCCCTTTACAAGTTGCAGGTTGGAACATTTGTGGTGATGTTACAGGAGAGAATATTTGTGGTTCTAGGTTACAGAGCTGCATGCTGGGGGTTCTCTGAACTTGCTCCCTTCCCTGTCAGTGTCTTGCCATCAAACTAGGCAGCAGTATGTGCACAAGTGCTGGGCAAAGTGTTTCACACCCATAGGGCCTTGTGTTATAGTGGAGAATATTTGTAGTTCAGGGTTAGCTGCACAGTTGATGCTATTTAGCCTAGTGGTAAAACGCTGGCAGAAAAGAGCGGGCTTGGAGATCCTCAACAATGCAACCATTGTGGTGTGTATTTAGGGCTCTTCTAACATCCAGGAATCACAATGTTCTTTAAAACAAACAAAAAATCCTTGGGATGCAGGTCCGGGTCACCAATTTGCATAAATGGCATGGTCTGATTTGCCTGTACACTACTGAGCAAATCAAGAATTCACATGGGTAGAAAATTTTACCATTGCCTTTTGCAGCACCCTAAGCTGCCCAGCAAACAAAGGCTGTGTTTACCCATGGTGAAAACACTGGTAGGCATCTGCTGCCCCAGCACAATGGAAGCCTGCACTCCACACTCCTTTCAGAGCTGATGCTCGGTGGCTTCGGAGCAGCCTTAATCTGAATTAAGATTCACATTAAGGAGTCCCCATGGCCTTGAACCCGCCCATCCCCATGAAAATGCGGCAAATCCCTGCATCGGGATGCCGCTGTTTTCTCCACCCCACTCCCTTACCAGAGTGCTTAATTGCCCAGATAAGCACTAACACTCACCTGACAGCTGCCCTGCAATCAGCTGAGCAACTGTTAGGGGGTCATAGCAGCTCTCATGCGCACAAGCAGAGCTCTGCTAATGATTAAAAGAGAGGCGAGCAAGGAGCTAATTAATATGCACCTCTTTCTGCTCTTGGAAAGAGGTGCATACTAGTGGTTTTTGTGTCTAGGAACAACAGTGTTTTCCCCTTCCCCACCTGGGATCTTTTTCTCCTGTCTTAAACAAAAACTGGAGATTTCTCATCCCCTCCTTCAGCCGATGATAGAGGCGAGCGGTCTTCCCCGTCTCTGATGGCTGAATTTCAAGCCCCTCTCACGGAGGTTTCTCTTGCTTCTCCCCTGCAGCCGCAGCTTCTCCCCGTGCTCCAACAGAGCCAGGATCAAGCAGCTCCTCCTCCTGTCAAGCGCACAATTGATGCCATGGCTGCAGGGGAGAAACAAAAGAAACCTCCGTGAGAGGGGCTTGAAATTCAGCCGCTAGAGATGCGACGTGGCTCTGATCCCCTCCTTCAGCCGATGACAGCGTCCCCATGCTTAAGAATAATTCGTGCTTGGCAGCTAATTTGCAGCGAGAACAGTTGCAAAGGGGGGGGGTTTAAACGTGGATTTGTGCTTTTTGTCCCTCATATACCCAGAATTAGTGGGAAAGGGCGAGAGAAACAGTAGTGCATGAGAGAGAACCCTGAGCTTAAGTTGGTGACTTCGCCTTGGTTCCTCCAGTAAAACTGCCCTGTCTAATGGCATAGTGTTTCACAGCCCTGTGCACAGGTGTCAGAACCACCACCCACAAAGGTCCAAACTGAAGAACGGGACACAGGATTACTCAGGAGATGCTCCTTCTTTATTGTCAATAACTGGAAGCAAGGCATTTGAGCAAAGGCAGGGGTATACAGTATCACTTAGGCTCCAAACCACAGTTCCCACAGGCCCCCTTTGTCAAGGTCTGTGTTTTCTCACAGCTTGCTATCAATGCTGTGGCTAGGCTGACAGACCTGGGAAGCACTGATCTCATGGGAAAGCTAGCAGGGAAGGAAGCCCAAGATGGCAGGGAACCTGACAGTAGTTTGTGACCCTAGGGGACCCATTTTCTCTTGGTAAAGGTTACTAACATAAGAGGAGCCCTGCCAGACCAGGCCACAGCCCATCTAGTCCAGCATCCTGTTGCACACAGTGCCCTACCAATTGCATCTCAAGCAGAAGACAAAAGCAAAACCTTCACCTGTTCTTGAATCCCAGCAGATAGCCTGGTAAAGTTATTTCACCCAACAATGGGTGAAGTTATGTCAACTAACGAAATTCCTCTTATGCTGCCTCTCTCTCCAGATTTGGTGATGATATTCCTGGCATGGAAGGCTTGGGAACAGGTAAGGCTCCTTTAAAAAAAAGTTAGTTGACAATCTACATCTTTATAGCTATAGAAGGATATTTTTGCCCTTGAGCCAAGGTCAATGGATACCTTCCCCCTCTGCCTTGTCTCTTTTCTAGCACAGCTTTATTTTCATTGGTCAAGGATTTGATTATAAATTGCCTTGGCCTCTTGCCTTCTTGCATGTTAAAGGACGGCCTTGGCCTTAGAATGAGGGTTGGCTGTAGACCAGATGTGTGCCCCCCTAACCACAATTCCACAGACAGGAAATGCTTATTTAATATTAGCCATGTTTACAGTCACAGTTGCTTGTTCTGCTTCGATAAATCTTTGAGGAAGATGCTTGCCAAAAGCCATCATAATTCAAAACTGTAATAATGTATTAATGGACCTCTCTTTCTTTTTTCAGACATCACTGTGATTTGTCCTTGGGAAGCCTTCAGCCACCTGGAACTCCATGAGTTAGCACAATATGGCATCATTTAAGCACACAGAGATGGGGTTGAATTTGCATGCTCCATTCAGTAGCAAGGCCAACATGGTCCTAGCACTGCAAATCAACCATTCCAAGTGTAATCAGCTTTTAAATCCCAGCACCGAGATGCAGTAATTCAAGTAAAACTCAGATGAACTAGACTTGGGCTTGACTTTAGGTTGAACTTACTTTGCTCAGCAATTTCAGTAGGTAATATTTGCAAAAAGACCTTTGCTGCTGCTCAGCAAACAACTGCACTCTGCTAATAACTATTGTTATCGTCACATCTTAGGCCATGGTTACACTTTACCATTTTAATTTGTGTCAGGAAGGCAGCTGAATCCAAGCCGCTTTTGGCCGGGAACAGCTTGATCACATCTTCCTGCAGCTGTCCCTGGTAATCTTCTGCTGATGAGTGGGTGGAAGAAAAGCTCTGCTTGAAGGGGAGGTGTTCTGGGAGGGTAAGGGGGGGTGAGATGACAGGTGGGTGAGGGAGGAGGGAGATCGGGGCGGGGTGGGGCAGCAGGTGACTGGACAGAAGAAAGTCGGGAAAAGAAGGAGGGAGCGTGGAGAGGGAGATTGTGGGCAACAGGATGGAGAAAGAAGTCAGGGCAGGAGGGAAGGGGCATGGATAAAGAGACTGGAGGAAACAGAAAGAAAGTCAGAGCAAGGCAGAGGTGGGAGTGGCAAGAATCAGAGCAGAGGCTTGCCAAGGTATCATTTTCTGGGCAGCAGCAGGAGCAAGGTGGCCTCCTGCAAAGGAATTAAAAGCTTAAAGCTGTGTTGGCTTGAATAAAGGAAAACCTGAATAGAGGGAGGAAAATCCAGAAAAAACTCATGTTAGCTTTTGAAGCTGTAACCAATGGGGCTGGAATTCGGGCTGAAGAAGGATTGAAGTAAAGGTGTAACCATGGCCTTAAAGTATGTGAAAGGAATATGTCAGGAAAGAGCAAACAGGCAAATGGCAAAGTTGTGCATGGGGATATGGCTCATCCATACCCTTCATTCTAGGGGTCCCAGGCACACTTACAAGGTGATGTGAAATACCATGTGTTTTGTGCTTGAGGCAGTTTGCATCCAAAGTGGAACTAGAGCCATGCACACAAAGTTGCCTGCGCTAGCCTTGGTGAAATGGGAACGAGGGAATTCGTGCTCGGCCTAGCACCGGGACCAAGAAAGCCCTTCCCAAACTTTTTTTAGCCAGGTGGGAACTTGGCTAGATAGTACTACTGCAAACCATTTGCCATGGCAGAAATGATAAAGGGCATGGAGTGAGTACGCTTTGTGTTTCCTCTCCAAAGCTAAACCTCTAGTACAGTGGAAGAAGTAGGACCAGGTCTTAAGTCTACAGGCCAGAAAAATCAGGGTCTTCTCCAAGCACCAACATGCCATTATAAATATAGTTTCTATTGGTAATAAGGGATCCTCAAAAGTTTGGTGTAATAAAGATGTTTTCCCTAAAGGCAAGAATAAAGAAAAATAGGATTACTTCATGTGGGATGGTTTCCATAAATCTTGTCACCACAGCAGAGAAATTTGGGAGGGAGTGGCAGGGCAGAAAGTATTAGTCAGGGAGGAAGACACCTCTTTCCTGCCTTTTCCTGTTGGTTTGGAAGTTGTTCTATGCGCCTAAATTTGAGAATTTGGTTTGGGAAATCAGTTGAAACTGTAGGAAAACAAGAAGTAAAACATGAGCAAGAGAAATTCAAATGCAAAAAGACTATATTGCACACCCTAACCAGCTGCTGTAATATAACAGGGGTTCTATGATACTCTGATGCCCTTTCTGTTCTTGGCCTTATTCTGGAATATGTCTTGGGATCGGGATATGTTGTCCACATGCTAATGCAGACCATGGTAGGCCTCATCTGGGGCCTGCCATAGTCCGCACTAGGATGCAGACAACTTACTCCTATCCCAGGATGTATTCAAGAATGAGGCCACGCCACACACAGAAAGGCTCTGCCTCTGAGTCTATCATCCTCAGAAGATCATGAATAGCGCCCCCTGTATCTCTGATAATAGGAAAGCAAACATGTTTCTTCATTCCCATCATAATACTGCATCCTAGCAAATGCAATTCCAGACAGGAGTCTCATGACCAAAAATAAGCTTCCTCCTTCAATCACCATCAAAAGAACAACAGAAAAAACAATTTCTCCTGCATGATTATTAAACCATCTGCTCAGCTCAGGAATACAGCCTCCAAGAAAGATAATGCTTTGAGCCACAAATTCCTCCAGGCTCAGGGTGCCAAAACCACACTGAGAATTGGGTATGGTGCCATTTTCCAGTGGATCCAGGCAGCAGGAAGCTGGAACACCACAGGTTTGCACACCTGGAGAACTGCAGTTAAAATACCTGGAAGTCAAAAACATGGCAGGGAAAAGATTTCAATGTCAGGATAGCACATAGAACTCTCTTCATTTCTAGCCAATTTTTCAATAGCTACTCATTTATCTACATATGCAATACAGCAAAGTAGTATTTTACACCAAGTAGTAAATGCAATCCCTGCGTTGATCCCCTGACCAAGCTGGGATATAACTGTGTTAAATCTTTCACCCAGCACCATCTTGAAACTTCATGGGCATAAATCATGGCACAAACAATCAGCATGGTTAGCTGTGGGAAAGCTTGTCAGGATCCAGGCTCACATAAGTGCCAAACCATGACCTAAAACTTCTATGGGCAGCATCTGACTCTCCAGCATAAGTCAACTAAGGCCAAAAAGAGGGGACCAAGAAACCTTCCTCCTCATATAAAAGGACATAGCAGGACTTGTTGATTATGTGTTCACTGATATAAGGATACTCTGAAACTTAATGTAAAAGAAAGGACACAAGTCTGTTAGGAATTATAGAATGAGCAGGCCTTTGCCAGAAGTTGCCCATAGTTAAATTTCAGCAGTACATGGGTATATATACATCAGCATTGGTGTACTTATTTAGTTACTTGTTGCACTTCCATTCTTTTCCTCCAAAGAACACAAGGTAGTGTGCAAAATCCTTCCTTCTCCATTGAATCTTCACAGACACCCTGGTAGGTAGGCTAAACTTAAGAGGCTTGGCAGGTGCTCCACAAAAATTCCACAGGATACTGTAGTTCCCATTCAAACTGCCCAAATCCCCAGCATGGAGAAACAGGATCTTTTCATCTCCGCCCCTTGTCCAAACCCTGGAAGCTTGCCCCACTCAGAATCAGCTGAGCGAAAGAACAGACACAGGGCAATCACAAAGCAATCACTCTCCTTTTCAAATTGGATGGTCCCTCCATTCACGTTACCGGGAAGGCAGCAATTTTGCGCAGAAACAGCTAAGCAAAAGGACATCTCGATGCAATCTCTCCCTTTCAAATCAGGGAGGGGTGGGAGGAGAATGGAGGCTCGTGGGTTTTAGCTGCTACAAATGTATCACTCATAATTGCAGTGGCATTCACAGAAAAGGGAAATCTGTGTTCAAAGATTCAAGCCTTTTTTTGAACTCCTGGGCACTAGCACTGCAGGGAGGGGAGGGGACAGACCTTCCCAGATGTGAAATCCCACTCATTGGCAGCAGGCATTGGCCAGAAGGATATGGGGGGGGGGGGAGACAGCCCAGAAGGCAGGTAACAAAAAGTTCTGGCTACATTAAGTTTTTTTCCCCATAGGGGAAAAAAAAGCGGGCTGGATGCCAAAATGAGACTGAGAACAGTTTTTCCAAGGAATAAAAATATAAATGGGATCAGACGATCCCAAAAACGGACTGGATTCACATTTAATCTTGTATGGGAATGCACCTAAAAAGTGCTCAACTGCCTCTCCCCACCTCAATGGACTGGATTTGCAAGCCTGGCCCTCTATGGTGGGTTTGCGTGCTATAATTTGCCATGCACACATCCCTAGAATGCTTTCCCCTCCTAGGTCTCTGAGGTTCCTGCTATCATATCTTTTAGATATTTGCTTAAAGATATCCCTCTTCGCCCAAGCATTCCTGATATGGATGAATGTCTATCTCCTCACCCATCCTGTTTTTTAATATTATAATTAATCTATTTTATTTGCTTGTTCGTTTAAAACAATATTAACCTCATTTTCAAGCTCTTACACTTTAGTAACCCTAAATAAAGAAATAGTAGAAACGTTTAAAATGAACTACAGCTGTCCAGTCTAATTTTGAGCATATATATGGGCTTGCTGCTGCAATATGTCATTTGCTCAGTTAAATATTATTTGTTCCCACAGCATTTTCACATTTTTTTTTAAATAACCCTAAGCCCCCCCCCAAAAAAAGACAGTAATTAAGGATAAGACTAAGGTTCCAAAGAGTGGTTTATATCTGATAGGCTTGGCTGGATTACGCCAGACTGAGGATGATGGTGGGCCATCTGAACTCAAACTTTTGGACCATTTCCACACTGGAAATACTTGCAATCAAGGCCCCACTGTAGCACAAGCTCCCCAACCTTCTCAGTTGTTGATAGAACCAACAGCCTTGGCAAACAACTAAATACTCACAAATTACTTTTCCAGTCTAGGTAAGATTCCACCCCACAGCACTGCAAGCCCATCTGAATTTCATCCATAATGAACTTGAGATCTGGATCATCCTGGTATCGCAGCACTGCCATCATGAGAGAATCCTTCAGGGAGACCTTCAGCTGTTGTCTCAAAGAAAACAGGATGATTCCTCCCACAGCTTCCAGGATGATGAACACGATGATTCCTCCAGCAAAAACTTTAAGGAGATGTGTGTTTTCAAGGAGGGCTCCAATACAGCCCATGAGAGAGATGGTGCTAGCTGTTAGACCAGCCAAAACAAAAAAGAACATTGGGTCACTGCCCAAATAAGTTATCTGTTCATCTGCCAGGGACTCTTTGTCAGAGATACCCCAGATCCCTATGGCCAAAATAAGCAATCCAGTCACAGAGAATGCCAGATTCCAAACAATGGTCAGATATTTAATGCAACAGCTAAATGCATCGAGATAGGATTGAGAAGATTGATGGAGTCCCATTTGTCTCCTAGACCATATCTTGTCTTTGTGTTGGCCAGAATCAGACAGATAGCTGGATGCCTTAGGTGGACAAAATATGTCCAATTCATCCACCTAGTCAACAAAGAACACAGAGAACGTTAAACATCAGAGATAGTGTACAAAACAAAAAATAGTGGTATCATAAATATTAATTTCCTATCTTGTGCATCTTAATATATAAAAAATTCTGGCATGAAAGCAGACATGAGGGTAGAGAACATATTTCTCACCATCTTTTAAAAGGAAACAATCCTACATTAAACCTGAGCTTTCATAAAGTCAGTGAAGTTACTTTTTGGGAGGTACTACCTAGTCATGGTCAACTATTGTTGTCCTCTTTCAGGGATGGAAGAAAAAGTAAAATGGAGGATACATTGTCCTTCTTGCATTTTGAGAGTGGACTGTGAAGCCCAGCCAATTGTGGAACATGGTACTGCCCAGCGCAAATGAAGCATAACTTCAACAATTGGTCAGAAACCAGGACGTACATGCCAGGTACTATGCTCTCTTCCACCTCCAATTGTGACATTCTCACCCTCCTGAGTACAATGCCCATAACAAACTCAGTCACTGGATAGGTAGAAATGGGGAAGGTGAAACTATATTTTCCAACCCAGATAGTCTACTTGTATATTCTCACTTTGCAAAATGAAAGGGGCTAATAATCTGAAACATGTTCAGAAACTAAATAGTCCAGATTTGTACAATTTAGTCCAGAAAATAAATGGAAAGGCATTATTTTGTCAGGACAATCAGAACTAAAGCCTAGGAATTGATTATATGCTGTGTCTGCTCATGCACTTAAGATAAAAAACAAAGTCTTCAGTTACTATGCAAATTCTGAGGGGAAAGGGGGAAGAAAGTTTCAGTATTCTTCTGACCTTCATCTCAGTTGTCAGCATGGGGCATTTAAGCAAGTAATTTGCTAAGTCCTTACCACTAATAATTGAAAATATGGCAATAATGTACGTTTTTTAGGGAAATGTGTCTGGAAATTTTTTGCTGTTTTAAAGAAATGAAAGTTTGATTTAGTTTCCCCTAATTTAAACAACAGAAGTCTGATTTAGAGTTTTCCCTAATTTAAACTGCTAAACATCTCTTTTTAAAAATAGCATGCTGTGATAATTTTACATGCTGTAAAATACATAAAAAGCTCCTGCCCACACCCACACCCCTGAATTTTAAAGTAGACGAACTTTCACTATGGGGAATAACTTCATGTGGTTTCAGTTTAATACTGTATTCACACCAATTCAGAATTTGGAAATAGTTTACGGGAAAACCTCAAAACATTGTAAGACATACTATTATCACAGCCTACTCTTGTATTTTTAGATTTTCTAAGCAAAGTGGCATATAAGCACAGTCCCAGTCAGCTGAACTGGACAAATGCCCTAATAGTTTTGGATTCCACTCTAACAAAACAGATGCAAAAAGTATCACCCATGAAGGTTCGCATGCTTGAAATGCTGTGCATGTAAGTATAGTTACCTGGAAAATTAAGGGCCTGTCAAGATGGGGGTGGGTGGGGAATACTGCAATTACAGGGCCACTATAGTGGGTCACCACATGTATGTATATGTGGCCACCTATCATAGTTTCTCCCTCCAATAAAATGCACATTTCCAGGTATTTGGTACTAGCACACATCCCTAAAATACACAAAAAGACAGCATTGTGGTCAGCTGTCTGACTGTTTATCCAGCCACCATCTGGAGATGGCCTAAATATCAGTTGCATATTTGATCTGAGATTTTATTTGCATAATGGCATATTCATTTCAGAATCCTCCTGCCTTAATTCAGAAAACATTCTATGCCACATCACTGCTGAGAGGTTCTGGTGAAGAAGAAAGGTACGAAACTGTTGATCTAATTCTGAAAAGGTAATAAAGTATTTAATATGTCTCAAGAAACTGGAATATTCTGAAAAGGTAATAAAGTATTTAATATGTCTCAAGAAACTGGAATATAACTGAAAAACTATTTGTAGATCCACAGAACTTTAAAAAATCCGATGGATCATTTAAAGGGCATTATTCTGAGATAAGAGGCTAAAGTGCATTCTAAAAACATTGAACCCACCCGATTTAGCAATACAGTTTAGGCGTCTTCTTGCTAGCTTCATGTGAGTGATACTACAGAGAAAGTAGAGCCAGGTGGGTTTTATACACATGCACCATTAGAAAATACACTTTGTACCCTTTTCAAGATAGATAAAGAATATATAAAGATACCAATAAATGCCACCAAAAAACAGAGAAATCAAGATCTCCAAAGAAAAGGGCAAATTCAGAAAAGCAAAAAATATAAGATGCCAAGACTGAAAAGTTACCTTTGGTAGCAAGGCAGAGGTTTCACTGTCTCCCATTTTGCTATCTTGAAAAGTCAGCCGCTGCAAAAAAGTTTTTAAAAATGTAAGTTTTCTTTCATTTTTTCTCAAGGTGTCATACAGTTAATCTTAAATAATTATCTGTGAACTGGCATAAGCAAGCACAGCAGTTACAAATAATACAGAATGCAGAGGAGACAGGACTTGGAGGGTAAGTTCACAGTCATGCTTACATCATGTGAGAAATCACATTTCTCGGCTTTAAAAGGCCGGTACTGTCCTGTCTGTAAGTATCCACTAAATAGGTCCTGGTTATAAACCATGATGCCAACCAACGGAATGTATTTCATGCTCAAAATTATAAAAATATGTTGCCACTGCATTGTTTTCTGTGACAGCTGAATTAATGAGATTAAAATGAGATTATATCCCTTTTTGGTCAGATGCCTGCTGTTGTGTAGAAGGTTCAAGATACTGGGAAGAATTTCTGAACCATAGCTTAGTGGCTAAGATCATGATTATATTACTGATTTTCTGCAGACTCCAGCCATTTGTAGACAAGGGAGAACGCATTAGAATTCATCGATTCACCCAGGTCTCCTTAGATCCTGGGGGAAATGTGACATTTGTGCATGTGCAGAGTGGATTAAATCCACCTGGAATTTGTTTTTCCTAACTAGAGCAGAGCTGTTGTTTAGGTGTGAATGCTGCACCAGATTATATGAGGCTGCAGGGAACATTCTCAGCAAAGGGAAGGAAGTTTTTCTTTTTTCTTTCTTTCCCTTTTCTTTTTGTATCTTTCTTTTTTTTTTCATTTCTTTCTGTATCCTATTCACAAACCTGTGCTTTCTGAGACACAAGCTGCATCTTATGGGGAATTCTGTGGTCTTCTGGGAGCAGCAACACTTTGTGCTCTGTGTGGAGTTTTCATGGTAGGGACAGATATGGATTGATGGGCTCCATCTACTCAAATCTACCCAGCCTCTGCTAGAGGTATTTTCATTAGTCTTCTCCATTTGTACTCCTTCCATGCAGTCAACCAACAGTTGGCCATGACTCAGTGTTGGTGGTGCCCAACACAAGCAACTTGAAACAGATGAAAGTGATAGCACGGTGAGTGTGTGTGTGTGTCATTCTGAAAGAGCAACAGCACACAAGGGGAAGTTCTATTCCATGCAGCTCTACCCACTGTGCACAGTTTAATGGGACCAAAGGAAAACAGAGCTAAAGAGAGGCTGCTTCTGTCCTGGATTCAATATAGTAGGCTTAATCAATGGGGGCTGGTGGGTGCTCGACAGTCTCCCTGGAGGCAGAGCAAGTGATGTCACAGAGCAGGGTCTAGGAGGAGGTGGAGCAAGTGATATCACAGAGTAAGATTTAGTCTAGCTACAGCTATACAGTAGGTTTTGTCAGTCAGTATTGGGTTTGACAAGCAGTGTAGTTTAATGACTAGGAGATCTGATTAGAATCTCACAGGCCTTCTGGCTTCAGATCTTTGGTCAGCCATAGGAACATGATCATTCATCACTTCTCAGCCTAACCTAGCTTACAGAGCTAAAATGAAGGAGAGGATAATAGTTTGACACTCTGAGGGTGTCCTCTTATTTGGTCCTCTTCTTAAAAAATCTGGACTAAAAAAGACTATTTTAAAATCCAAAATAGAGTCCTGCAGATTAATCCGAATAGAGAGGTTCCAAGAAGAAGATCCAAATATAGCTTTTCCCAGGACTTCTAAATCACCACTCCCACCCAGTGCACTGCCTCCATTCCAAGCAGCCTTCACTTAAGCTAAAGCTCCAGAGAGTTAGAAGCTGGCACCTAATAAAAAAAAATTAAACCCCAGTTTCTAAACCCTCTGGTTTATCTCCTTTTCACACCCTCTCCCTGAGCTGAAGCAGACCAGCTAAGGACTTTTAAAATCCCTCCCCCACAGTGCAAAATCAGCCTCCTGTAAAAAAAGAAGCAGCCTGCCTGTAAAAATCAGCTGAAGGGAGGAAACGGCAGCCTTCTCTTGTCTTTGAAGCAGCAGGGGAGGGGGGATAGGACGGCTTGCCTTGAAACAAATGTATCATTAGCAGCTTTCTCTCTCTTTAAAAAGCCAAGGCAGCAAAGGAGGGGAGAGACCGGCTTCCCTTGAAACAAATGTATCCGATTGTTGGCAGCTCTCTCTCTCCCCCTCATCACCTACCCCAGGAGTCTGCGTAAATGCATGTGTGCACAAGCAGATGGGGGGGGGGGATGGGACGGCTTGAATCGTGGTTATGCTTAAAACGTTTAAAAACTTTTTCACTTATTGCTGTATTCCTCCTGTTGTATACCTTTTTCTGTTAGCATTACAGGCATGGCGAGCTGTGAAATCCCACCCACATGTTGCCGGCGTTGGCCAGGAGGCTACAGCTCCGCCTCAGATAGCCCAGGAGTGTTCCCATATAGGAGAAAAAAAGCAGGTTTGAATACAAACTTGTCATAAAATTCCTGTTTTCACCAGGATTTTTTTTTTCACCAGGGTTTCTGCACGATAGTGCTCAGAAAATCCAGGGATAAGAAGTGGATTGGGAATGGATGGTGCTTGCCGAATTCGGATTACTTGCCGATGTAATGGGAAGTCTGCATGCCAAGTTCGAACCCAGTTCGACTTTTAGTGCCTTTGAGAATGCACCCTAAGTGTCTATTTATCATGCTTTCTCAGTTTTCAGAGTGACTCTACCCAATGACAAGAAACAGTTTTTTAAAAATTTGATCTGATGTCATCTGAGGGAGCAGAACCAAAAGAAGGGTGCAGAAAAGCCAAATATGTGTACATAAAACACAACATTTATCACCAAAACAGAAATTAGCCAACTGTTTGTGGGAATGTTTATTTAATGCTTAAATAAAAGGCTTCCCAGTAGTTATGCACAGCTGAAAGTCTTTTTAAAAGTTAATATACAAAAGATGTGTTACCTGGTTCACTGGATTTGTTTTTAAAGGATATTTTAAAACTTTCCCCCCTTGTAAATCACAATGCATTTATTATTAACATAGAACAGGGGTGAGTTGTTTTATGCAAGTCAAATAGTAAAAAAACAAATTATAATTTAATCTTCAGAGGTGAGTTGCCATGTCTGTGAATGCAAAGCTGACAACACACCTCTCAAGAGTTGTTGTGAAGATACACAGGAAATTTGTCTTGAGTTCTCTGGAAAAAAGGTGAGAAAGAAATGCCAGAAATAAACATCATCCATTAAATGAATAAAGAATGAAACCTTGTCATATAATCCTGTGTTTTTATTTGCGTCAAAGCATTTTGAGAAGTACTACATAGTACAATTAAATAACCCTGTAGCTTGAGAAGGAACAATTTACAACAACCCTTCTGTGTAGTTCTAGTCTCATGGGGCAGGGGAAAAGGCCCAATTGCATGTTAATAGATCAACTGCCCCTGGGAACACTGTAATTATTGGCAACAACTAAATTTTGATGAAATAAGGAATGTATTATCTAAAGAGTGTCTTTAGATTTCAATATCATAGGAAGACAATTGCTATAAATACAGCAGAGCCCCACTCTAGGCTGCATCTAGATGGGATGAATATAGCGCCATTATGGTGCTGCTCATTTCTGGTAGACAACTCCACCATAGGCCCACTTTTCCACCCCAAAAAATTGCTTTTAACTGTTGCTGGAAAACCCAGCACTGGTCACAGGTTTTTCAACTGTAGTCCTTTCTAGGGAGCCACTTACTTTTCTGGACGCAACAATGACTGAAACTGTTCAGCATGCATGTATGGAAGCTGAAATAGCCACCAAGCATGCACAGAGTTGCAGACACATCCATCTGGAAATTCCATGGTGGCCGAATTGCTCAGATTACAGATCACCAAAATGTGCAGTCTAGATAGGAAGCAAGAATAGCAAGGGAGCAATACACCACTTTATTGTTTCCTATTGCCATATCCCACTGCCATCTGGAGGCAGTCATAGTGTGATTTCATACTGTGCATTCTGACTCTTCTGTATTTTATTAACTGGGACTATACCCTATATAAGGATGGTGTGTCTGTGTTTTTGTCTTGCTATTAGACTTTATCTCAAAAAAAGCCAGATGTCAACCATGCAGCATGCCAAGGCCTTTATCCTGGTTTTGCATCTATTTCCCCCTTGTTTTTGTACATTGTGTGGATTTGTGCACCTTGGTGAATTTTGGGTGGGTTTGGGTAAATTGTGTGTGTTTGTGATTCCTTTTGGACTGTGGTCTGTGGGTACGTTGAGTGGGAAAATTGCTTGTGTGTATTGTATGGGTGTCTGTGGGTCTTTTGGTGGATTTTGACTTCTGTTGATTGCTTGGGTATGCATTTGCGTGGTGCAGTGTTGTTCATTGAATGACTGCATTTCTGAACTGGTACAGAATGCCTTTTAGTGTGTGCACAAGCACATTCAAGTGCACATGTGTTCCAGAGTGTTATTTAACGTGCTTGTGTTAGTGTGTGGCTTTTTGTGCACAGCTTTGCTGTAATACAGCACTTTTCTGGGAGTAAACATGAACAGCACAATAAGCCTTGCTTTTATAAAGTCAAGGTCAGGATTCCATTATTAGGTAGCAATTTCAGCTACACCACACAAAACCCCCAAATTTAGTATGTTTAATGTATTATCAGCTTGTTTCTTAAGAGGCAGGAAGCAGCTAGAAAGAGTCCCATTGCAGTTGTCATTTCTAGCAAAAGCATTTCTGATCATGAAATGGAGCAATTCTCAGAGAAAAGAAGCCCAAGGCTTCAGACCTTGTCCTATGTTGGGAGAATCCACCATTGAGCTTCCTAGGCTTACGTCTGAAGAGAGAGGAGAGTCAGAGCTTGGGAGAGCAGGGAGCTCTCCAAACTACAAACATGGGAGGCGAAGTTCTGTTTAAAAAATGATAAAAGGAGGGTGTTTTTGCACTGGCCGTAAAACCACATTAAAAACACATATAAGACTTACTTTCTGGACTGGAGAATGGATCCGGGACCCTTCCAGGCAGCCGCTTCCGCACTCTAGCCTGTGAGACCCTTAATGGGGTCTCGCTGCTGAAAAATCTAGCCTCCATGAAGACCTGGAAAATTAGGCCTTCAACCCATCCCCTCGCCTCGATCCATTTGGAAGCAGGATGCTTCCACACATGGAGAGACGAGAGGACAGATGTGACCACAGCTGCCATCTTGGGAAGGGCAGAAGCTGGCCAGTCCGCCTCCAGAGCCCCTCCCCTGCGCGCTGCACACCGATGGAAACACACGGTGACTGGCAACTGAATGCTCCAGTCCCGCGGTTCTGGGGGCAGCATCGGTGGCACGGGAGGCCGGCTGCCTCAGGATTCATCCTCGGTGCGCGTGTGTGGACGTGTGAGGCCTCTTCAGATCTGTCCCTATTTCGGACAGATCCTCAGGAGGACGGATTGCCGGAAAACGGATTTTTCTTTAATCCGTTTCTGGGCAGCCATTGCGGAAGCACCCGGAGGTTCACACCTGAGGCTGCATTCACACCTACATTTTAATCCAGCATCAGTCCACTTTCAGAGTAGAAGAACCCATCAGCAAAGTGACCGGTCATTTTCATCCCACATTATCTCACCCCAAAAGGTGGATTTCCTGAGTTAGATACAGCCAAAAGTAAACAGCTGTCGCTTTGCCAATGTATCATCTCACTAGGAAAGTGGACTGAGGCTGGATTAAAATGTAGGTGTGAAGACAGGCCTAAATTCTTTTGTTTTTTTAAGGAGGTGGGCGGGATTCCTGGTTCCTCCCCCGCTGCCACTAAGAAGGGAAAGGAAAAAAGAGCCACACGGCCATCTATCTCTAAGCGAGACAGCGCCGTCGCGGCGGTCGCTCTACGAGGAGCAGCCCAGCCAGCGAACCACAAGGTCACACACACCGTCCTGACGACCAGGAGGAGGGGGAGGAGGCGGGGCCAAGAGCAGGAAGGGGAGGGGGCGGCGGAGGCGATTAGGTTGCCTCGCTCGCTCGACTCGGGGAGCTGCCGCCGGACCGTTTCTACCCGGAACCTTCTTCCCTCCGCTCGCGGTTCCAGGCGGGAGCGGTGACGCGGCAGTATTGGCGGCGGCGCACGAGCCAGCCAGCCAGCGGCGAACGGACGGACGGACGGGGAGGAGGAGGAGGCGGTCCTAGCGTGGAGAGGAGCCGGGGCAGGACGCGGTTCGGGAGCGGCTGCGAGGAGATGGCGGAGACGATTGTAAGTTGAGCCGGAGGGAGGGGGGTGTCGCGGGTATCTTCCCCGCTTCGGACAACTGAGGCCTGTGAGGGAAGAGGAGGCGCCCTGTTTATTTCCTCCTTCCTTCCTTGTCGAGGCGAAGCTCACTCAGGGAGAGCCGCCCTCCTTCCTGTCCCCCTGCCTCCCCCTCCCCCGCTGTACCGCGCTCTTTGTCATAGTGGGGAGCCCCACTCTAGAGTCCCTTGGGGGGGGGCTCTCCGGCTCTGGTCACACTTCAGCTTTAATCCAGCTTCGGTCCACTTTCAGACAAGCGGTTTTCTTTCAGGGTTAAATAACTCAGAAAATTCACCATTGGGGTAGATAATGTGGAAAGGGAATTACTGGCCGGTTTCCTGACGTGTCCTCTCGCTCTGAAGGCGGATTAAACCTTAGGTGTGACCGCAGCCTCTGTCTTTCAGCTTTAAACAGTCCCCAAATCTTTAGTCTCAAGACTTGCACGTCTGTCTGCCGCTGCCCTGTTCCTTTTTGGATGAGTGGGAAGGAGGGAGGGACCCCCTTGGTGGGTGGTTGGGGCGGCTGCTTTTTCTTACAGCTCCACAGATATTTTTTTCTCTGAAAAAATAACAGTATTAATAATAAAGCTTTACAGGCATGCTTCAAGTTCCCACTTTTTAATTTTGTGAAATATTAGTTGTGAATGGTCAACCTCCTGTCAGCACTGAAGATGAGTGTGATTCCCCCACCCTTCCTACAAACTAAAAATGCTGCTTCCTATTCCCACTTAAATGTGATTGACCCCAAAGTGGGAAAATTACAGGGATAAAGATACGATTAGAATCCCCCCCCAAAAAAAAAGAATAATATGGCTCTAAAAAGTTTCTGAGAGTGAGTGGGAATATTTTGCATGTTAACAGGCGGCCATAATCATTCACGTGAAGTATGACTGGGATAAAACAGAGAAAAACTTGTTGCATCAGTTTGGCCGGATAGTGTTTTTTTCCTTACAGGCCTTCATGTGGCCACATGCATGGAGAGACTTAGCGAAGATAAATACAGTACATATTAATTGTGGCCTCCACCAACAGAGTTTCTGTAAGATGAGCTGCTTTTTTTCTTTCAGTGTACAGTAGTTGCTACTTTAAAAAAAATTAACTGATGTACACTACAGAACAAGGAACAACATAAATATTTTCTGAAAAACACATTCAACAACTACAATACAATCATTTATCTTACAGTCATTCTCTTTTGGGCCTTATTTTATCTCAGATAAGTCCATCTTTACCAGTAAACACACATATTTTATTTAAGGGAATAAATTATAAGTTATGCATCTGTCACTGTTTGATTATTCCTTGCATCTTATTTCTTTGTTCTACAAAGAAATTCCCAGTTTTTTATACCAATTGATCAACATTATCAGCAAAACATAAGTTCTATCAGTTTCTTATTATGAATAAAGCCAAAGCAATATTCAACTCAATGGAAGTTTTAATAATCTCCATTTCACTTCCAACTTTTTTCAAAAAAACTTGAACCTTATAACAGTACCACCACATATGAATGAAAAAGTCTCTTTCGTGACAACCTCTCCAATATTTTGATGACAATGAATTATTAATCTTTGTAAGCTTGCAAAATGTCATAAGCCATTTATACATAATTCCATGTAGTTATTACTTTATGCCTTAGCCCCCTGGTTCTGTTTCAGTACTGCTTGTACTGTTTCAAATTGGTTGCATTATTTTGGGTTTTAGCTCCCTGTGTGTATGCCATTAACTGTAAGAGAGGTGAGACAATTGTAGCACTTGGAAGGGTTGATATTAAATCCTTGTTTCAACATTTATTTGGTATAATATCATGGATTGTACGTTCAGAGACCCGTAAGATCAATATCTTCATTGTCTTTTGATAGAATAGCTGAATTAGATAAAACTTTATAGATAATGCCAATTATAGTATATGCAGTTTCCCAGTACAGAACTCAGATAACTTGTGCTTAAATGCTTAAGTGTAACTTGAAGAAACACTTTCTCCTTTTAGAAAGTAGGGGGAAGTGTAGTGTTAACTGAACATGGAAAAATACTTCTTACTGGAGTTGCCATCACAAGACATTTTAGTATTGTTTCTTTTCTCAATGGGGAGATTAAGCTGAAACACCTGTTAATAAAACTAAGTGATGTTAATATTTTTGGGATATTTAGAAAGCTTCCCTAACAGTAGGATTTTTTCTGTGTGCCAAGTATGTGCTTACCGCTCTATTTTTCTGTAGTTCTTTATATGTAAAATGTTTAAAGGCTATCTGGATGTATTCTAAGATCAATAAACAGTTTATGCTCACTGGGTATAGTTCAACCTCCTAGAAGTAATTACTCCCTGAAGTTTTTATAATACCACATAAGTTGTGAGCTCACAATTGTGAGAAATCAGAAAAAACTTGTTATACTGGTCATTAAACTGTTACATCACTTGTACTTTAACTGTTCCATATTTTTTTAAAGTCTAGTCCAATTAAATTTGATGTAGGTGTGTAGAACTGCATAAGATCAAACAGCACTAACTAGCAAATCCTAATTTTAATAAATGGACCTTATTGGTTGTATTAAGCAGGTGTGTCATGGCTGGTAATAATGTCAATAAAAGAGAACAGTGGTGTTAAATTTACAGTATTTTGTCATCTCAGAAGCTGGGCTGTGATGTGGTTTGAATGCAGTTCTAGTTATTCTGGTTTGGGTACATCAGTTATTTTAGTTGTGGTTCAATAAGTAGGTTGCTAATGTGATATTCTATAGAGCAGTGACATAACATTTTGGCGGCTGATCCCTTTTCACTGTTAACCAACTTTATGCTTCCTACTTATTCAAAATAGATTTGAGTATGAAATTATAGTTAATAAAACATAGATAAAATGATTCTATTCAAAATGCATCTTGAAGTTGACAGTCAGGGCTTCCCAGAGAACTGGTTGGTTGTCACTGCTTGTACAGGTTTTAAATAAATGTCACTGTTGCAAGAATCTGCCTTCCAGGTAACATCTAATTTGACAATAGCGTCTATGCTTTGAAGCATTTGGGAACTCAGCAACTGTCAGCCTATCTAGAGCTGGACATTGCAACTTTTTGGTTTACTGTGTTTTCTTTAGATAAACGTTTCAAATGTTTTTAAAAGGCTTCTCTCCTCCCCCCCCCGGCATTTTTTTACTTGCTATTTTTACTTGAAACATTAAGGTTCACTTTGAAAGTGAGTCTTCGAATGGAAAAGAACAGACTTGCGATAGACATGTTAATATTCATGAGTCTTGTTCCTAGACTTAATAGCACAATTGCATGCTAGGATTAGTCATTCAACAGCTACTCCAAGTTCAGGGTGGAATATTATAGGGAGTTATTGGAGATTTGCTGTTGGGTGTTGTAAGAAATAATTTCTCAGCCTGTTACTGCTCATGATCCCCTGTATTGTGCATGTTTATTCTGAAGTAGGATCTACTGAGTTCACAAAGAAATAGTCTAATTTCAAGCTTACGTAGGGTTGTTTCTTTACTGTATGGGTTTCTTCAAAAAAGAGGAAGCGGATAACAATTTTAAATCAGTTTCTCGTACCTATGATATACTTTTGATGTTTAAAATATTTCCACAACTTAGGGTGTTTTTCCACTGTCACTAGAAGTACCCATTAAGTATCCATT
>MTQE01002208.1:31709560-31732359 GCA_014337955.1 Aspidoscelis marmoratus
GGGGGGGGAGGGAGGACTTTACACTTAAAAGCACTGAGGGGGCACCCTGTGGCTTATCCTTGATTGCACAGTATGATTCCTGCTAGCTCATCCACCCACACTGTTTTGATTTGCATGGTAACGAGGTACACTCAGGTTGTTCTGCTTGCATGCTATTTCTAGCTGCATCAGATAGTTTTTTGCTAAGCTGAATGGAGTGCTATTACTGATACTAATCAACTGGGAAGCAGAAAGGAGCAAACTCTCTGCTTGCCTTGGAATATACCACTATCCATCACCAAGTGTAGCTTATGGGAGCAATAATTATTCACCCTACATTAATGCGTAATGTAGATTGAACACTAGAAATAAGAAAAGCTCTGCTAGATCAAAGCAGTAGCTCATCTGATTCAGCAGCCTATTCTAGCAGAGGCCAGACAGTTGCATATGAAAGCTCTTGAGCAGGACATAGACGTGTCTTGTTCATGTCCTCCCTGCAACTTTTCTGTTTACCTCCTATACCAGAGGTGGTCAAACAGCCAGCAGGACAAATAGTACATGAACACTTATGAATAGAAGGAACATAAACTTATGTTCCATACTAATAATTTTCTCCTGTTTTTGTCTTCACCTGTAGACATGGAGATATGCTGTTTCTGTTTCCATCAAGTCCAGCTGGGTCTTCTTCTGAAAATATGGATACTTCAGTATCTCAAGGAACACGGCCTCCAGGCATTCCCCAGGTGGTAGAAGATGAAATTGACCAGTACCTAATAAAACAAGATGGGAAGATTTACAGGAACAGAGATCAGCAACTGTAAATATTGTGCTTTTTAAAATCTGAACTTCATGAAGTATCAGTTTACATATAGTTATGCATATTTCTTTAAAGTAAGGGTGTTTGCTGTTTTTGCCTCATTTTCTTGACTTTCAGTTGTAGCAAACATAATCAATATACATCCTTAGTGTTCATCTTACAGCTTTTCATGTTTTTTTCCAGCTTAATAGAGTGCAGATGCTATGAAAAGAGTAGAGATAGGGGATAGATATACATTTGTGCTTTTTAAGGAACAGAGGTCAGAGAAGGGTATTTCTCGAGTAACAAGGGCTCAAATATTGTGCGTCACAAATAATAAACTGATGAGACATGTCCTAGAAGGTCCGACCTCACAGTTTCCAAGCCTTTTGCATTAGAACTGCTAGCTGTGCAGTTCAAGCTTAGTGTATTATTCAGGGTATCAGACAGCTGTTCTGGAATTCCGATAAAGCAGTATCAAGAGGGTTTCAGATCATGAGGGTTGTTTAATCACACTTCTTAGGCTTTGTTAAGAGCTGCTTTATCTTGAGTGCAGTGGTACTAAAAGGGTATTATTATGAATTTCGTCTGATATCTGTTTATACTGTAATGTTATTCAGTAGCTTATCTAGTATTTCATGAAATATGCTATAGTCTATAACAGTGATGGCGAACCTTTTGAGCTCAGTGTGTCAAAATATGCAAGAAAACCTAGCTTAACTCGGGTGCCATGTCACATCTAGAAATATCCATAATTTTGTGATATTTGTGGCTCTAGTAAAGTTATATTTTTGATCTATACATTTTATTAAAAGCAAAAACAAATAATTCTTTACATTTGCTAAATCTTCAATTGAAAGTTGGTATTTTGTACACTTCAAGAACAAGCAAGCAGTACACACCCAGGTGCCAGGATGACCATGTGTGTCACCTAAAAG
The DNA here is from genome assembly GCA_014337955.1 of Aspidoscelis marmoratus. NCBI lineage: Eukaryota > Metazoa > Chordata > Lepidosauria > Squamata > Teiidae > Aspidoscelis > Aspidoscelis marmoratus. Next base: position 31,711,274 of record MTQE01002208.1, read on the forward strand.
GGCTTGGCGTGTCACCTGTGACATGCGTGTCATAGGTTGGCCATCACTGGTCTATAATATGTGTATATTAGTTCAGTTTATCTGAACCTTTTGTGTATTATGTTGGTCTTAATGTACGTTTTTTGACATAATATTAATGCATCAAGTTGCTTTTATATATGTTAGAACAGTGGGTAGAAGGAGCCTCTGTAATATCAAGATAATTATGAAAATGCTCTCATGTAATCCCAACTTGTGAGTAGCCATGAGGTTCAAAATGCAATATAGTACTGGAAGCTGGGCGGGGGAGGTAATTTCCTACTAGTATACAAAATTGTTTAATCAGAATTTCACCACGGTTCATGCAGACAAACCACTTCCAGCCTTAGTATTGCCAATGAAAAGTCCAACGATGTTGAAATTCCCTCTGACAATTAAAGAGTGAGATATGAGTAGCAAATCTCCTCTGGCAGAGTCTTTAAAAATCCAGATGGTCTATTGCAAGCTAATCTTAACTAAAATGTGTTAGTTTTTCAGAGTGCAGTAAGGTAGCTGGGTTTGCTGTTGTTTATGCCCTCTTAAACAGAGTGCACTGAAATGTTTAAATTTATGTGGGTTTCATTAAAAAAAAATCCTAGAGTGTCCAAGTGCATCTAGAACAAAAAAGGAGTTACTTCTTGCTTTGTTTATTGGATTTCAGAATATATCATAATTCGGGAGTGTGGCTTTCTTTTTGATTCCTAGAATTTTATGCTATGGCTTTTCCATCTTTGAATGAAAAAGCAGTGTAACTTCCTGAGATGCTGCAAGTTTCAGTATTTGTCATTTATGTTGAGACTCTGCCACAGGATCCAGTTTGATAGCTATGACTTTCTTTTGTAGAAGTTTTAAATACTGCTTTTCATATGGTGGTCTCATGGGGCATCGTGAATATCCAAGAATTTAGCATGTATTTGAGGAAAGAGCATTATGACCACCTGATGGCCAGTTGTTCACTTAGTTCTGAAACTAAGCCTCCTACTGATAGTAACTTCCAAAGATTCTGGCTTAAACTGCTAAAATGCATGGTTCATCTTAAAATGTAATAGCTCCTCAATGTCTCTTTATATGCCTTTCCATGCATGTGAATCATTGCTTCAGTAAAGATCAAAAAGCAGAAGCCTTTGAATAGTGAACTATTGTCTGGAGTTTTCAAACAGAAGTTCAGTGATGAAAATTGTGCTTATAAAACCATCAAAGGCAAAAGTCTCTGCTCTTTTATTAGAAGCCGTGTCTTAACTTTTACTATGTATATTGTAAAAGAATAGAAGTATTGTGTTGCATGGAATAATGGTGAACTAACATTTATGAAGGAAGAAACCAACAGTGGGGCAAAAGCGCAAATGTGAAAAGGCTATTACAAATGGGCACTGAACAATGAAACTTTATTACATTGAGTAACAATGCACTGCCTCGTGTGTTCCTTATTATCTGTAATCGGTTAATGTGATGGAAGAATGTTACCTTTGACCTTTCCAGCAATAGTTGCAAACTTATCTGGATACTGCAAAAAGCCGCAGTATCTTAAAACAGATCCCTGTATAGGTTTTGTTAACTAGTATCAATTATAAAAGTCAGTAAGGTTGGGGCTTTAACTACTAAATGTTGGCTGTACTATTTTGTTAAGGAGCACTTGGTGTGTGTTTTTCAAAAAATTAATTTGCTGGTAGCTTGATATAACATAATTCCCTCCAAAAGTTTCTGTTTATACCAAACTGCAAAATTCTATGAAAAAGACAATGATACTTGTCAGTATTGTGGGTGACCTTTGTTTATCTTTATACAGATGTCGACATGGCCCATTGGGTAAATGCGTGCACTGTGTACCACTAGAGGTAAGGAATTAAAATATGCTGGTTTTACTGTTTAAAATGTTTTTCTTCTGCACAAACAGCACTTGTTTGGTAGGTACAATTGAGAGACTGTTGGGAGACTGTTGGTTAAATGTTATTGGGTCCGTCTGTCCTGATAGTAATTTAAATAGATTAAAGAAGTCCCTTTAATATATCTCCTTGGGTAGTATGTGGATTTATCAGGCTTCTGGCATCTCTTTTTCTGCAGTAGTGGATTTTACAGGATATAGTATTTAAGACTCAGATTATTTCTCTTTCCGCTATTCTTATGCATATGTATTTTGTACACATGAATATTCTGACCTTATGAGTCTCCCATTTTCTGTCTCTCTGGATGACGTAGGACATATTATTTTATTCAAACTTTAACTAATGTGTAATAATGCTCTCTTGAGCACAAATTGTCTCCTTTGTTGTTCAACTTCCAGCATGGCTTGAGCAGTTATACTTTAGTGTTGCCATGAGGGTGCTTAGATTTCAGAAGCCATTTTGAGCAGAGGTAGAACTTTGTACTGTCCAAGAAGGGCAGGAAGAAAGCCCTTCACTATTATTGTTAAGTGAGCAGCCGTTATGTAAAAGGAGTACAAAGCTTTCTAATTGTTTCCACATTGAATACCAGCAGAACAGTTCAGACTAAAACATCCATTTGTTCAGTGATCAATGTATAATCAAGCAGGTGTCTGACCTGGTTCTCCTTTGTGTATTTGGGTTTTTGGCAGCCTTTTGATGAGGATTATTTAAACCATCTGGAACCTCCTGTGAAGCATATGTCTTTCCATGCCTACATCAGGAAACTGACTGGAGGCGCAGACAAGTAAGAAACTTGACTATTTCTGCAGGGGAAATCTCATTACAGATGATAAAACAGAATGTGAAAAAAACCCACAAGATTATTTATAAGACAAGAACTAATTCACATTCTACAGTGGCAAGATACTGTCTTTCTAATTGGTTTTGCAGTTGGGCAGAAAGATTGAAACTTGATAGTCACTGCTTTCATCTTGATCAGCGGAACATAACCCTTTCCACCCTTAACACAGTAGCATTTTCTGAGGAGGTAGCAACTAATTAGGTTAGGGAACTGTTACGGTAGTTAGAGAAAAAGTCTTCCAGTTCTCTACTAGTAATCTGAAAGCAGAGTCCCTCCTTTGCATTTTATTCAAAAATACTGAGCACTATTCCAGCAGTGTACTTATCTTTTATTGTTCTTTCTTTTGGCAAGAACTCTGAATTCAAAAGTGAAATGAAACATGGAGGAATTGCATCATTTAGAAATGGTGGTAGATCTGATCTTTCTAATATAAATCAGAATTCTTGCGTAGCCAAGTGTGTATCATGGTGACTTGCATATTTCACAGTCTTTGCCATCACAATGAAATGCGAGGAAGCTTGGCTTTTAGAAATGCATTGCAGGTTTTTCTCATAAAAATGTGTGCATGTGTAGTGCTGTGGCTGCCAGTCACAGCTGGCTGTAGCAGCAGCTCCCCCCCCCCTTTATTGTAGAAGTACTAAGGCATAACATGTTTTTTCCTTCTGTGCAGGGGAAAGTTTGTTGCCCTTGAAAACATTAGTTGCAAGATTAAATCTGGGTGTGAGGGGCATCCCCCATGGCCAGAAGGCATCTGTACCAAGTGCCAACCAAGTGCCATTACACTCAACAGGCAGGTAAGAGGAAAAGAAACTGGTAAGGGGAACTGTTTTTTCAGAATGGTAGAACATTTTTCTGCAGGGTGTTTTACTTGTTCATCTTCAAAAGGAATAGTTAGCCTGGTTTGGAGAGGGTGAATTTTTTTTTCCTTTGCCAGATACTATCTCCCTGGGTTTGACATTGTTAAGCAAGTAACGTATTCTTACTTAGTGGTCCCTGTAAACTAGTGATTGTCTGCAGGTAAAGGGATGGTTTTCAGTGCATTTAAAGAGCATCTGCTTAGAATCCTATAAAGTCATCAGCTGGGGGGAATGTATCCTCTTTGTCCCAGTTCAGTTGATTTACTGAAAAAGGTGCAAAGATTGCAGACACTGAAAGAGCTTATTAGTTATATTCAGTCTCTAAAGCAGACTTAAACTGTGTTGTCCTTCAACCTACGTCATTATCACCTACTTCAGAGGCAGCCTTTAGGGGCAACATGGTGATACTCTTCTACCCTCATTAGCTGCTGTGAGCTGGACAAATGTTCTCTGCGAGGCCTTTATCTGTTGTTGGGGAAGGCACCAATTCCCTCTGAAAACCGAGGAGTAAGGAGTAGAAAAAGCGATCATAAGAGTCCATCAGTTCTTGCTTAATGCCTCTTCATTGAGCTATTATCTTATTTCCAATACTCTGTTTTCTACTGCCTTCACAGTAATACTGAACTGGGTCTCAAGCCTCCATTTCATGTCAGGAAAAGCCCCACTTGAGTGTTTCTTCTTCCTTAAAGGAGAACAAGCATAATGGATGAAATATTCTGGATTAAAAAACAAGAAAAGAGGGGTCGTAGCAAGTTTTCAGCTCTCCTTTCTCTAATCGGGGTGAAAAAGTGGGGTGAAAAATTGCAGTGAGGTGGTTTGAGGAAACAAGCCAACTTTAAACCTTGTTTCCTTACTGTGGTTAATTGAAAACAGAAGCAAAAGCTTCTAGCCATTTCCTCATCACCATGCCAGAAAAGAAAGGAGAGAAGGGCACATAGGTCCAGGGTTCATAACACTAAACTGTACTTCAGTGTTTGCGTCTGGATAAAATCACTGAATTGTGGTTGTGGTTGAAAAGTAGGGTAGGGTTGGATTTATTGGAGAGCAGAAAGGGCAAAGCACTCTTCTTCAGTACCCCTCCCCCCAAAATGCCAGATATTGATCAGCAGCATACATAGCTTGCAAGTCAGAGTCGAGAAGATAGAACAAGGCATTCAATATGTAGCCCTTCAGATGTTTCTGAATTATACTTCCAAACCCATACCAGCATAGCTAGTGGCATGGAATAAGTTGCAGTTTAGAAGTCTACAGACCTTTATGCTAGGTACTTTTGAAATACAAAATAAAACCTTTGTAGCCTTTATGACGTACTTCACTAATCTTGCCAGAAGTTTTATTTGATGTTCTGTTATTTTTTTTTAATGACAGAAGTACAGACATGTGGATAACATCATGTTTGAGAATCATACAATTGCAGACCGCTTCTTGGACTTCTGGAGAAAAACAGGAAACCAGCATTTTGGATACTTATATGGGAGGTATACAGAGCACAAAGACATTCCTTTGGGTATCCGAGCTGAGGTTGCTGCCATCTATGAACCTCCACAGGTAGCATTGCTAATAGATCTTCATATGATCCACTTAGAATGGTGCATGAGAAACAATAACTTTAATTTCAGCAACTTTAGATTTGTTTATCAATGGAAACCTTTCTTAGTGAATTCTTCAAGTAATTCAAAGCATTTAGACAATTTTTGGATGAAATTTGCTTTGTATGCTTTATTGTTCTAAACAGCAGTAACCATTTCCATTTTCTATTTTATAAATACACATTTCAAGAAATTTCTTGGAAGTGGAACTAGAAAGTGTGGATGCAAACAGGAAACATGCTAAGCCCTTTGTCTTTTGTAAAGCCCTGCATTTAAACACACATGCTTGCACAGGTTGATTTTTTAACTTCTTGTACAACAGCTTGTCCAAGTTTGATCTGGTTTTCTGTTTCAGTTATCTTTAATATACAATATGAAATATGCATCCTTCACAATCTCACATTATGCCATATATATCCATTACTATTTTAAAAAATCCATATACATAGTTTGATTTGGTTTTCAGGCATCTTTATAAATTATTTCTATTTTTTATCTCTAGAATAGAGATAAAACACATAATGACCGAAGAAGATTGGAGTTGATTTTTTTAAGCTGTAGGATTGTATTATATCACCAGATGGCACTAGTCTCTGGATCTCACACTTAACACAGTAATGCTGAGTATAATGATTAAGATGAAAATAAAGGAAAATGTCAACTTTAAAATTTATAGTAATTGCAATGGTTTAAATTTCTTGTTGGAATTTATAGGAATTCATATGACTTTTAGATTAAGATAGGGAAGGACAAGGGTTGGATTAGTTGTACACACATTTTACCTTGATTTACTAGGAAAACATATTATTTGTAGATGCCAACAGCCCACAGAATCCATGGAATTTGCCTCTTTATACCTTTGCCGAAAGTGGAAGCAGCAGCACCTTGCAACTATTTTCTTTCTGCAAAATCTAATGAAGTGGGATATTCTTTCTGTACCCTAGCAATAACCAGTATAATGTTCTCTGGATGTTCCTGAGGGCATCAGATTTGCTACAACATCTCTACACAGAGTGCTGGTGTAGTGAAGAGTAGATGGGAAAAAAAGGGAAAAAAACTTTATGCTGGGTTTTGTGGAGTATTGACCAGGTTCATGTGTCTCCTGTTAAATTAATGCTCATTTTCCCACCTAGTACACTGCACAGAAAAGATAATTCTTTCCACTGAGATTTTGGAGGTAGTGATAAAGATCTTGGCTTCCTAGTTTTCTTTAAAAAAAGAAAAAAAATCCTATTGTAGCAAGTAATGGCTCCTCAGCAGGAGTCTCAGTGTGTCTCTAGCAGATACTGACTCCAGGGGTGTTTTTCTTTGTTACTGTCCCTCATCTGGCAGTAATTGGGGAGGTCCAAGGCTTCTGTCTTTGGTTTTGCCCTTGGCTGGAAGCAGCCATAATGCTCTGTTCATCATTTTTACAAAAGTGCAGCTCCCTGAGGAGTGAGAGAAAGAAGTGAGAAATCATTTCTTTTGGGCCAGTTTAAAATGATGTTTCTTACTTCTAATGTCCTAAACCACTAGTCTTGGCTGATTGAAAGATGGCCTTTCAGTATGGTTTGCAATTCTGTACATTAGATAATACAGCCTTCAGTTCTGAGGAGACCAAGCAGGCAAGAAATTTTGAGAGCAAGGTTTCTTGCAGCAAGACTATGTCACACTCTTTTTAAAAATGTAGGGAGAAGATGCCATTTTGCTTGTTTTGCCAACCAAACCTATTTCATGAGATTGCGGGCATAGTCAATTAGGGATGTGCACAAATATTGATTAATTCGATTGAATTCGTTCGAATTTGCACATTTGAATTTGAATCTGATGTCTGTAAATTTGAATTTAAGCATTCAAACAAATTTCAAATTTTTGAAACATTCATATGAATTATTCAGGAATCGGTATGCGTACAGATACGTAAATGATGCATACTTGCACATATGTATCTTTCCTGCATATGGAATGCGCATGTAGTCAGTATTTGTAAGTGCAAATTCAAATTGAAAATTTGAACGAATAGATTCAAATTTGCTTAATTCGGATAAAATGTGGGTAAATTCAAATTTTAAAGATTCGAATTGAATTTTCAGATATTTGAATCGAATCCCAAAAATTGCATTGGTGCACACCCTTGTCAATCCTTTGCAGCTGTCTGCATGGATGCATTAGACTGATAAAGGGAAAGTGTTTTAGAATTCCCTTGAGAAGTAGCTTTCAAGGATAGAGTTAACAGGTTGGGTTTAATTTGTGCTGGTCAGTATTTGTTTGTTAAATCCACAACTTCAGCAAGCAGTTCAGATGTGTTTACAGTCTTGGGATTCCTAACAAAAGTCTTTGGGATTCCAGTGGAATGTTATTTCTCCTAAGTGACAGGGACAGAGTGTTAAATAGTCTTATGTCCACTTCTGTGTGTGCAAGTTCAGGTTCTCTAGTGCAAATACTGGGTTTTAACTGACAGAAGGTTAAGGATTCTAGATCTGGAAACTTTGTGCCAATTATATCACTTGTAATATCCAGTAGAATATATGTCTGGGATTGATGGGTGGGCATTAAGGGCTGCATTGTGGGTATCTTCTGTGAATTCAAGACAGTTGTTGTTCTGGTTCAGTATCTTTTCTGAAAGAGCAACCATTTGTTCTTGAAATTATCTTGTTCGTGAGATGGAGCATCCATAACTTTACTAAGGCCTGAAATAGCAGTATTACAAGTCTGCCAGCAGTGGAAAGTAAATTCAAATGTCTCCTCAGTTGACAGAGTAATTGTAAGTTTCTGTGGTAGCAAGTGGGCTTCCTGAGGGTTGTATTCATTTATTTGCCTAATAAGCCATTAGTTGTGTCTTTAGGTTTGGATGCCAGATGATTTCCTGGAACTCTTCTCCATCATGCATAGAAGTGGTCTCTCTCATTCTGTTTGATTGAATTTGGCCTGTCAGGCTTTGTTGGGGATTGATATTTTGTTATGAAAAATCTGTTTGCTTTAGCTTGCTATTTTAATCTTCTATGTTAATTGGCTGCTCATTAGCCACTCTTTGAACAGAGGTATCAGATGCATTCAAAAGATTGATCCATTGAGGCTCATCACAGTATGGCCTCCAGCTTTCAAAACTTTGTTCAGGAGGTTATAGTATTTGCTGGGATTTTAGGTTGCACAAATGTGAGCACTAATCTTGTGGGGAAAATGTCATCAGGAAGACAAAAGTAGGACTGCAAATTCACTTGGGAGCTATTTGTTTTTGGAAGTTCACTAAAGGATAGCTGTGTCGCTTTGAAGCTGTTCCATCAAATATAGTCAGATCTGTTTTTCTTAACATAAATTGCAATCTGGTTCTGTTGCAAATCAAGATTTTGTTTGGGATTTGTTTCCTAACAACATTTTTAAAGCAAGCCATTTGTAAATGTGTCATTTTTCTTTTTTTGATGTTCTGTGTTCTCCATTAGTAACTAATTAGATCTTTTAACACAGTCCATTTTGTCCTCTTTCTTACTCAGCTGCTCATGCAAACCAAGTAAGGTCTCAGTGATAAAATAGGAAAGGATTTGGAGTAAGTTTTAGTCTAATTGATCTGTTTAGTTTTAGTGATATGCTGTTTTGATCATGAGTTAGATCACTTGAGAAAGGGGGTGTTGACTTCTAATGGAAATTACAATGCAGATAATTTAGAGGATATATTGGTATATTAGTATACATGCGAGATGTTAAGCAGTAAAAGTCCTTTATTGCTTCTCACTTTTCATCAGACTGTCTGAGAAGCATAGGCTGAAAAAGAGAAAAAGTTCATATTGGTCATCCAACCACTCTCTGGATTATCACCCACAAGCAAGTTAGTCCTCTCTCAATACAACCAGTGGTTTCACTTGTGAAATTTCAGGTTAAAAATAAAAGAAATCTCATTTGAAAGTGCCACAATCAGGCACTGTTATGGTTTTAATATGTTCATTTTATATGTTCATTGGTTTTTAAAGTTGTAACCCACCCTAAGATCTTTGGGGGGGGGCGATAAAAATTTAAATAAATAAAGTATAATTGAAAGCTTTAAACCGGAGTGTAGGAGACTGTAAGTTAAGCTCCCATCTCCATCACTATTTTATCCTGGAAGGTCTAGTACAGCCATATAAGATGTTAAGTTCTTTGATGGGTGACCTGCTGATGTCCCCATAACTGCAGGGTATATTAAGAGTCAGTATCTGTCAGCAGGCATTTTTAATGGCAGCGCTATCATTATGGAATAAGTTCCCATTCAATTCAAGGGACATTCGATTCAAGGGACACTCTTAACCTTAATCATGTTGATAAAATAACTAAACTCTTTCTTTCTTTCTTTCTTTCTTTCTTTCTTTCTTTCTTTCTTTCTTTCTTTCTTTCTTTCTTTCTTTCTTTCTTTCTTTCTTTCTTTCTTTCTTTCTTTCTTTCTTTCTTTCTTTCTTTCTTTCTTTCTTTCTTTCTTTCTTTCTTTCTTTCTTTCTTTCTTTCTTTCTTTCTTTCTTTCTTTCTTTCTTTCTTTCTTTCTTTCTTTCTTTCTTTCTTTCTTTCTTTCTTTCTTTCTTTCTTTCTTTCTTTCTTTCTTTCTTTCTTTTTGATGTTCCTTTAATTTCTTCTGTTTTATGTATACAGTATTGACTTAGGTGCATCCAAGGTATATGAATAACTGGGTGCTAGCAGTCAATTCTTCCTTAAAAGGTGGCTTGACAGGCCCTTTTTCATTGAGTTGTCCATCTTCCCTGCAGCCACCAGCCGTATCCCTTTGACTAGTTTGTATCATTCATGATGGGCATGAGTGAAGAGCACATGGGGTTAGTCAGACTTCTGCAAGCTGCTTGCCTACATCTTCAGATCTCAGAAAGAATTAACCCAGAGACTTCTCTGGTGACTTTCATGAGGCTGCCCCTAACCAATTCCATTCAAGTCTTAATAATTTTGTTCTGGAATTTCTTGCAGTTCTCATGGCATCAATTCTTCTCATCTCCAACTTGATATTGCTAAGCCATTTACTACTCAGCTTTGCTAGATGGCTCTTTGAGGATTCAGAAGTGGCAGAGAAATAATTAGTTTTTTTCCGCTCCCGCAAATACCTGGATCCAGTCATATTCACAGCAGAATTTATGCCATTTGCCACTGTCATTTGGGCTTCAGTGGTCATTGCTTCCTGAGAACCAGAGCGCTCAGTTGGTTCCATACTAGTGCCAAGGACATTTGAGAGCAGTTGTATTGATGATTCTGCTTGTGCAAGACCAAAGCAAGAGTCAAAAAGGATTACTGTCTTGAATGAACTAAATTTCAGCAGTTGATGCCTTGTTGGAATATGCATAGGTTCTCTTTTCCCCCCACAAACGGGGCACTTATTGGCCTTGTAGTTAGAGAGTCAAACTCTTGTTTGCTGGTCTCCCAGTTTGATTCTGCACTCCACCATGAAGCCAACTGGGTGGCCTTGGGCTGGTCACAGCTCTCTTTCTGAGCTCTCGCAATCCTGCCTACTTCACAGGGTGTCTGTTGTGGGGAGAAAAACGGAAGGTTTGTCAACTGCTTTGAGTCCTGTTAAAGGATGAGAAAAGTGGGGTGTAAAAGCCAACTCTTGTTCTATTGAGCCTTTTTGATGTCACATAAGCACAGGGAAACTGTACTGTAGGTGAGAAGATGCCATGAAGATGTCTCATTAAACAACACCCAGTGGTGTCAAATAGTGCTGTAAAGCGGTGTACCAACCAACTGAGCGCCATGAATCAGATTTTCTTAACCAGTTTAAATCTCCCAGTGAGTGCACGTCAGTTGCTTTTGGTTTAAGTACTTCCTTTAAAATGGTATCCTTTTGTATAAAAGCTTAAAATAATGCAACTGTCTATTAGCTTAGCAACCTTTTTCACTGCTGGTAAAGTAACCGACAATTGTCAAGCTTAGCAACATTTAGTTTACTTGCAAAGCATTCACTTCAAAACATGCAGCATTTTGTCCTACACAATCTTAGTAGAGGAACAAGAGAGCTGGGCATGTTAAATGTAAGACTATTCTTTTCTGAATGCATATCAGTGTTTCTAAATGCTGTCTTCTTAACAGAAGGAAAGTAGGCAGCCTGATGAATTATAAACTGGGTATTTCATTTCTTATTTTCTAAAAGTTCATTGTAGGCTTTGAATTGCTGAACTTCTGAAAGGTAGAGGAGAGACACTTGCAAGCCTAATTAATTATTAGCTATTGATCATTTGTATATAAACAAATAATTTGAGACCTACAAGCTGTAATATTTTATTAATGCACTGTTCCTGAACAAGATTCATGTGTTTCTGTTCACTTGCAAAATAAACTTACATCAGCTCCCTTAAATCCTTTACATGCTATGAAGTTAAGTGTTGAGGCTTCTGAACTCTTGCCAGTTTATGTGTTTTGTTATTATGCATAGAAATCACCAGGCAGCAGTACTAGCTAGTTCTTGGTGATTTATTAGAGCTACTCTGACGCTTGTTCAATCCAAAATAAATAGGGAGTGTGTACAGCTACCCTTAAGATTTGTGATTAACAAATAAAGTGTCACTGAAACTCAAAAGATTAAAAGGCATTGGATTTTGAATCGAGACATAGTTTTGTTGCAATTGGTGAGAGACACTGTGTTTCTTGGCATCCTGAGTTTGCTAAGACAGACAACAGTAATACAGTAATATTTAGTGAGCAGTAATGTTACTGCAAGATTTTTTAAAATTCAGCTCATCTGCCCTATTAGGTGACGATACGTGTGATGCCACATCATTTAATGCTTCTGTTTTTGCAGTGGAAGAATTCAGAGAAAAAACATAATAGTGTCAAAATGGTCAAAATTAACAGTTGTCAGTTAATTAGATGCAAATGTCTTCTTCGTAAAGAAGAAAGTGGTTTTTCACCCGCGTGTGATCACAAGCTGAACTCGTGATCCATGGCTGCAGCAAGGTGAGATAGGTGGTGTCAGCTTCTGATTACAAAGTCAAGAATAGCTGTTTCAAATTATTTTCCATATGAAAGCTTGAGCTTTTCTTCAAGTAGAGAGTCAGTCTTAATCTCTCCTGTGACAATTTTCTACTTACAGAATTGTTTTATATGGAGAATTAAAAACCACCCCTTTACCGGCATTTTGGATTGATACCATATCTCTTGTTTAAGAACTCCATCACCTCATTCTGTTCAATATGTAGATGAAGCATCAGTTACCCTGGACAGAATCTGCTTTGCATTTGCCTAATGTTTTCTCTTGGAGTATTCTGTTTCTCAAAGCTTATTTGCCTTGTATTTCACAGTCCAAAGCTAAGCTTGAGAACCTAAGATTCATTCCTAAGCTCTTTTGTGTTTTTATGCTTCTGTATGCTTTTTTAATGGTGGATAAAGGTAAATTGTTTGCTGCTGTTGAATTTCAATATCCATAGCTTTAAGATTTTTCACCAGAACAGCAGCACTAAATACATAGAAATAAAAGAGATGGATTTTATTTTTTTAAAAAAATCTAGAAATGCTAGGAATATCTAGGAATATGCTCTCGTGCATATTAGTACAATATTATCCTAATATTTGTGATTATTAGTATAAAAATATTGGGAAGAAAAGAGCTCCTGGTAATGAATAGGCATGTTGAAAATCCAGCTCTCTGTTCTTAGTCAGATAATTAGGAAGTAAGAAAATGTGAGAAGGTATGTGGAGAATAAGCAAGTAAGCTAGAGAACAGTGATTTTATGTTTGCTTAATTTAATACAGTTGTACCTCAGTTTAGGGGGTTATTCCATACTCTTTAGAAGTGTTGCTGAACTACATCGTACATCAATCCTTATCCAATGGACAGACTGATTTCAGGGGCTTGTGGGAGTTACAGTCCCGGAGGATATGAAGGGTCCTAGTTTGAGCCCTTGGGGGTTAAGCAATGAACAAATTCTTTCCTTCTGTAGTCATATGTGTTAATGTAACCTACAGTAAGTGAACAACAATTTGTCAGTCTTCGTTCTTCTGATATTTTAATAGTTGCAAACAGTTTTTTAAATGGTCTCAAGAAAACATATCTTTTCTGGCTTACCTCTTAGCATGTCTTTCCCCCCCCCAACAGATTGGTACACAGAACAGTCTAGAGCTCCTGGAAGATTCAAAGGCAGAGATTGTTGATGAAATAGCTGCCAAACTTGGCTTGAAGAAGGTAACCAAACATATCTGGGCAGCATGTTACAGAAGAACCTTTGTGTCAGGCTAATGGAAGATTTAATTTACACTATGGTCTCTTGACACAAGACTGACATAATTTTGAAAGCTGTTTTGCTGGAAGTCAATAATATAGTATTGTTTTAGTATCCTGTTTTGTTTTGTGATTTAAGGAGATTTTTGGTCCCAAAACAGCATGGTAAGTGGGTGAAAATGATTACATCTGCACATATTTGGGGATTCCCCCCCCCTATTTTGGGGGGTCATGTATGTTATGAGAACCTTGATGGAGCACCTTCAGTATTGTCAGAGTTGTAGTTTCTGATAACAGAGTATTAGAGCAAATGTTGCATCTTTTTATTTAATAAGCAGAGCTGGCACTGGTTTTATCCAGATGTCTTTAATTTATTTTTAACAAGGTGAAGGCTTCATATTTATTGTCAAATTAAAGTATAAAATACATTTCTCTCTCTCTTTGATTAAAGGTTTATATTTTCAGGGCTCAGGTCAGCAAGTTCTTGGGCATTAGATTTAGGTTTATAAATCTAAAGCGTAAAATGTTTTGGTATACTTAAGTCTTCTACAAGAATTTTTTAATTCATGTGATTGCTGACCCAATTCATATCTGTCAAACACACCTAGCTTAGCTCATGATATTTGCTGGCAAGCAGAACAGTAGCATTTCCTGGGCAAGTATTAGAAGCATGGAGGATAAATTCTGCCCTAGAAGTTGAATAGGAATCTGATTTTCAAAAAGGCTCACATTGCTTAGCATGATCAAATGGGATTCATAAGTGCTGAGATAAGAGCACAGAACTGTTTTGGTTTAGTTCAGTTAGCATAGGCACGTGAGATCTAAAGAACAGTTGTGTGAACCAATGTTGACTCTGGAATGAGAAAAGTAAATATCTTTTTAGAAGCCAAGGGGAAGGAAGGGGCCCTTTGTTGACCAGGTCTTTTAATAAATATTCACAAAGTTGGAAGCTTCATCATTGTCCTGGCAAAAATGCAAAATGTATTCTAATGAACAACACAAGATTCTGCACTTAGGTGCTAAGTTCCAAGTTTTCTGAGAATTCATGTAATCAATTACTGTATGCTAAAATGAAAACAAATATTTATTCTTTAAGGTTGGCTGGATATTCACGGATCTGGTCTCAGAGGATACACGGAAGGGGACTGTTCGTTATAGTCGGAACAAGGTAAAAAGGAAGGATTTCATCATTGTTGACGTTTATTAACTTAGACTTCTATTGAACTGATCAATTATATTGTACTTTTCTTACAGCATAAATGCAGTCTTGCTGAGTGAAATGCTAGTACAGAATATAGTGTGAATCTCACATTGAGTGTATTGTCATACTCCATTGTACCATAGTATTAGCTAAAACTCATGGCCTTTTCAAATTACGTGAAATGGTAAAGATGGAGGGGCGGGGTAGAGGTAGACCAGTTTTTACTGCTCTGCCACTATACTAGCAGCAGGATTAGGACAGCCCAGCACACTCCATGCTCACCTCTTCTTAAGGGAAGAGGTGCAAATGGAGCGTCTGACCAGAAGTACTGGATAAAGTTGGGATGTCTCAGGTGCTGCAAAGTGCAGATGCCTGAACCATTCCAAAAGTTAGCTGGCCATTGCTCTTACCTAAGGTGTGAATTGGCCCTAAGTTTGCTTCTGTATGTCTGTCTGAATCTTTCAGCTGTAGTTATACAAGTAAAGAATAAAAAACGAGCCCTGCTGGATCAGACAACAGCCAGTCTAGTCCAGTTTCCAAACAGAAAAGAAGGCAAAACCTTCATACGTTCTCAACTCCCTGCAAATGCCTTTAGAGGCATCTTGCTTGTCTCTCCAGCCTTGAAGTGGTACCTAAGCATCGATTCTAATAGCCATTAATATGCCTGCTCTCCATGAATTTGTTTAAACAAATTTCTTAAGGCTGTTTGCTATCACCACCTCTTCTGGCAATAAATTCCATGGACTCCCTGAGTGAAAAAACCCTCCCTTTGTCAGTTGTAACTCAGCTGCCCGTCAGCTTGCTAGAGTGCTCCCTGGTTCTAATGTTGTGTAATAGATAATTCTTCTCTATCCACCTTTTCCTCAGCTTTTCCTTAATAGACAGCAGAAGGGAGTTATTTATGTTTAGGTAGCTGAACAGGGGAGCTGGTTATCTGAACAGGCAATGGTATTTCCTTCACTGAATGCATTCAAGTGGAGACTGTATGGTTACTTACAAGAGATTGTTTGATTTGTACCAGTGTGAGATAAAGGGTTAGACTTGGCTTAACAGGCCCCTTCCAACAATGGTTCTATGATTCTTAAGTTGGGCATTTTTTGGCACTAATTTTGTCACCTCTCCTTGGGCAGTATAAAAATCTAATTTAATTTGGTTGTTCTTGCCCTCAAGAGCTACATTAAGAGTTTGCCTTTGTTCTGAGGGCCACGTGAACAGAGAAAGTTGTCAAAGTCTTCTCATCTGTGCTTATACTCACCATACATACAGATCACAGATACACATTCAGACTTCCTTCAGCAGTTTGTTTTTCTGTGCTGTGAAAGGTGAGAGGGGAAAGCCCACTGCAGTCTGAAAGCAGCCAGAGTGCTTTAGCCACTACTCACTGCTGAGATTGGGAAATAATCTGTGGCATGCCAAATCTAACCTGTGGGTCATGAGTACCTATTTCTATCTTAGACAGTTTGTGGCCTCCTGTTCCTTGAATTGCACACTCTTGGTGAATTTCTGGCAGTCTAAACTTGTATGACTCTTTAATATATATTTTTTTAGATGTCTTGGTTTTGAAGGAAAATTATAAGCCCTGTATGAAGGTTAAAAAATTTGAAGCCCAATAAATGTGTGCTTTTCCACTCATTTTTATAGTGTTTGAGCACACTTTGTGCAGAATGGAAAGAACTGCTTACTGAAACCAAAGTCTTACAAAAAGCATAAAACTTGGAAGGGCAGCTCATATCCACCATTCCGTCAGAAAATACTGTAGTAACATAGAATAGATGACTTCAGTATAAAACTGTCTGCTGTGAAAACGTGCACTTGAGGGATCAAGATATAGGTTGCCTTTGCTGGATCTAGACATTTTCAAACCGTGTTGCTTTTTAGAAAGTATTGATGGATTCCCTGCGCACATTTCAGCGGAATGATTTTCCCTCTCACTAACCTGTTCATTCTACTCTTTAGGACACATATTTCCTGAGTGCAGAAGAATGCATCACAGCTGGGCATTTTCAAAATCAGCAACCAAACATCTGCCGCTTGTCTCCAGATGGTCACTTTGGATCCAAATTTGTCACTGTTGTAGCTACCGGTAAGAGAGAGAGAGAGAGAGAGAATGAGTGATGGTGTCACTTCCCTTACCTGCTCCATATTTGAAATAGCAAATTTTTCTAAGCCTGTTTGTCAGGCCCAGGTATCCCTAACATAACTTAGAGTTTGTTTGCCATAATTACTCTCACACTGATTGGGCAGAATCCCCAGATAAACAGGTGGCTCAGGTTGATTGGGTGGAATTCCCAGATAAGACAGTTGGCACAAGCTGATTGATTGTGGTTGGTTTGTTAAATTCTATAAATAGGGCATCTGCAGGACCACTCCAGACAAAATACAATATTCTGCCAAAATCACTTGCTCTGCAATAAAGCATGTTCCTGCGTCTCACTGTTGTGACTAAGCTGAAAATATAGAGCAGATTATCTTTTGTTCTTTGTTGAGGAAAAAAAATATAAAAGGAACGCCTCTTCCCATTTAGTTTTGCCTGTCACTTAACGTCTTCTGGAGTAGCCCTGTTCAAAACTCCTTGTATGAACTTGGTGGGATGATGGTTTGATACAGAAATTTCCCCTGACTTTAGCCACTGCTCAGTGCTGAGATCAGAAAATAATCTGTGGCATGTCAAATCTAACCTGTGGGTCATGAGTACCTATTTCTACCTTAGAGTTTGTGACCTTCTGTTCCCTGGATTGCACACTCTTGATGCACCAGCACAGAACACCTTTGGGCATCTAGGAAAAACATTGTTGTTTGCGAACAAACGAAAAGCCTGTTCATTTTTTAGCAAAACTGAATTGGCATCAGGGGTGGCAGACTGTTTGCCCCCACATATGGAACCTGCCAGCCAGTCCAAAGATAGCCACATGAAACAAAATCTGGCCATGAAGATTGATTCGGGAAACTAAAATAATAGTACCTTTTTCTTGCCAGCACTAGATGACACTAAAAGTGGGCACTACAGTTGTCCTTATCACAACTAACATGGAAACATGAACCATTTAGCACCCTCTAACACCAAGAAGCAACACTTGTCAGTGCTTTACTTTGTAGCTCTTGTTGGCAGCTTCACTTTCACTAAGCTGCCTTAAGGGGATGGCAGCTTAATGCCTTTTAGGATTTGAGAGAGGGCCCAAAATTCCTGGAAGGTTATTTGAAAATCTTTGAGTTTCTGAAACTCCAAAAATGCTTTGTGTAATATTTGTGAGATTGGAGCTCTGTTTTGCACATAGAGGATCCCAGGTTTAATCCTTAGTTCAGTATTTTCAGGTACTGGAAAGAAAACTTTCCTTTATGGATACTACCCTGGTTGTCCTTTAGAAAGAAGGCTTATGCTGAAAAAGGGTGAAATATCATTGAATCCTGTTCAGCTTCATCATACTTGCTCCTCAAAAATACATGCGCCTAGGTTCTGCTGATAATGCCCCTGGGCATTTTTCATGTATTTCTGGCTTTAGCACAAAAAGCCTGGAGATTTAGTTTAGTTCCGTATAGAACGTCACCTCTGCTTGAAAATAATGAAAAAAATACCTTGGCAGGACACTTTATTGTATTCACCATCTGAATTCCCTGCCTTAACAAATTCTTCAGTGCCCTCTGCATGAATTTGAAATTTTTGTGTTTATGCAGAGCTTCTAATGTGCTCTTAAATGTATGAGTTTACTGATATCTCAGTACATCTACCCGTATTTTCCGGCGTATAAGACGACTGGGTGTATAAGACGACCCACAACTTTCCAGTTAAAATATAGAGTTTGGGATATACTCGCCGTATAAGAAGATGACCCCTGGCGTATAAGACGACCCCTGACCTTTGGGAAGATTTTCCTGGGTTAAAAAGTAGTCTTATACGCCAGAAAATACAGTACTTTCTTTTGAGTGAGTGGCTTAAGAGTGTTTTTAGTGCATTAATTTTATGGTTGTGGTTTTTTGTTTGTGTTTGTTTTTGTAACCTGCCCTGAGAACTTTGAAGATGGGGCAGGATAAAAATGCAGATGAATAAAATAAAGCTACTATCTTTTCCAGGTGGTCCTGATAACCAAGTCCACTTCGAGGGCTACCAGGTATCCAACCAGTGCATGGCTCTAGTACGTGATGAGTGCTTGTTGCCATGCCGTGATGCTCCAGAGCTAGGCTATGCAAAGGAATCCAGCAGTGAACAATATGTGCCTGATGTGTTCTATAAGGCAAGTATTAATAACATTGACTCTCACTGGTTTGAGATCTTTTCACTGAGGATTTTTATATGTATATATTACATTTCGCATCCAGCTATTTTTACCACAGTACTCTCACAAGGTAACATGGGAAAAAAATTAAACATTGTAAAAAATACTAAACTCCAGTGCAGAAAGAATCCCTTAAGCAAGGTGAATCAGTAAGGCTTCTCTGTGTTTTTGTGGAAATAAATTGACATTTGTGAACCATATGGTAACATCTATCCATTATGTAAGTCCTAGAGTTTCTGGAAGATGCACTTTTCTTTATTTACTAAATTACTGTAGCTGCCCAATAATGAAACATTCTCTAGATGGGTTACCCTTTACATGGGTTGATTTGGAAATGTACAGCAGTTTAAATGTTTTCATATCCAAGCTAATAGTCAAAGTAGCAGGTGTACATTACTTGCTGTTTGTATCATTCTCTCTGTGGGTTAAGGTGCCATAACTTTCTCTCCTGGTCTGTATAGACACAACAATCCTATGATTCTCTTCCCTTCTCTTCTTTGGAGAGACTTTGTTCAAAATTCCAGAGTAAGGAAGTGGTTGTTGCTGAGACAAAAATCTTCCCTACACAAAATGTGGATTTCTGAATTGAGCTGCTTATTTCTGGAAATCCGCCCGGGTTAGGATTTTATCAAGAGATGTTACTGGTTTTATGATTTCTTTCCGTTAATCAACAAAACCTCTGAACTTGAGAATTAACCAAGTGTTGTGACTGAAGTGTGTAGTCTTGAGCCTGTAGACATATGCACAAAAACAAGTATTTACAGGACTTTATAAGCCCTTTTTTCCTTCCTGAATCCTGTCTGGCTTGAGTGTAGTATGTGGCTTTATGCTTTTTAGCAAATCTCTGAATTAATGGTGCCACTTGTTTGGCACTGAATGTCACCCCTTAGTTGACTTTTAATCCCTAGTCAATGTTTGCTTTTTTCTCCATCCAATTATGCTTAGGTGAGATGTTCAGTGAAGCAGAATGAGAGTAATATTTGCTGTGTGGAATACACTTATATGATATCTGGTGAGCAGCATCAATTACTGCAAAGTGAAAGTAACAAAATAAGAAACAAGAATTTAGAAAGCCCTGAACAGAGAATGAGGCGGTGTGGTCATGGTGGGAAGGGGGAATCTTTGTTTCAAAGAGATCTTTAAAAGCTATCTATATTTCTCAGTAGAACTCACCATATGTAGTGGACATTTGACCAATAGCAGATATAGCAGATAGTGTTGTTACTCTCCAGACTGGAAATTTGTAGAGGCTTCATCTATCAGCCTACGTTAAAGTTGTGCAATATGAAGTTATTAAGTGTAGGAGTCATTTCAACTTTTACATTCTTTGAAATTTTTAGCTGTGATTTTTGCTTTTGGGAGTTTATCTTACTTTGAATAAAACCTTGCCAAATCAGCTAACCATCCCCAAAACTGAGTGTTATATTTATTTACTTGGGTCAGAAGCATAATCAGAATTCATTGTTAAAAATACAACATGTGTAAATTGAAGAATTATATAAAATACAGATTTGCAATGAAAACAAAGGACAGATACTAAAGAAATAAAAACTATTTTTTCTTGCCCGTATGAGAAACAACATTAGGCTGCACTAACATCAGATCCTCATGACAGCATCATATTGGCCTCTTTGGGCACTTGTACAAATGTACATTTTTCATCATTCATTGCAGTCACAAAATGTAATAGTGTCTGCACAGTCCTGTTTGTTTCAAGTTTCTTTGAAAGCTATGCCCACTCATAACATATTCAGTTATTTCCAAATGTCGCAGTTGGCATGAGAGCCTACTGCCAAGGCTTTTGATGGATCCATCCAATGGCAGTCTCTTCATAGATCTAAACTGGTTCTAGCGGCTTGTTCTTCAAAATTCTCCATTGTCCTAAGGATGCTATTTTGTGATTTCAGCCTTTGGTGAGTAGGGTGGAATCCATACAAAGCTGAGTATTGAATTGTTTTTTTTTTAAAAATGAAAATCTCTACTTTAAGTAACTTCAGATATTTCTAAGAACTAAAGGCCTGTATTAATCTTTCAGGCAAATCGTGACACCTATAATAATCCTCTACATTTCAGGCTGTGGTTGTCAGACACATAACAAAGATTGTGGTCACAACTTCAATTTAAACCTTCTTCAGTCCATCTTCAGGACTGTCTGCTCACACTTTTTCATTTCTGTCCGTCTTATTTGTGGATTTTCCACCTTCCATTTGGACTTTCCTGAGTGGAAAGTCTACAAATAAAATGGATAGAAATGAAAAGGTGTGAGCAGTC
>MTQE01002208.1:31741437-31756731 GCA_014337955.1 Aspidoscelis marmoratus
CCCCCCCCCAGCCTGAAGATGCACCTAGGCATTCATTCACACAAATAATTGTGGTAAGCACCAAACCTAGGTGTTTTAGCACTACATCTACTCATCAGGTGTGTACTCTCCAGGTAGAGAAACTCGGAATAAGGTCTAATGCCACTATACAGCCATCATTTACACAACACGGTTTTGTACTACATGGATTTGTTCCAGGGTTGGTAATAAGCATTTTCCCTTATCTAATGTGAAACTTGCAGTAACACAACTTGGGCTGTGCAATACTGTGTCTCCTCTTTGTAGTACCATTGACTTAACATTGTTAGAGTGGGCTTTTGCAATTCCTCCAGCCCCCATATTTTCATGGGTAGCAATTACTTGTATAACATTACACAGTGGTTTGCAGGAACTGAACTACAGTACTATACTACAGATGGATGCTGGAATTATTCTTTTTAGAAAACTGGGGATAGAATGAAATAACAGTCAATTTGACCCAGATTTTTCTCTGAAAGAAAACGGTGAGATTTGAAGCTTTAGAAGAACAGTTACTAGGTAAAATATTGTAATGCTGATTATCGAAAACAATTACTTTATTACCTCTTCGACCCTTTGCAATGCAGAAAGTGCATTCTGTATGGGTATGTGTAGTCCCTTTTGTTCTCTGGCAGTAAATCAAATGTGCAGATTAGCAGAAGTGTCCGAATACCTGTCCTTGGGTTCTGCCTCACAGGCGCATTTGCTTTTGAAAGCTTAGTGAATGTAAACTTTTATGTAAGGTCTCTGATTGGAAATTACAAATGTATAATTTATATAGGTCTGTGTGAATGATTTATACCCTGTTAAGTGGTGATTTAGGTGGAAAAGACAGCCCACACTTACGGAATCTTTAATGAAAAGTGTCTGTTCCTATGAATTTATTTCTGAAGCAATGTTTGAGCTTGGTGTGTTTGACGTAAATCAGGTCTAATTGTCAGTCTGGTGATTAATGAACATATGCTAGCCATTTTTCCCTGTAATTGAACTTGTATTCAATTCATCAGATAAAGTGAAACAAATCTAGGCTTTGGCAGATTCTGTGCTTTTTCTGGTCCTCTGGCTTAAGAAAGGATGACAAGATTGCTTGGGATATTTCCTTTTTTGATACTGCAAATGGAGTAGAAAATGGTACTGCCTGAAGATGTAGAGTTTTGGTTTAACTGGGTGCTGTCTCAAACTACCATTGGATTGCTTTGTCTTGGGACACAAAGTCCTTTTGTAACCTGTTATATGTTCTCCTAGTTACCTCATGCTTGACTTCATTTAACTTGCTTGGTCTCGCCAACCTTATGAACAGTAGAGTGTCCTTATTATGCTTCCAGAGAGCCAAACTTTATAGGAACATAAGAGGAAACCTGCTGGATCAGGGAACGACCCATCTAGTTCAGCATGCTGTTTCACTCTGTGACTCGCCAATTGCTTCTAGGCATTCTCAAGCAGAAGACAAAGACAAAAACTTCACTTGCTCTTGCCTTTTGTTTGTTCCTTTGCATGTTGTTCTGCCCTGTATCTGAACGTCTCAGGGTGGGCTACAACCATAAAAGCAAAACATAAAATCAGAACACTAAAAATAAGTGCTTAAAGTGAAAAACTATTTCCTTAGGCAAAGGCCAGGATAAATGAGTGCATCTGGGCTGATCTTCTGAATGTATACAGTGACGGTGCTTGGCACATTCAGGAGGGAAGCTGTTCCATAGTCTAGGGGTTATACCAAGAACACCCTGTTCTGGGTCCCATCCTTTTGCTACAGAAGGTGATGGTACAACCAGGAAGGCCTCACCTGCAGATCTGAAGTTACAAGCAGGTGGATTTGGGAAAACACCTCCACCTGAGTTTTTAATTGTCAGTGCAGTGTCCCAAGCATTCCCAGATTTAACAGCAATCTCTTCCAGAATATTGCAACCCCATCAGCTTTGTGGACTTGAGACTCTATGACACAACAGCACCTCCATCTTCTCTGGATTCAGATTCTCTTTACAAGCCCCTATCTAGCCCATTACTAGTGCTAGAGAGGGGCCTGAGTGTGCTAAATAGGGGCCTAAATGAGGCACATGTCAAGCACTTCAACTAATGCTCCTTATTCAGAAGGCAAGAGAGAGCACTAGATGTCACCAGACTATTAGCAATGCCTCATTCCAAATCTCCCAGTGGCTTCATATAGATAGTAAAGAGTATGGGAAATAAGATCAACCCCTGAGGAACCCCACAAGCAAGTTCCCAGGATATCGAGTGAGAATCTCCCACATCCAGTCTCTGGCAATGGTCTTGTAAGCTTTAGCTACTCCCAAATCATTTTTCAGGGAGAAAAGCAATTGTTCCAGCTGTGGGACTGATCTTTTGTTATTCATAAAGCATATGACTGACATTACATTCTGTTGTACAGTATAATGTGAAACAAGCCTGCAAACATGAATTCGTAGGTGTGAGCCAGCAGCTTCTACCACCCAAATTATTACTGCCTTTATTGTGGGATTTCAGCTGATAATCATGGAATTGCTGTAGTCAATCTCAGTGTTTAGCCTGGATCACACTAGAATTTCTCCTTGTTCTCTTGTAAGTAGTGCTATCCGGAGCCTGGCAGGGGGAAAGGTGGCTGTTTTACATAGGTTCAGAGCATCTGAAAAGCAGCTAGCATCTGACCAATGTTGTTGTCCATATCCAGTCCTATTCTGACCCAGGGATGGGTTACTGTTTGACTAATGCCACTGAGTAAGGCAGCTGTACTCAATATCAGCTGTCATTCCTGCTTTTCTGGTGGTAAAATAGACAACATTCCTTGTATAAATGTATAGTGTGCCTTGTACCTAAGGTAGTTTCTTTCTTTCTGTTGTACTCTGTTTTAAAACTTCAAAAAGAAAATGGGTATACTTGGGGTCTCTTCATAGAAAGGGTGGGTCTAATTTTTGGCAAATGGTCTGAAATGCACACACTTAAGAATGCATGATGTAATTTGCCTACTTCAGCATTCTTAGTGTAGTCAGTTCATTCTAGGTCATTTTCCTTTTGTTTCTTGTCTCTTTAGATTGTAAGCCTGAGGGCAGAGACCTGTCTAAGATTAATATAATATTGTAACCCGCCCTGAGACTTTCGGGTATAGGGCGGGATAGAAATACAAATAAATAAATAAATAAATAGGTCAGCGGTTCTCAACTTGTGGGTCAGGACCCCTTTGGGGGTCAAACTACCCTTTCAGAGGGGTCATGACGAGTCTCCTGCCGCCCCTCCCTCCCCCCTCCCAGTTGCTTCATCCCCATGGTTGGGGGACTCCACAACATGAGGAGCTGCATTAAGGGGTTGCAGCATTAGGAAGGTTGAGAACTGCTGTTTTAGGTCGACTATCAGCAATTGGTCAGTTAGTGACTTCCATGTTGACTTTTGATCTTTTATCTGAGCTACAGTTCCTAAGCAGATGTGTATTGGTCATTCCATCTAACCTGTAGACCTTTTGTTGTTTCAGGATATAGATAAATTTGGCAACGAGATCACTCAGTTAGCTCGTCCGCTCCCAGTCGAGTATCTAATCATAGATGTAAGTATCTGTTATACTTCATAGTTTGCAGGATTGAAACTGCCATCCATCCATCCATCCATCTTTTTAGAAATGTGTGTAAATGCCTCATAACTTGTTGCAGTTTTCTTGTAAGCCATTGTTAGTATGAAACCTTAGAAAAGATGAGCCTCCATTACTTTGGAATATATTGTTAGAATTTTGAAGCAGTCTATCACACAGATAGAGGTACTGGTGACTGTGACCAAACCAAACACCAGAGGCAGCTTATTCCCTGTGATATTTCCACTACCATTGTAGATCATTCAGCCTGAGAAAGAGGCCAGCAATAAAATTGTTACAAAATTGGGATTTGGCATAAAAACCGTGGGAGGAAGAGCAGTGTAGCCCAGTTAAAATTCATCAGTAGGACATATGATGATAAAAATCACTGACCATTATTATTTTATTTGTATAAAAAATTGTTCAAGTCAGTTTAAAACAACAGAATGACTATAAGCAGTACAAAACAATGTATTGCAAAATCATATGTACAGAGTATACAAAAATGTATCTAAAACCTTGAAGAAGATGCTCCTTCCATGGAAAGCAGCAGACAGGATCTCTGTTACGTTTGTTTCTCCCTCTTATCTACGTGTGTGGAGAGCTGAATGTAGAATATAAACATTTAATGTCTGATACATGCAGTGAGATACTGCCTTTTGCAGCAATGATGGCAATTGTGTTGAGACAGCAGGCTTAATATTCCACTTGACAGCTCAGAAACATATTTATTACTCAAGCAATAAAGGGATCTGTTTTGGGGCTACCTGAGGTATAGGTCAGCCAAAAACAGATTGTCAGAACGCAGACTAAGGAGGCTGAAAAGAGAAAACTGAATTTCTGAAGCTTCTTAGGTTCTGGGTTTTTTAATCGTCTTATGCATTTGTGTGTGTTTGTTACAAGTTGTGTCAATTCCTGACTGAAAAATGTGTTGCATTTTTTTCCTGCTCTATGGAATCGTATCTGAAACCTAACAACTTTTCTGTTTTAAAATACAAGAGCCTGTAATGCTCGTTTGGCTAGTTTGAGATCAGTAAATACAGCTTGATAGTTGGGAGATAAGACAGGCAAAATAATCAAACAGTGAGGGTTCCAGAAAGAACAGAAGAAGCCTAGTTTTGTAGAAATATTTTTTTGAAAAAAAAACTGGATGAGAAATGCAATGATAGCCCAGAAATCTTGCCACTTTCCTCTTATCAGAAGGAAGACGTATGCTGTGGGAAGTTGCATGTTCCTTGGTCACCCTTCATAAGACATCTACATTTACAGCTTATTGGTGCTTCTTAAAGGCTTGCCTTTTATTCAGGGATTCCTTGTGTGAATGTCTGGCCGTTTCTGCACTTATGGACATTATCCCAGGACAGGGCGGGCTGCCCTATCCTGGGATTAGCTTCCTGGCACAGGATATGGCCATCTCTATTGGAACCACCTGATCTACGCTCCGTCCTGTGTAGATGGAGTGGGTGGGGCCTCACATAATCCCCACTAGTATGTGGAAGGGAGGCCTCTGGACCCTTTCCTCTAATGCAGTGGTTCTCAACCTTCCTAATGCCGCGACCCCTTAATGGAGTTCCTCATGTTGTGGAGACCCCCAACCACAGGGGCGGAGTAGCTGGGAGGTGGGAGGGAAGGGTGGAGGGAGACTCGTCGCGACCCCTCTCAAAGGGTAATTCGACCCCCAAAGGGGTCCCGACCCCCAGGTTGAGAACCACTGCTCTAATGGGACACTGCTTGTTTAGCCATCTATGTTTTTCAGGTTACACATTTTCTTGGGCAAAGAGATGCCGGTTAGATAAAATGAAAAGATTTTCTTCACGATTTCTCTTTCTGACTTGGATCTGTGGATCCATAAGTTATTGAAGGTGCTTGCGATGAAAATGATTTCTTAACATGTTTCTTGTTGCAGTGCTTTCATTATGCCAGCTATTACATGAATCTCTTTCTTTTTAAGATTACTACTACGTTTCCCAAAGATCCAGTTTATACATTTTCTATTTCACAAAATCCATTCCCTATTGAAAACCGTGATGTGCTGGGAGAAACTCAGGTAAGTCCGAATGAGAGTCAGGAGGGGCATTATGCAGTGAAATTGACTTAGATTTTAATACTCAAAGGTCAAAGGGCAGTGTAACAAAAATGTGAGATAGCTGTAGAGGCTGTGTAGTTTGAAAATTTCTTATTTATTTTGACATTTTCTGCTTTTCCTCCAAGAAGCCTAAGGCAATGCACACCATTCTCTTTCCCTCTCCCTGATATGCCAGAAGGCACTCTGGACCAAGATCACCTATTCATTTGTCATGACCAAGTAGGGATGGAAACACAGAAACACCAAATTCTTAGCACTTGCTTTGGGAGCCCTGCTCTGTGTGTCTCTACCGAGTGAATGAAAGTGGGAAGACTCAAAGAAAAGGGCTTTCTGGGTAATGGTATCCAGACTCTGGAACAGCCTGCCCAGACAAGTCCACTAGTGCCATCATTACATATTTCCAAGGACAAGCTGAAGACCTTTTTATTCACCCATTTTTCAGTTTGTCTTTCCATTTTTCTTTTACTCTGCTTTTATATTTTGTCTTATGTTTTCCTACTTTTCTGAGCTGCCCAGAAAATGAGTGACCGGGCAGCTGTACAAGGGTGGTAATCAATAAACTTTTCAGTTCTAGCCTAGCGCTCTAGTCACTTCACTGGACTAGTCACCCATGTACTGATATATATATATATGTAAGAGTGGGTCCATTCCATCGGTGTTAAAATGAAATTATGTTTAACCATAAAATAAGGAAGTCTTTCTGCAATATGAGTAGTGGAATGTCAGAACAAGCTTATAATTTGTACAGCTGTACTTCTGCCACTGGCATTGATGTACAGATCTGTATATTCATGTAAAAGAAACAGTGTTTTGTTACCCCAGTATGCATACATAATGCATGCACATATGTCTTTTTGTGCACAGACTTACTTCACTCATGCCTACGGTTGCTTAAAGAAAAGGTTGCAGTCATAACACCTAAAAAAGGTCATGAATGTTGTGAGGATGGGAGAGTACTTGGAAGAAGTAAGGCAGCCAAATCTTGACTTGCCGCTTCTGTTGTTCTTGGTTCAATCTGCATTTGTATACGTGAGGATGTTGATTTGAAACATTGTGTTTTACCATAGCTTTTTATTCTGGTTCCTCTGGCAGCTTCTTGCAACTAGTCAGTTACAGTCTCATGCTTAGGATGCTTTTAAATCTTTAGGGAACTAAATGATAAATCTATACCTTCTAAAGCATTTGGTAGCTGCTTCAGTAATAATAATAATAATCAGATTTGACAAAAACAAGCTCAAGATGCTATTTATTTTGTTGATTGCTTTCATACTCAGAGGAAACACCAACTTTAGTTTAGCAAGGCCTAGTTTGCGTGCTTGAAGAGACACAACAGTTGTGCTACTTTTAAAATCTACACTTTTGACTAGCCTCCAGAATGTCAAGTAATTTCATTCCACACCCCTCAGTGGAATGTGTGTAGTTTCATTTTCCCGAGTGATTTCAGGACTGTGAAAAGATGCTTCAATTCACTATCGAGCCCAATTCAAGGTGCTAACCCTGACTTATAAGGCCCTAAATGACTTGGGCCCCAGATATCTACAGTATCAACCTGCCCGCGTCTTAAGATCGGGAGGGGAGGCCCTCCTGGTTATCCCACCGCCTTCAGCAGCTAGGCTGGTGGGTACCCGGGAGAGGGCCTTCTTGGTAGTGGCCCCCAGGCTGTGGTATGGTCTCCCCCTGGAGGTGCGTCAGGCCCCTTCTCTGTTCATGTTCAGGAAGGCGGTGAAGACATACCTCTTCACCCAGGCCTTTGGTTAACTGCTCCCTACACTTCCCCCACTGCAAACACTACTGTTTTAAACTGTTTTGTATCATTCTTTTTTTTTTTTAATATTATGCTGGATTTTTTAAACCTTGTACTACTTTTAGTATTTTTTTGGTACAGTTTTAGGGTGTTTTTCCACTGTCACTAAAAGTACCCATTAATGGGTACGTAATGGCATTTTTGTACCCATTAATGGGTACTTAATGGGTACTTCTAGTGACAGTGGAAAAACACCCTTAATATGTTTGTTTTTAAATGTTGTGAGCTGCCCAGAGACCTTTGGGTATGAGGCGGGATATAAATATAAATAAATAAATTAGTCATATTTCTATTGCATGAATGCACAGAATGTCATTGATTAGCTACAGTGGATATTATGATTCTTTTCAAATAATGTTAAAACACATTTACTTTTCACAATTTCCGTAGGACTTCCACAGTCTGGCTACATATTTGTCTCAGAATACTTCCTCGGTATTCCTTGATATCATCTCTGATTTCCATCTGCTTCTCTTCTTGGTCACCAATGAAGTGATGCCTTTAAGGGTATGTAAATAAAGGGTTTTTTTTCCTGGCATTTGGCACGGGAGTAAAGATTCCAAACCTCTTTAGGCTTCAATTTGTTTATCTAGTTTCCTTGGCTAGGAAGATAGATGCAGAGACTCTCATTAGACAGTAATATTGGCCGTGTCAGCTAGACCTTGGTGATAACTGCATGGTAAGCTGTTGATAGATGCTTGCATCAGCATTATTCTGAGAGTAGGCAGAGCCTGCTTGGATGCTGTATTGACAACCAGCATGGTTTTTAAGTTCTCTGAATCATACGTTCCTGTTGTAAACTGTTGCATTCCCCCACTCCTACCAAGGCCAGCAACTTCCTGTGTTTGCCTCTGCTCCTACACCCACGCCGTTTATTGACTTGACAGCTGGAATCAAGCTGCATAAGAGGCTCTTGTAACATCTGCAACACTCCTCCCATTTATTCTTTTTAAGTGCGCACCAGAAAAAAACAAGTCACCCATGTGTTTTCCAGATGATTCGAGAACTGCAGTCATTGAGCGTGTGTAGAACAGCTGGGCTGCCTGTGGGCAACTGGAGATTAGGACCAATGAGATTCACTGCATGTTCTGTTGTGTGGATTTCCTCCCTTCATGCCTTTCTCTTATAGAGAAAATCTTGACAGGTTTACTAAGCAAAGATGTGTGTGATGTGAAGACAAGTATTAAGCCAATAAAACAGTGAGGCATTTCTCACTTCTGACCATCTTTGACCTCTTGAAGTCATTTTTCCAGTTCCTTTATAGGGATGAAAGATTAATGTTTGCTGGATGCAAACATGCAAGAATTCAAGGATTCTTAGGGTCTGAATTTGCATCCAACCACACCGTATTCTTCAGTAGTGACCTCTAGCACCCTCTACTGCCTCAATCATCATCTGTCTTAGTACAACTGTGCAATTTGACACTTGCTCCCAGTAGGAAGCCGTTTGTTTATTCATTATGTATATATTCTCCCTTTCTTCCAAATAGCTGAAGAAGGCAAACATGCTTCATTTTCTGCTCCCATTTTGTCTTGACAGTAACACTGAGATGGGTTAGAGCAGTGATGGCGAGCCTTTTGAGCTCGGTGTGTCAAAATTCACACAAAAAACTAGCTTAACTCGGGTGCTGTGTCACATCTAGAAATATCCATAATTTCGTGATATTTGTAGCTCTAGTAAAAAAGTTACATTTTTGATACATGTATTTTATTAAAAACAAAAACAAATAATTCTTTACATTAGTGACTTTTGTTGCTAAATCTTCAATTGAAAGTGTGTATTTTGTACCCTTCAAGAACAAGCAAGAACTACATGCCAGGAGCCAGGGTGACCAGGTGCGTCACCCAAAAGGACTTGGCCTGTCACCTGTGACACGCGTGTCATAGGTTGGCCATCACCGGGTTAGAGTAAGAGGCAACAGACTGCCCAAGATCAAGTGGGGATTTCAGTCTTTCCCAGTTAAGGAGTTTTTTAAAAAGTGGCTTTCCACTCTCTCTTGCACCACTTGGGCAAATGAAATAATGCAACTGAATCTTGCTACTACTAGCCATTTGCTGCCACTCTTGCATTCATACTCCTACAGTTCTTTTGGAAATCCCCTGATTAGTTACAGCATGTTGTCTAGTCATTTGCTACAGTAAGTCATACTATGTTTGCACTGTTTGGTTGCCTGGTTGGTTAATGGCTTGGTCATGAACAAGTTGCCCATAAGGTGTATATTGACAACTACTTTGTAGCACTATGGTGGTAGAATATTCTGCTACTGTAGCACTAAGGAGAATTTCTGATTTAAAATTTCTGTCTGTAGCTCATTGGACGTGTCTGAATCCAGCTCTTTCTGTAATTGACAGGGTTGTGACCTTAAGCTGAAATAAAGAGCATAACTGAGAAGCCACTTTCCTGTTGATAGGGGTCAAAGGGGAAGGGTTAGAGAATGTAGCCAGTTAGTGAAATGTAAAACATCATTTGCAAGTCTTATTTTATTACAGTTAAATAAGCAATTCTTCTGTTAACCGAGAAGAACTGATGGGGTGTGGCAGCAGCTCTGAAGTGACAGAATTCTTGAACATGGGTCTCTGTATATTCGCAAGATGAATGGAATGAGCTGAGATGTGATTGCCTCCACTTTTCCAGGATAGCATCAGCTTGTTGCTGGAGGCAGTAAGGACCAGGAATGAAGAACTTGCCCAGACTTGGAAGAAATCTGAACAATGGGCCACTATTGAGCAGCTTTGCAGTAAGTTATCCCTGACCTCATAAGGAGGCATCTGACTGCAGAGAAACCACAGAGATTTCTCTGAAATGGGCCACAAGTGCTACAGCTTGGATTTTAAATTGCCTCATTCACATAGGATACAACCTAGTTAAGAGGAAAGGGATTTGAGCGCTTCTTAGGCCATCTTAAACTCTTTGGGCAGAGTAAGAAACGTATGTGGAACATTTTGCAGGCAAAGTGTGGCACTTGTAGAAGATCAGCAAAGCTATAATATGGATGTACTGTTATCACGTAATGGATGAAAAGGGGCCCCAGCGGGGAGAGAAATTGTGGTTGGCATGCTAAGGTGGGTGTGACTGTGTGTTTTGTAGGACTGCAGCAGCCTGTGAATTTTTGTGCCATTCCTTGACTAACCCTTTCCTGATTTGTATATTTTATTGTTATAGGCACAGTTGGGGTTCAGCTGCCCGGACTCCAAGAATATGGTGCCATGGGTGGATCAACGCATGCCACAACCTCTTCCATGTGGGCTTGTCAGCACTGTACCTTCATGAATCAGCCAGGCACGGATCACTGCGAGATGTGCAGCCTCCCACGCAGCTAGGCCTCCCTTGGCTTAGCACCCAGGGTGGTCATTACAGAGCAAACTGGCAGAAATACAGAGGCAAACCCTTAGCCAGGCGGGACAGTCCTTCCTCCTGGGATGATGCACTATGAGGGCTGGGGCAGAAGGGGCAAGGGGAGTATGACCCAGCTTTTGGGCACTCAGTGCCACTCAAGGGTGGCAGCTTGAAAGCAGAGCTGGATATTCCAGTTGGGGGAAATGGCACGGCCCTTCTGCCCAGTGCTGCTGCCTTGACTTTTCTTTGCTCTCAGTATTGTAGAAAGCCAGAGGTCATGTTTTCCTTGAGTTGCAGTTGCACAGGTGGCTCATTAGCTCTGTGGGCATGTGGTTCTGTGGCCGTGCCACAAGCCTTCCCCAGCCTTCACCCAGCCATCGAAGTTGGGCAGCAGCAGTGCTGAAGAGATAATCACCACCACCCCAGGGCTCGCTTGCCTAAGATCGCTCTCTTGACATGCTTTCCATTTAGCCTCAGAGATGCTGGGCCCTTTGGTGCTTGCACCACTTCAGTCCAGCCTCTAAATACACCTTCCAAATTGATTGGCCTGCAGTGACAGAACATAGTAGTGGCTTTCGTGCCTCAGGTGAAGCCCCAGAGCATTTTGGCTATGGAGTTACAGAAGAGCCTATATCGCCGTTTGGCATGAATGCCTCCACTTTGGCTGTTGATTAATTTCTTGTCCAGCAAAACCATAATGACACCTTTTTTATTGCCTTATCTAAAAAACACACACAAAGGAGAGCTACTCTTGGATCTCTGTGTGTGTGCTTTTAAGCTAAAGCAACAAAAAGATCTTTCCTGCCCAGATATCTCAGTGGGAACAGCTGGCTTCACAAACTGAAGGGAGGCATGGTTGGCAACAGCATTCAGATCCATGTCATGGCTTTGCAGGCAACAGTTTGCATGCACTTACGTACCCTAGATCTCTATATTCTATCTTACCTATACGTTTGGCATCTAGCTGTAAGCAGGCAAAAATTGCAGATTTCTTCCTTGTTTATTGGGTCCCAGCAGGGCAAATCTAAATGAGGCATTTTATGACATCTTGGAAGGAACTTTGCCTTAATTCCACCACAGTCCAAGTACTGAATATTTTCTTGCCTTGGGCACCCTTATCTGCCTGCTGTTCCCATAACCACTTCTTAGCTGCACCCTTAAGTTTCCAAGTGCTTCTGGTGTAAGCTCCCCTGTTCCAGAGGCATGCAGTATCTCTGCCAACAGACTTATTAACCGGGGCATATTTGCTTTCTTTTACCACATTACTGCTTCAACAGACGATCTTGGTTTATTACCTAGGCAATGTTTAAAAACACCATTCTAG
Organism: Aspidoscelis marmoratus; assembly: GCA_014337955.1. Classification (NCBI taxonomy): domain Eukaryota; kingdom Metazoa; phylum Chordata; class Lepidosauria; order Squamata; family Teiidae; genus Aspidoscelis; species Aspidoscelis marmoratus. Next base: position 31,753,559 of record MTQE01002208.1, read on the forward strand.
AGAAAGAAGGTATAAATTCTTTCATTTGGGTTATGTAAAACAGAAGGCATCCTGCTCCAGACTTTCCACAGTTTATCTTCTTTTAGATTTCTTCCCGCAGCAAAACTTGCTCCCGCCCCACTGCCACGTTTCATTTTGAGCATGCAAGCCTGACTCCTAGACAACTGCCACAAGTAATGGGGTCTCTGCCTTCCTTGGCAGGATGTATCTAGGGCCTCGTCCATGAAGTGCTTGAATGGACAGTTCATCTGACCCTCCTTTCCTGGATTTCTTCTTTCCTGGGTTTGTTTTTTGACTAGATTCTGTGAGGTCACTGGGCTGTAGCCATTCTCACTATTCCTCTTTGTTCTATGGGTTGCAGAGGTGCGTGTTTGGTTTGGACTGAAATTGACTGAATAACAGCCCTGCAAATAAAAATACATTAAAACATCCGAAATGGAAGCCTCCTCCTCCTTCTGTTGTTACTTGCACACATGTGCACATAGACATGTCTGCTTTACTCCTGTTGATTCATTTTCAGCTTGTACAGCTTTGGACTGAAAAGCTTTCCTCAGACAAAACTCTAGTGCGTTTTTATGATGCATTCTACATACTGTATTTTGCGCCTTTAAGATGCACTTATAATTTGGCAAGGATGCAGGAAGTTTTTGGTTTTTTTAAAGCTCTTATATGGCAAAAAATACAGTATAAGAAAATCTTGGTTCGACATTGCCACCTGCCTACTTCAAGCTCCACTTGGTTACGGCCAACTGAATGTTTGTTGTGCACTTTGATCAGCGTTGAAGGAGAATTGGTTGAGCTTTCAAGCAGCATCTCCAACTGAAGAATATGGGTTTGTATGTGGTGTTTTTACTGGAAACTGCCCAGAGATCTCAGGATATGGGGCAGGATATAAATATTTAAATCAATAAATGAAGGCCTTCCATCCACATGCTGGTGCAGACTATGTCAGGCCTTATATTGGACTGACAATATGATTTATCTGTTCCTGTATGTCAGTATGGGACCTTTATATATAGATAATCCTCTCCAACATTATATTTATTACTTTCAACACTGTTTCTTGCTGAGTAATTTCTACTTATGACTGAACTGTGAGGACATTTTAAAGATCAAGGCAGCTTTCTAGAGGTGATACTTTAAAATGTATCCTGTTTATACTATCTCAGCTTGCACTGAAGCATATCTCTGCTGCTTTATATGCAGTAGGCCCCAGTTTGAATCCCTAACATTTCCCCAGAAGAAGGCAGTGACAAAACATGTTTGTCCCATTGCCATGTAGAGAGCAGGAGCTCAGCTTGACTTAGATGTCTGTCTATATAAGGGCAACAAAAATACCGCCTAGCATATTGTACAAGTATTAATACATTAGAATCAAGTTAAAATAAATTTTCTGAGCTTTATTTCTCAGGCAACACTTGGCAAAAAAAGAAAGAAAGAAAGAGTCTTACTATGCAGGAACAACGGCATCATCTAGACTTCTGACCTGCCAAGATTTTACATAGATTTTTTCCCCAGTAGAAGTGGAAAATCATGATACATATTACAGTATGGAATAGCTGAAAAGCTTTACCACATGATTTTAATGACTATCAGTTGTTGCATAGTTACAGGAATGGGGCAGGAAGTTAAAATAGCAGTGCACACAATTTAAACCTAGATTCTTCAATAGTGGTATCTTGGTGTTACTTCTTATAGTAGTACTTTGCTGTGGAGAAGCATCCGTTGAGGGAAACGGGTGGATGCAAATGAAACCCGTTTTCACTATACACCAACTGTCCAGCTAGTAGGAATTGAATAAATAGACTGGGTTTGGGGCAGAGGTTAGAGTAGAATAATTAAGGCAAGTAATATTCTGTGAGCAGAAAAAGGGTTAGAGTCTTGTTAACTTGCTGGCTAATCAAAACGATGAATAATGAAAATAAGACTGCAGACATGTTTACATACATAGGTGGATCTTCTGGCAATCCTCAGCCTCCACTTCTGTCATCTTCGAATCTTAACTGTGAGGGAATTACTAAGTGGCAGATTATCTTTATAGCAGCTGCTCCAATAATGGGGCAGAAGATGGAGGACAGATGACATCCCAGACTAGCAGCATTCTTCAAAGATTATGCTCTTCAGTGGCAAACCATCTTAATGCTCACAGTATGCTGGCAATAGTACGTTCCCACTATTCAAATGGTATCATTGCCCTCACATGGCACAAGAAAATAGGGCAAGTATTAGTTCTGAACTATACAGCAGAAGATTCACCTCAAAATAAAAGGGGCTTGAAGTGAAGAAAAAAAAAACCTTGGCCTTGGGTTGTGGGGGATGAGGGGAAAGTGCTATCTCACAGAGGTATCAGCTGATGTATTGTTCGGACTAGAAAAGATTGGCAAAGGGACTCTCACCCATACTTGCAGGTTTCCTAATGGGAACTGCACCTGAAATCTACCACATCCAAATCAGGTAAGTGTTCTTTCGTTGTCAGAAAGAGAACAGAGATCAGCAAATCAGGCAGCATTTTCTGTGGACATTTTTTGTTTGTCAAATTAAAGTAAATGCTGGAGAGTTTTCTTCAAGCTTTTAGCACAAAGTGGAGAATGTGGGTCATCTGGATATTAATGACTACTGCATCTGTCATCACTGCCCACTGGTTCCTCTGACGGGAGTTGGTGTCCAACATCTGGAGGGCCTTCAAGTTCCCTATCCCTGTTTTGGCATAAACAGTGATCCTGGACTCCAAATCCTAGCTGCGCTACAGGAATCAACAGCAAACTCCTTTTCTGAGGCTCCCTTAAGATCATGGCAACTTGCGTTAGGAGAAGAGGTTCCTTAGCTTTTCTTCCCCAAGCACTCGTGTCCTGAATTATACTTCTGTAATCTTGGGAGTTTTCCTGCTGCCTGGAAGGCAGCGTCCTTAGCCCAACTTTTGAAGAAAATACGCCACAGCCTGGAGGCCTCTAGATACGCCAGAAAGAATCTGTTTGCAATTAGAAAGATGCTTGTGGCTTGGCAGAATTCCAAGGTGGTAAGGTATAAGACGAGGAAGAGCGGCAGATCTTAACCAGAAAGGACGAGCAAAGCTTGGAAGTTTGAAAGAGCTACGACCACAGCTTGCTTACTATCTCAGATCCCTGCTTAGCTGGTAGGAAAAGTCTCTCTACCCTTTGATCAAAGGGGGGGGG
>MTQE01002208.1:31756797-31773860 GCA_014337955.1 Aspidoscelis marmoratus
GGGGGGGGGCTTTGTCGTCTAAGATAAGTTTTGAGCACCGATGGTCTATTCCAGGAGAACTTTTCTACAAAAGCGTGGCTGCTTTTTTTACTGAGGAGGTGGGGGGATTCAGTACTGCTAAGTTTTTATACCCTTGCTTCTGTCTGAAGGGTTGTGTTATCTTCTGTATATGTCTCCTCCACATTCAGGGCACACTTCTTGGGCCTCCTGGTTCCCTTTTGTTCCCACAGAGGTTCTGATTTCTTAGAATAGAGAGGATAGAGCTAGCAAGCGACCAGGGGTGGAAGGTACATGCACAGGTTCTGGATCACGAGATGAGAAGGAAGCTGCAGTAGCCAAGGTTATTTGCTTCTCATCTAAGGAACTTGTCAGTGTGAAATCGCTAGGAAGAATGCACTCAATGACTCACAAAAATCAGTGCCTTTAGTCCTCAGGTCTTGTTACTACTTTTAAGTGCTCCGTTGAGATTGTGGATCATTCTCCACATCAGAGTGAGAAGAGGTTCTAGCTGATGGTAGATGCAAGCAAGACAGGATTTGCCAAAGGCAGATGACACCATTCTGATCTTTCCAGGTGTTTGGACTATAATTTTGCTAGCTGGTGCGAACATCAAGTTTCTGAACTGCAGACCAAAACTGAGCACAGAATACAAACAACCGGATGGTGCCAGAAAAATAAATGCAGGTCCCCTGAAGGCAAAGAGAGCTTGTGTTGGTATAAAGGGTGTAAGTTATTTGTGCTCTGGAGCGTGTGGTTGCTGTTCAGAAACAAGAAGTTTATCTCTTTGCTGCTGCCAATGCTTCTTAGCTCTGCCTCAGCTGAAACTGATAAGATGCCTGTTCGGGTACACCTGTCTCTCTGCTTTCCTCTTCCTGCTACCCACATATCTTTTTCAAAAGATAACACTTTAATATGTAATGCAGTTCATCTGGGTAGATTGAAAGGACTTTGAAGAAGCAGGCAGTCAGCTGAGGACCAGATTCCTGCATTACTTGTTTCATATTCTCTTTCTGCTTGATTGGCAAATTAAGCCTGGATTTGACCTTTGAGTGGCCACAACTGAAGCTGAAGTTGCTATGGCTACTAAGCAAGAGAGACCCTTTTGCTTTTCTAGATGATGGGAAGAGCTTTGACTATTCTAGTAGAGGGTGTCCATATGAAAACTGTTAAAGGAGAGCAGAAATACTGTCCTTGAATCAAGGTGGTTGATGCTGCTTCAGAGAGGGAAAGGCTCCTCTGATTCTTCCCCCCCCCTTTCTCTTATCTTATGCTTCTACAAAGGAATCATGAAGCAGATCTTCTCCCTCCTGGTTTTTGTTGCACTCAGCTGTGCTGCCAAACCAAAGCGGCAACCCATAACTTCTGAATGGGACTACAGATCTGAAGGTAATGTGCCCCAAATTACTGGGACTGTTTAACTGTAGATCTATACATATGTATATGCGCAGTATTCTGTTTAGAATGCTTATGGATATGTAAAACAATAGTTTTTAAATTTAAGTGTTTATTACAATTTGTAATTTTGTTCCATACATACATGCACACATACACACACACACACACACACACACATACACACATACATACATACATACATACATACATACATACATACATACATACATACATACATACATACGGTGTGTGTGTGTGTGTGTGTATATATACATGGTGTGTATATATATATGATTATTCTTTATAAATGATTATTATGTATATTGAGCTTTGATTTCTTGAATAACAGCTTCTTATTTTAGGTTTGTAATCTGTTAATATTACTGAATCATGTGGGCCATTGCACATGTCTTAAAGCAGTAGTAAACAGAATACTATTAAGTTTAAGTTCCCTGTGAATATTCTTGAACCCACCTAGAAACCTGTCTTCCCATGCCATTAACACTGTTGCTATTTAGTATGGGCCGGATCCCTCTTTCTACAGGAATACTGCACTTCCAGGTAGAAAAATATCAATTTTTTAGGAAAAAGTCTAAAACCCAGCAAAACAGATTAATATCCTGTCACACATTTCTCTCAAATATGCAGCCTTCCCACCAAATTTCACAATTTCCTCCTTATCCTCTTAAGAATATTTGCCTTGTATGTATTATAATTTTCAGACTTACCTATTTTGAACTCATGTGGAAAGAATGCAAGATTAAAGTTTAAAACTATGTTTTATAAACCAATCCTGTTTCAATTTCATCAGATTTTGAATAAACTTATCTAGTTCCCTGATAAATGATTAAATGGTTAAATCAGTGGTTCTCAACCTTCTTAATGCCATGACCCCTTAATGGAGTTCCTCATGTTGTGGAGACCCCCAACCACGGGGATGGAGCAGCTGGGAGGTGGGAGGGAAGGGCGGTGGGCGACTTGTCACAACCCTTCTGAAAGGGTAGTTCGACCCCCAAAGGGGTCCCAGTCCCCAAGTTGAGAACCACTGGGTTAAATGGTAGGACACACTTTCCTCAACCTACAAACAGAACTGCAGAATTGCTGTAGCTTGGGGAGAAGGGATTCTATAGGATTCTATAATTCCACTTGGTTCACTTCCTTCTTCCAGCTGAAAAGGTGAACATGAAAGGATGCTCCAATCTCACTGTTGTCTTGGATAACTGGCAATTTGCTATTATGACTCAAATCAAGAATCTTCTCCTCTTTGATCATCAAACTGTGTTGCCAGATTATGGAAGGTGAGAAATGTTTGGAACAATGATTCACATATAAGAACATAAGAGGAACCATGGTGGATTGGGCCACAGCCCATCCAATCCAGCATCCTGTCTTACACAATGGCCCACCAATGACTTCCGGGTATTCTCAAGCAGAAGACAAAGGCAAAACCTTCACCTGCTCTCATTCCCTGCAAATGGCTTTTATAGGTATCCTGCCTGCTTCTCCAACCTGGAGGAATTACTCACCCATTCTAGTAGCCATTAATATACATGTCCTCCATGAATCGAATCCTTTCTTAAAGCTGTCCAGGCTGGCTGCTGTCACCACCTCTTCCGGAGGGCAATAATAGTCAGACTGCCCTACTTGAGCTTAGTGATTTCCCAACTTGGGTATCTAGAAGATCTCATCATCTCGTTTGACCAATTATAGCTGTGGTTGATTGAAGTTGTACTTGGGGAATTCAGGTAGTTATTGACGGCGCCCATTGGGAATGGTGAAACCAAGGGCAAAGTAACAAAAAAGGAAACAATGCCAAGGGCTGGGATAGGTAGAGCTAATGGTAAGTGAAACACTATCAGGCTGCACTTCTAAGCAGAAACACCTGGAGGGATGAAGAACGTGCAGAGTGTGATGGTTTCATCTTTAACCATGAATCAGGAGGCAGGCCTGATTATGGAACTGCTGAGTTGCTGAATGTGAGGGAGGGATAAATGAGTAGTGATTGAAGAGAAGTGACCGTTAGAAGGAACAGTTGGAGTGGAGAGTTGGGGGGAGAGGAGAGAGGACGGTTGGAGAAACCCTGGAAAAGTGATGAAGGGACGTTGGGGTCCTCAGTACTGCAAATAGTAATCTTCCATTAAATTTGACAAGAAAAGCAACTCTCCGAGTATCCTAAGTTTTATTTTTTTCTCTGCTGGAAAACTCTCACCCCCAGGAAATATCTAAAAGAATCCCTGGTGGCAGATATCTCAAAGCCATCACATAGAGGATAGAGCGGGCCCTGAGCTAAAGGTCATGGTGAGGCACTTATGGCCAGCTATCCCTTGTTTTACTCTGTCACTTCCTAGTACAGCATGCTGACTGCAACCTACTTCTGTTTTCCTTGTCCCACTGATCTTTGTTTTGTCCTTTCTAGGATCAAACCCCTTTCTGATGCTCTTGATGACCTATATAAAGAATTCAACGCTCTCAAGGAACGGCTTGGAGAACTGACCACACGTTTTGAGGGTGTGGAGTCTTTTGTGGATGAGATGAACAAAGGCCAGAGCCAGACTTCTGCTAAGTCACCCATCAGGATCTCCCTACCAGAAGCAGAGAAACCTGCTGTCCCCTTGCCAGCTAAGCGGCGAAGGGTTCTGATCCGGAACGGGAAAAGGCCCACAGAGACAATGACAGATGAAACACAGTAGAAACAGTTTCCAAGCATTTCTTTGTTGATTCCAACATGACATGGGTCTTTCCAATCACTTAGGAAGCTGAACATAAATTTGTCTCTGTCTTTTGTCCAAATGACTGTTCCTGAAGTTGGATACAGTAAGACCTATATAAAAGGACCAGATAGAAGCCCTCCCTTGACTAGTGGGTTACAGTCACTATATAGTAGTGTTACACTCAGGATAGATTCCAAGGATCGTGCAATTTAGCCATGGGGTTGTAAGTGGATACTTTTTAATCTCAGAAGAATCTCCTCCCTAATTCACATGCAGCTTGGAAAATGAACAGTTGACCCTGAATTTTAAGGCTGCATACAGTCCCATATTCTCCAACTCAGACTCCCAGTAATATCAGAATCTTATGGGTCTCAGGAAATGTTACAATTTCTGTTTTTCACATTTTCACAGTATCACTGTGAACCTACAAAGAAAGAAGTACTTGCGCATATTATACAGTGCAACCATCACAGCTTGTCACTGTAGCTGAGTATCTTTGAAAAGTATCTAACAAGCATGAATCTTTTCACTTCTAGCAGCAATAAGTTACATAACAATCCATGCATTCTAAGAACCAGTAATGCCTCAATGTTTTCATGTGCACAGCACTACACTGACCTTTTTAGATGCTTGGCTTATGGGTTTCGTTTAAACATTAAAATATACAGCCTTTAGAAATAGTAATGCGAATGATAAATAACCATAGCCAGTTTGCTTCTGGAGAGAAATGGATGCTGCAGATAGGTATCAATGGAACTGTGCTTGTGCATACTGCTGAAGAAATAAGTTTTTTGAATGTAGAATTGAAATTAGGGTTTTCCTGTGTGTGATTTTTAAAGTGTAAGCACAAGCTTCTCTCTTTGTCTCCTAACAAAGTGGATAGAAGTATTCAAACTTGACATGGGGTTTTACTAACAGAAAAACTATATTTTTCAGAGATCTACATTTCATGACTGACAAATGCAATAAAAATACAAGCTGTCATGAATGATGCAAAGAATTGTATACATGCTGTGCTCTGTGGCAACAAATGTTCAGGCCAGGTTTTTGAGGCATAAATGGCTTCCTGACTGGAAACTTATACTCATTTCTTGAAAGTAAGCTTCAATGAGGCTGTTGGCACCCTGACCGCTATTTGCTAATGAGCAAGAGATGGTTTCTGCAAAGTTCATTTAAAAAATCGACTTCCATCGCATGCCTTAAGAAAAGCAGCATAGTGAGAAATGAGCCTCCTCTTCTCTCTCTCTTTCACACACGCTCGTTCTATAGGCCAAAGCTTTTCTTGGAAATTGGTAACTTCAGGCCAAATGACCAGCTAGCCAAGTATCACAGATCATCTGGAGTGACTCTTATATAATAACTCTCCATTCCCCAGGGACATATCAGGCCCACCTTTTTCTTGACACTGTTTGGCCAAGGAACGCTTACAAATGATGTCTCTCTCCATCTTGGCTCCTGGACCCTATTACTAGGCCAATATTCTCTATCATTTTTTTAAAAATTGTCACGACCTGCTGGTGAAAAGCAGAATTCTTAAATAAATAAATATTAGCATTGGGGGTGGTGAAGGAACAAAGGTGTTAGGAATACTTGCCTTTCTTCTTCCCCTTCCTGTTTCCTTCTTGTCTTCTGGCCTAGCAGTTTGATGTTGTTTCCACACAGAGAGGGTTTTTCTAAAGTTTGCCAGGAATATATGTGCTGCACATAGCCTTTTTTGTTCCTTGGAAAAGTCATCAGCATGATCCTACATGCAGTTGCTCAAAAGTAAATTATGTCCTATGCCCAGCAGCCCATCCAAGGGCAATCTTGGAGTTAGCAAGAACTGCATGGGTGCTATAATCTATAAAGGGCTTCCCAGCAGTCCATAGCTGAACTGCTCTGTGTCAAAATGGGGAGGGGAATCATGACCTTGGAGAATGTCATTTGTGCACTTCTTTCTAGTTGCATATCACAAAGGACTTCTGGGAATCCAGGAAAACTAAAGTGTAAGTCAACACCCTAAGATTGCAAATATTTTTGAGTTTTGTTCTAACTGTTGCCATAGAAGTGTGGATCCCCCGAATTCAACTCCTCCAATTACTCTTTCCTACACAACTACTGTATTTTCCCAAGGTTTCTGACAACCATTGTTGCCATCATCAGACTTCCAGTAACAATGCAGGATAGGACACTTTTTCCCTAGTTTATTCATTTATGATTTATATTTCTATCCTGGCCTATACCCAAAGGTCTCATAATAAAAACAGATAAAATGACTAAAAGAGAATATCTGCATAGGGAGGGGATGTTATCTCAGCCAAAGGCTAGGGCAAAGACATACTTCCTCACCAGCCATCTTGAACACATGTAATGATGCCTGATGCACGTCAGAGGGAAATTATTTCATAACCTGTGGGGTCACAACTGATAATGCATGTTCCCACCCTCCTAACTACTAAGGGTGGTGCAACCTCCAAAAGGGCCTCACTGGCAGACATTACAATAGTCTAATGTGGAAGTTACCAGAGCCTAGATCACTGTGGCCAGACTTGTCTCTCTTTTAGTTATTTTTCTGCAAAGTCTGGCAAATTGTGTCCTTTGTCCCATGTGGAATGTGCAGCAAATATGAAGAGTTTAATTTCCTGTAAGTTAGATCTTTCAAAAGTATTTGATTGCAGGACTGAATCTCTGTTATACATGCCAGATCAGCCCCCTCTTCCAGAATCAAGTCATGTATGACAGATGTTTTATTCTGGGCTGATCTGGCATTCAAGAGCAACATGGACATAGCAGGAGGCTGATTGGCATGGCACCCCAGACACTGCCAGTTGAGAGGCAGAACAGAAGGCATAATAGTTTCAAGGTATCTAAAACCCCTTCTCCTAACTAGTCTTTTCCGCCTCACAGAAACTACTAGGCAGGTGTTGCCATGGAAATATTGGACTGGGAATGCCACCAGGAGGAGCTCAGTGTTCTAGTATCAGGTATAATTATTGGATTTTAGTTGCTGTTGCTAGGTTAGCATGCAGCATGCTATCCTAGAAGTGTAGTAAACACTGCTTCAATATACTTTGCTGCTTAATTACAAGATTGCTATTTATTAAAGTTTGTTACTGCTTTGTATCTGAAAATCCCAAAGGGGTTCACAGTGTGGTCACTAGGACTACGGTGTTTAAACCAAGTGGTCTTAACTATTTTACAGTAATGCACATGCTTTTGAACTTGTGAGATTCCTCCAAAAATGGTGCTTCTTGAATAAGGAAACGATAAGCTTGTACTTAGGTATCACAAATGGGGCTCCTGCTTAACTTGCTACAGTAAAATGGTTGATATCCCTCATTGCAATCCCGCTGTCCCTACAGGAGCTACCATGGAGCTCTGCATTTTTTACTGTGACTTAAAACACATGGCCTGTTCACACTTATGTTGCCATTTATTTCCCAGAATCCCCAGCTTTAAGAGTGCCATACCAGCAAAGACAAGGCTATGTCTAGGTACAGACACCTCTAGACCTCAGTATTGGACTTCATTATCAGTATGTCATTGAGAGATAGGTTTCCAGTAGAGAGAAAAAGACCAGGAAACCTGAAAGATCTGTATTAGACAAGAACCAAGATCCAAAATATACCATTTTAAACACAATTTCCATTCCAGTAAAAACATAGAAAACGAATGAGAAATAGTTGTTTTTGCCAAAGCTGATACTTGGAAATCTGCATCTGAACAAGGACTAGCCCAGAGAGATCATCTCCAAGTCTGGTTTGATAATGTCAATATCAAGGGCAGAATAATAAGGGTTATTTGGCAACCTTTGGCCAACCTTTATTACACGGTAAACACCAGAAAAAGATACCTATTCAATAATGCCCAGTAGAAATAATAGAATCCAAATTAAGGTACTGTTTGGCTTTATCCAAAGCAAATGACACTCATTAAATCAACATCACATCTTTGTGCTACCAGGATCCTACAGACAACATCCTAAGAGTGCAGACTTCAGGTCATGTCTGGGCATGGTGGTGTGTCTATGCAATTGTGTACCATGAGCCTATCACCGTGGCAACATCCAGATGTTGCTGCAGCCATTACCATAATGATCTGGCCTGCCTGGGCCACGGCATCTACACTTTAAGTGCTGGTAGTCCATCTTGGGAATGCATCGGCACTTGAAGTGTGGATGGTTCATCCCTCCATGGTTTATCTTAACTTCAATGGAACAGTACTGTTATACCACTGTGGTGAGGTAAATGCAAACAGGCCTAGGATGTCTCTCACTCTGCCATCTATAATTGTCTTTAGCATTACTTTGCCCTAGACCAGCCCCATGTTCACAATCAAGGGGCTGTTTACACTTAGTTTTACTCTAGACTATATCCTGGAATAGGGGCCTGCTGTCCACATGCTAGTGCAGGCTACAGTGGACCTCAAGTGAGGCCAGCCAGTGTTCGTATTAGCATGTGCACTACAAACCGCTGTCCTGAGATATACTCCAGAAAAAGGCCAGGTGCAAACAGGCCCAAGGACTCAGCTACTTGTCTCCTGCCCCACAGCAGATCATGTCCTGAGTTCTCTAATCCTCATCCAAGAGAGAAGACCACCTTATCTACAGTACTCCTATTCACATGCTACACAGTACAATGCTACTTTTTTTGTCCCTGAAAGATTAGACACAATGGGACAGGGAGCAAGCCCAAGGATATATACCAGTGATGGCCAACCTATGACACGCGTGTCACAGGTGACACGCCAAGCCCTTTTGGGTGACACACATGGTCACCCTGGCACCTGGGCGTCTAGTGCTTGCTTATTCTTGAAGTGTACAAAATTCAACTTTCAATTGAAGATTTAGCAACAAAAGTCACTAATGTAAAGAATTATACATTTATCAAAAATATAACTTTTTTACTAGAGCTACAAATGTCACAAAATTATGGATATTTCTAGATGTGACACAGCACCTGAATTAAACTAGGTTTTCTTGCGAATAATGACACACCGAGCTCAAAAGGTTCACTATCACTGATATATACAGACCATATAAATCATGACAAGAGTATTCCTTTCATTTTGTTTAAACAGACCCTAAGAAATCTACAGCAACTGAGTGCCAAAACTGATCATAAGCCCAAAGGCAGTGACTGCCTTCCTACTGATGTCTGTCAGCTATTCTGGGGATTTTGTTTGCTTTTGGCTGACCAGCAAAAACTATTTCAAATGTGAAGAAACAAGTGTTCGGAATTATTCCCACTTGGTCTATAAAGTATCAATTATAGTTTTAAAAAAGATAATTGTGAGGTAGCAAACTCACTATTTAGGGCAGATTATATTATCTGGACAGAATAACAAGTAAAAGGAAAAGATGCCACCAGAACAGGCTTAGCTTTTAAAAGAGAGTTGCTGTTTCCTTGGCAACAATATAGAGGTAGTTTGCCATTGCTGTCTTGCAAGATATTTTTCAGCTCCCCAAATATGAACACCTGATGTTCCTAAGTGGTCTCCAATTTGAGTACAAGCAGACAGATCCCAATTTAGATTTTGGGATCAGACTAGAACAGCAAGCAGCAGTCTACCTACCGTACATGCTGAGGAACTTTAATGAGTACCATATAGCACAGAATTTTATAAGCATAGCTTTGTTTGCCTGCAAGCAGTGATGCCATCTACTGGTTCCACTGCAGTTTTGCTTTGCACAACCTGTGGCGCCTGTGTATACAATCCACAATGGATCTATGCTTGTTTGCTAACTCCTTTTTCAGTTCTAAATATGAGCACATTTATATCAACAGCACATCACTTGTTATCAGTGCCATGGACTTGCCAGCCGCCTTTGAAAAGTTCCCCAAACAGCCCTGCCCCGATAATATTCATCCCTAGCACCTAGAATTCCCAAGTAAACTATTTTTACACCCAAGTGGTAAACTGCCCACTGGTGCTGTATGGCTTTTCAAGGAGTCTTTCCGCTTTTTAAAATCTCAAGCACTACAGGGCATGTCGCCCCATCCTAGAACAATGAAGAATGTCCAAACTTAATTCCTCTTTCACAACGCCACTATATTTCTCCTTCTCCGAGCCTCAGGAGTATTTGTGGAAGAAGCTTTGTTCTACCACATCCTCCCAGATTCTCTCATTCAATTTGTAGATTATCCGGAGACAAACAGAGAAGCGACAACCAATGCATCCGGGATGTGGTGACCGGCCCCGGGCATCCTTGTTCTGTGCACCTGCAGGAAGATCTCTGCCTTTTTGGCTATATTCATCAACAGGCACCCTCCCGCTCCCACTGTTCCTCACTTTCTTCGGGAGAAAGGTTTGAAGGAAGATCGTTTAATGCCACTTTATTGTAGCTATATTTGAACCTTGGTTTTTGGGTGTTTTTCCACTTAGCACTAGAGTACCCTTTAAGGATCCATTAAGGGCCCTTAATGGGTACTCTAGTACTAGGGGAGGTTTCCACTAGCACTAGAGTACCCATTAAGGACCCTTAATGGGTCCTTTAGTGCTAAGTGGAAAAACACCCTTTCTTTCCTTTATGCACATACATATGTATGCACGCACGGAAAGCACGGTCTCTGTGCACCATTATGCTCCAAGATGGCTCCAGCGAGACCTGGCAAGCCCATCTTATCGCCTCCAAGAGTGATCAAATCCTAACTCGCACCGGGCTCAGGCAACATGGCCATAGCAACGGAAGAGGGAAGTGCTCTCGCATCGGCTTTGCCTAGCCTTCGAAGTGGCAGCCCCTCTCCTCTCTCTGACCGCGTCCCCGTTCCCATGCGCAACGCCAGCCGCCGACGTGTGGGCGCTCCCGCTTTCAGCTCGGGTCGCGTACCCGTCCTCGCCCGCCCTTAGCAACCGCCGAGTCGCTACCCCGCCCCAACCGTACACATTGTTCTTTTTTGCGGCATGCCGTAAACTCGGCTCCTCTCCTCCCCGCGGGCGGGTATCGAACTAAGCAGAGAAAGCCGTAAAGGGGAGGAGCAGCCCACGCCTAACTGTCGTGAGCGTTGGGGGCTGAAAGCCGGCGGGGTGCATGAGAAGGCGGGGCTAGGGCTGCAGCCCCGCCCCTTTTGCTGGGAGCGGGGTGGGGTGGGGAAGCGTCGTGCGGCGGCGGCGGCGAGGCGGGGGGAACTAGTCCTCGTTCAAGTCCTCCTTCGCTAGTTGTTCCCACTGGTGTCCGTGGGCTTTCTTTCCCACCCGGTGGCGGGCGTGGCTTCCTTCTGCCCCTGGAGGCGGCTCTTCTGTCGTCCTCCCCGCCCGCCGTGCCTTCCTGGAGGGTTCAAGCTCTCCCCCCTCATTTCCCTCCCGAGCAAGGGCTGCCCACGTTGCAGGCGGCGAGCATCACGCGGGCGGCGCGCGTGGATCGCTTTGTGCGGGAACACCCTGCGGAGGAGGCGGAGGCGGAGGCGGAGGAGGGGGTGGCGTCCCGCTCCATCCCGCCTCCCACCTTGCTTGCTCTCTTGCTTGCTTCCCTCCCCCCCCCCGATGATCCCCCCTCCTGCCCCCACGTGCTGAAAGAGGGGAGAGGCTTTGCCGCCACCGCCCTACGGCCCCGCTGCATGCTTCTCCCTGCCCGCCCGCCCGCTCTTCTCCCGAGGCGGCCATGGCGCAGGTGGGACACCGGGTGGATTACCTGGCGGGGTTTTGCTGCCCGGTGGGCGGCCTGGCCGCCGGGAAGCCCAGGGTGTTGTGCCACGAGAACCAGATCTACCTCTCCAATGGCACCGAGTACGTCTACGTCTACGACCAGGAAGGACGGCTGATGAAGGTAGGCGCGTCGGCTTTCGCCCCTTCGGCTCGCTGACCCAGATGATCCTGGCTTGGGTTCCGCTCGGAGCGAGGAATGGGGGTCCCCCCTGCCTGAGAAACTGGGTCACCCTTTTGAGGCTGCTTCAGAGAGAAGTCCGCTGGATCCCAGCTGGAGCTGTCAGGCTGGGGCTCTTGTGCAAGGGAAACTCTGAAGCTCCAGAGCGCACGTCTACATGCTGCTTGAATTGTGGCAGCTCTCCTTCCCCTGTCCTTAACCTGATACCCTGGCTTAGCCCCCACCCTCCTCTTTTTGAAGTTAGCTCTTTAAAACCCTGACTGCAATATCACACCCAAATATTGCAAGGATGTCTGTACCCTTACCCGGTACTCTTTTGGAAGTTCGGCTGCCTGGCTGCCTCTCTATACTAGGTCTTGTTCATCATCAATATGAAGATTTGATTAGTGGAATATATGCAAGGGACAAAATCGGGTGTATGCTTCTTTTGCACGAGGACACCTTTTGTAACCCATAGTGATCTCTTAAAGTACCATACTTTTTAAAGGAAATATTCCTCCGGCCAATGTGCTCAGAGACAGAAGATCAAATCTGTAATATGAAGGAGTATTTTGCATTTCTTTAGAAGGAACTGATAAAGATAATGCCAGAAAGGCAAAGCCCTGTGCATACGGAGAGTTTCTGAATAAAGGGAAATAATACATAGAAAGAGCCTTGGTTGCCCAGAGAAGGTAACAGGGAGCTCCATGGGCTGTATTGGTCTTTTCATCCTCTGGATTTGCACTCAGGACTGCTTCTTGAACCAGGCCTGTGTGTTTATTTGTAAGCCACTTAATAGTTCCTGGATCGCACTAGCTTAGGAGCTCAGGGCAAGAACTGACATGAAATGGAGTCTGTATTCTTGTACATCTTGGCATCACAGACCTTGTAGCGTGAGCTCTGTGTAGCTGTTCTACCCATCTTATAGCTGTGATGATGCTGCATGAATAAATCTGGGTTTGGCATGCGTGTTGAGTATTGGAAAATTCAATCAAGCCCGTGCTATGTGGAAATTAGGGTGTTTCCCTCATGGGAAGTCGGCAGAGAAGGCTACCAGATGTAGCAGCCCAGATTCAACCATTTAATTCCAAATTAGTTTTCTGCTGACTTTTTCAGTACACATTTCCTTTAGCAGCCCTTTGCAGCAGGCTGGTGGTTTTCTGTGCTTCATAATCACTTCACATATGGCATCCAAATCTTGACATCTGCCTGTGATGATTGAGGCTGGATGTGTGCATGTCTCATTTTACCTCTCTTATGTACAAACATGCTTCGACATTCTAAGACTGTCACGTTAAACTAGGTTCGGAGGAACTGTACCATGAAGGGTATTTTCTCTGTTCATTCTCTCTCCGATGAACTGCTGAAGTCTTTGTCATATGTATTCTATCTATTGTCACTGTGCTGTTTGCTAAGCCTGCAACAAATCTTAACACTACGCTAAATATATCCTATTAATTTCACTCCCTTGATGTTTCTAAGGAACCAATGATTATAATACAGTATCTGGATCAGCCTCCTACATTATGCAGAAGTAGGTCATAAGTGAGTTAATTCTTTTTCTGTTGTTTCCTCAGATTATACCTGATCTTAACATGTGGGATTTGCAGGCTTTCTTTTGCTTGGAGGATGGTCAGTTTCCAACCCTCAGAATTACTTTGCAGGTTTTAGTGCAGATGGGCATGTGGGCTACTGCCTGTTCCCTCAGTCCAGAAATGGAGCCCCATCTTGAGCAAAATATGTCACTTGTTCATCGGCACAGTACAGCAGCCATGGCAAGAGTTGGAGGCATAAAATTGATTATTTTATGTAGATCGTTAGCTAACATGGTTCCATTTATGGCACTGTGTGCTCCATGGAGAGAGGGTGAGTGGTATACCCTGAGAAGAGAGAGGAAACAAAAGACCTCGTTGATTTATAAGAACTTTAAATCAAAATGTGTATAGGCATAATGGCTTCTGAGTGCATGCCACTGGGCATATTAAATGATACCCAGAGGGCGTAGTGCCTGATGCTGAGATTGTAACAAATGCTCGTTTAGAACTTGCTTTCCCCCCCACAGATAGCTACAGCATTTTAGAGAGAAATCTCACAACGCCCCTACTTTTTGATGTCAAGTGAACTACATGACATCCCCATGTAGACTTGCTAACAATGTGTTGCCTTTGCATCCGTTCCATTGACAGCAGCGTGACATATATAAACTTAAGAAGAGGAGTTTGTTTTTATGCCCCCATTTTCTTACCTTTTAAGGAAACTCAAAGCAACTGACAAACATTCTGTTCTTCTCCCCACCACAAGTACCCTGTGAGGTAGGTGGGGCTGTAAGAGCTCAGAAAGAGAGCTGTGGTTAGCCCAAGGTCACCCAGCTGGCTTTGCGGAGGAGTGCAGAATCGAACTGGGAAACAACCAGATAAGAGACTGGCACTCTAACCACAAGACCAAACTGGCTCACACATTATATATCCTCTTGCTAAATTATGTCATAACACTGCTTCTGGGTATGTCCCAGGAGAAGAGCCAGTGTGTAAAAAATGCAGAATTGATACAGAGGCAAGGTTGGTGCCATAGAAGGGACTGTGTTTGCTCTCTGGGTCCAGAAATGTGGCTGTTTAAATAAAATGAAGGGCTGTAGAGATGGCAAATAGAACCTGCTTTTGTACATAAAGGTACTGAAGACTCTCTTCCTTTTCCTTTTCTTCTTTCCTAGGCTGTCTACAGGTTTCCTGACCAAGTTTGGCATGTGGAGCTCCTGCCTTTCCACCAGCAGCTATATATATTATGTGCTGGAGTTGGTATTTACTGTATATCTTTGGATTACGAACGCAGGTGAGAGGAGAGGGAGAAGCTCACACTTCAAGCTCACACTGCTTCTACCTCCAGACTGGACCACCAGTTGGTCTGGAAGTGTCCCAGTCAGAGAGATCTTTGCACCATATACTTCTCATTGCACCTGGAACCTGCATTGCTTTGTTGTCATTGTTGGATATTTTGCCTACTCCTACTCCTTGGCCATGGTGCTGGTGCTTCCATGTGCCTCCCCTGATGAGACTCAACCAGGCTTCTGAATTATACTCCTTTTAGGCTGTATTTCTGCCCTTGCTTACCTGGGCATTAATGCCATTTAGCTCAGTTGGACATCTGAGCCAATGACGTTGTTAAGCAGTTATCAAGAACTCTTATTGCTGTGGGGTTGGTTGCCTTTAATGGCTTTTAATTACATCTTTGTTTGTTTTTAAAAAAGAATCGGTTCTAATAAGATGTTCATAGATTGCTTCTGTTTGGATCCTACGTTGTTGAATCGTAAACCATTTTGAGTCTTAGGCTATGAAGCAAGTCTAAATAGAAACTGTTGCTTGCAGTTTCTCATTAGCATGAAGATTAAGCTATTCCATTAGCGTAAATGTGGCACAAAGCAGATCCTTCTCTGGTTCTTGAAGAATTTTATGGATGTATAGTATCTAAATGGAAGAGTTGGGCTGACTTGTATTACCTTTAAACTCCTCCCAGATCTTTTCAAAATATGTCAGTTCTTGGCATCTTTAGTTAAGAATGATGGTAGAAGAAAAATGAGGTGAATCCAAGCAAGAAAAGAAAGATGTTAATAGCTAGCAATATCTGTCTGCTCTAGGAGTTTCCACCTGCTATTGGATGGAAAACAAAGCTGAACAATAGGTGACTGACCAAGACACAAGTAGACCCCTATCTTGGAAACCTGTTGCTGCTGAACCAAAAGGTATCACAAGCTGCCCAGGCTGGTTGTATAGAGATAGCTTGGGGTGGGGGAGTTGGTTTTTGATAAAAAAAAAAAATAGTGCCAGGCTTTCCTCCACTAGATGTAGGCTCCCCTGTGTTGCTAATGGCATTTCAAGCGAATGCTTTCAGGGCACAACAGGACATGCCCTTGGTCTGAAGGCAATTTTTTTATAAATCGGAAACTGGCATGGGGAAAGAACCAAAGGAAATCTAGGAAGGATGTTTATTTTTGTTCAACAAATTTGTACTATTTAGAAGGCAAGAAATGTAAGAGCTGATAAGGAATTTGAATTTCCCATACAGTTCTAGGCATGGGAAGAATCTTGTCAGTGAAAGATGGACTGTAAATATAATATCTATAAGTCAATAAAAGAAGGAAAACACAGAAACTTTTGAGATCCTTAGAAAACTAAGGACACTTGGAGCTGAAGACACAAAGCCACCAGAAGAGAAAAACGGAATTTAAAGAAGTATTTAATTGAAACTGATGCCGTCATACCCTGAAAGATGCCAACAACATATCTTAATAGAACATACGTTAATAAAAAACAAAACTTGATTGTGGTACTAGGGCAGCCAAGATTTATCTGTTAACTCCTCTATGCCATTATTCTACTAAATAAAAGACCTTTCCCTCTGTGATGCAAAAAAGTTCATAAGCTCGAGTATTAGGGACGTGCATGAATGCAATATTCAGGATTCGATTTGAATATATGAAGATTCAAATAGATTCAAATGTTTAAAATTTGAATGTATTCACATTTGAATAGAACAGAATACATTTGAATCTATTCGTACATATTCTCCATTCGTATTTGAAGGTACAAATGTTGACAACATTTATATCTTTATGCATTTGTACGCATCTCACTTTTATCCTGTATGCATCCTGTTTTTGTCCCGTGCAAGTAAGATACGAGTAGGGTCCGTATGGATATGTATGTAATGCATACATATCCGTACACATATGAATGTCCAAACTCGTACAAATGATTAGAAAGATTTGAAAATTCATTGTAATGTTACGTTTGAATTTAGAGACATTTGATTCAAATTCAAATGTCCGAATTCAATTGAATTCGATTGAATTTTGAATGTTTTGAATATTTGTGCACATCCCTATTGTATATGCATGAGTTTCTTCTGGAAATTACCCTGGGAGGAAGTGTAAAGGCCCTGCTCCTTCTTCCTACAAATGCACAGTATTTTGGTTGGCCCTCAGCTGCTTTTGTTTCCCTGCAATTGCTGTCCTGTTACTAAGTTTCTTAAAAAAGAGGCTGATGTGACTTTTGAGCAACAAAAGAGTTAAATTGTGGGAGTCTCTGCTCAGAGAAGTAGTTTTCCTCTGCTTTGTCCAGCTCTTGAGTCCATCTTTGCGAAGCAGATGCTAAACATTCTGATTTTTTTTGCCTCCCCCCCCC
>MTQE01002208.1:31773955-31807476 GCA_014337955.1 Aspidoscelis marmoratus
CCCCCCCCCGAGTTTTATACCTTGACTCTACTGAGATCCTTTCTTTGTTTGCTTTGAAGGTTAGTAAAGCAGACAGATGGTGAGGAAAACGGCTGCTTCTCCAGCGTCCTTCCTATGGGCTCTGATGCCTGCACCTTTCCTGATGCTACACTTTGCACCTTCACGCTGCTCAACAATGTCCTGGTTACTCTATCCCAAGTACAGGGGAAGTGGTGCATGAATCTTCATGAACTCCCAGGTCTTGAGGCCAAGGAGAGCTTGCCACGCCAACCCATCAGTCATGTGGACATCACCACCAGCACAAGTAATGATGGGGACGTATCCCTAGCCCACTTTCTCCCTGTCCTGTGTTGTGCGTCCTCACCTAGCACCACTGAACACAAAGAAGGCCTTCGCCACGCAGGGGGATTTATGCTGGATGAACCTCTCTTTAGTCTTCTCTTTGGTGTAGATGCTGCCATGCTGGATTCTCCCATGATCTTATGTGGATTCCCAGATGGGCAGCTTTGCTCTGTGCCTCTGAAGGCCTTGAGTTCCCCTGACAACCGCAGCTGTGAAGATTCACCTGTCAAGATTCTTCACCATTTGGAAGAGCCAGTTGTCTTCATTGGGGCCCTGAGGACAGAGAAGAGATCTCCAGATCCAGAGGAGCTGCCACCATATGGAGACTTGGGCTGTGACTGCGTAGTGGCTCTGGGTCATTACGGTAAAATGGTGGCCATCAAAGCAGGCCAGGGAGAAGAGGTCCAAGTCCCAGAACTTCGAGAGTATTATCTTCAAGGGCCTGTTCTGTGTGCTGCTTGCAGTGGGGGGAGCCGCATGTACTACAGCACTCATTCTGACATCTATGCTGTTGACCTGGATAGTAGTACTCCAGAAGCTGAAAAAGTAGAGGATTCAACAGGCACCCTTCCGTCTGCTTTGTCTCCTGCCAGCTTGAGTATCTGCAGCGTGGTGGCACTTTCATTATCTTCTCGGGAATCAGAAGGTACTAGAAAGTGTCACTGAAAACTGTTATGTGGGTTGGAGCATTAGGGGGTTGAAAACTAACAGAGGGCTCTTGTGTGCGCACGCATGTAGTCCTCAAGTAAGAAGGAAGGACTTCTGCGGAGAAATGCCTGTACTCTCTCATCCATCACCTGCTCCCTTACTTACCAAACTCATGGTGGTTTGTGCCACCAGTGTAGAGAGCCAATACTGAAGATAAATTATTCCTTAAAGCAGGCTAACCGATTTTTAAAAGCTTGCTTTGCGCCATCTAGCCATCTGGGCCTGATCTGAGAATGAGGAGCACCTAGTTTCTCAAGTACCAATGCAGAGGCAGAAGCAGAGCAAGAAAGGATAATTAACTCTTATTTTATTTGTTTGTTTGTTTGTTCATTCCATCCTACACCCAAAGGTCTCAGGGCGGGTTACAACATTGAAAACCAGAGAGCATATAAAATGGGCATTAAAACCATGACAGTGCCTGAATGTGGGGAGGAAAACCATTTCCTTGTTTAGCCCCAAAGGCAGGGCAAAGAGGTACATCTTCACAGCTCTCCTAAATGCATAAAGTGAAGATGCCTGACACGCCTCAGGAGGGAGGCTATTTCACAATCTGGGAGCCACCACTGAAAAGGCCCTATCCTGGGTGCCCACCCCTTTTGCTACTGAGGGTGGTGGGACCATCCAGATCTTAAGGCACGGGCAGGTCGATATGGGAGAAGTCATCCTTTAGATATTTATGATGTTGGGCTTGGCAACAGGTGATGGAACTGAGCTTGGCTTCTCTCCTTTCCCAAAGTAACTCTCACCAAGCAAGGTAAATGGGCAGTACCTTCTCCACCCTGGCTTTAGACACTAAGTTCCTTGTGTAGCCTGAGCGACTCCTGTATCCTGATCTGGTGGGGGAGGAATCTATCCATCATGGCCCTAAGAGGGTCCGTCCCCCCCTGTAGTTTTGATTGGGACAAAGGGGCCCTGCAGGCTCAGTATTTTTGTGGGTGAGTTTTGGGCAGTATTTCTTGGAACCTTAGCACAAATTTTCTCCAACCACAGTTTCATCTAGCCAGTTTGGTCTAGTGGTTAGGGAGCTGGACTCTTATCTGGGAATACCGGGTTCGATTCCATCCTCCACCATGAAGCCAGCTGGGTGACCTTGGGCTAGTCATAGCTCTCTTCTGAGCTCTCACAGCCCCACCTACCTCACAGGGTGTTTGTCTGTTGTGGGGAGAAGAATGGAAAAGCTTTGTCAGCCGCTTTGAGTCACCTTAAATGGGTGTGAAAAGCGGGGTAGAAAAGTCAACTCTTCTCCTTCTTCTCCTTTTGTCTCTCCTTTTGTTGCTTGAAACAGCGGTGTTATGTGAGCTTACCATTCAGGAGGCATTAGTATCCTCCAGGCAAGATATGCCCTTCCTCCCAGCAAGGACTGGAGAGAGCTCAGAGGTTGCCAGTAGGCTTCACCTTTTGAGCAAAAGTGGACTGGGCTGCTCAGCCTGGTTCTCTGCCTTCACTTTTCCCATCAATGCTGCAATGGACACTTCATTTGCTTAATGGGCAGGAAGGGACTTAGCTATGATTATGCCTGCTAAAGATCTTGGCTGCAGAAAAAAAATCAGACTTTGGAATTACAGCATCTGTATCTGAGGTTGTGGAACATTGAAGGAATGTGGAGGAAAGAGGCAAACTGCTGAATTTATAGGATAGGGTGTAATGCTGTGAAGAAGATTGGTTTCACAGCCGCTGAATGCTCTGAGGATACTTAAGTTTCTGAACCTTGAGCAGGTTGATTTTTTTCTTTCTGCATTCATGAGGACTAGGAACTTGGCTGAAAATCTCAGCCACCTAGTGCCTAGCTGTTATCCATGGGGTGCCCTCCAGCATCTTGACCTCATGTTTTAATTACAAGGCCTTGCAGACCAGGATACATATTACCCTCCTGAAATTGAGGAATATACCAGAGAGCAAGGGACCTGCTTGCAAGTACAACCAAGCTGCCTAGGAAAGATATGAATCCCCAAGAATCCCCAGATGTGCCTGCTTGCACATCTGCTCTTGAATGGTAGAGAACTCTTCTTGGAAACAGCTTCTCTGCACTCTCACAGTCCAGCTGCTCTGACTGCTTGCCACTTCATTTCGGCATCACTCTCAGCAATGATCCCCTGCAGGGACGGAGAAATAGAAGCCACTTCTGTAGGCATATGACTCCAGAAAGGAAGCACACTATGCTTGACAGCAAGTCTCTGGGAACTTTGCTTTATAATGAGGTGACTGACGCAGCAGCAGTACAAGCAGCAGGAAGGAGAGCTCCCTTTTCTTCTGCTTCCTTTGCTCCATGAACACCAGGACTTGCTCTGATTCATTTTCATTCCCTGAAAGTGTAGTCTTTGAGTGCCATTGATTTCTGTGTGCCTTTTTTCTGATTCTGCTTACCATTGAACAGTGTAGATGTAGCAGACTCCAAAGCTTCCTTTTGGAGGAGGTAGACTCAACAGCAGCCAGCCTGGATAGCGATAAGAAAGGGTTAGAGGACAGGGCTTCTTATGAGCTCATGGGTCTTGAAATTTTAATGTGGGCTAAAATGCATCATTCCTTGGTAAGCTTTTCTATGTGCCTATAGCAATAGCTCTTTGAGGAATGCAGCCAAATAATCTAGATAACGTATTGCTTTTATTAAATACGGTAACCCACCCTGGAACCATAGGATGAAGAATGGTATATACAATTTTGAAATATTATTCACCATCTTTTATTCAGCTTTCTGGATGTGTCCCATATACATTTGAAGAATTATGTCTGGCCCCTTTGGTCTAGTGGTTAAGGAGCCAGTCTCTTGTCTGGGAATACAGGGTTTGATTCCGCACTCCTGCACAGAGCCATCTGGGTGACCTTGGGCTAGTCACAGCTTTCTTCTGAGCTCTCACAGCCTCACCTACCCCACAGGGAGCCTTGTGGGGAGAAGAACAGAAAGCTTTGACAGTCACTTTGAGTCCCCTTAAATAGGTGAGAAAAACAGGGTAGAAAAGCCAATCTTCTTTTTCTTTTTCTTCTTTTTCTCTTTCTTCTTCTAAACCCCAGTCAGTAGAATTCAGTGGTATTCCAGATCACTGGTACCCAGAAGGTAAATTTCAATGACCTACCAGGTCTCTGGGTTACATGAATAGCAAATATTTGAGTCCCAGTAATTCAGCAGTACCTTAGCAAGGGGGAGAACTTTACCTGTCCCAGCTGATCTCTAAAATTAAGCAGGGACAGACCCTGTTTGTACTTTAATGGGGATCTGTTAGGAAATTCAAGGGCTAGACCGGGAACTTGAAAAACATCCCAGAGAAAGGCATTTTGGTATTGTGAAGATAAAACTGCATGGTTGTGTCAATGTACTTGTCAGGAGTTGAAGTGGTCCCAAAGGCATCTTTGCCCTTTTAACCTGTTGATCAGTGGTAATAACTTGTTATGCTGAAATTAAGAATATTGGCGGTGGAAGAAACCAGAAGTGGGTCTATGTGGAGAGATTTGCAGCTCGGGAGTTAGGGAATCGCTTGCTCATCAAATGTTTGTTGAACTACAACGTCTCTTAACCCTGACGGTTGGCCAAGTCAGATGGGGCTGTGGGAAGTCAGTGCTGGGCACTTGTGGGAAATACCAGCTTGGAAAAGGCTGCTCCAATGTTGGAGAGAGAGACCCATATCCTCCTAAAATGTGTCTGAATCCTTCTTTGCTTCATGTTGCTTTCTTCAGGTGAGTCTGAACTCCTAGCTTTGTCTGCTAAAGGCCGCCTTATGACTTGTGGTTTGTACAGCCCAGAGGATACGCAGCCCTTCAAGATGAACCCTGACAAAGCTGGACAGAGGATCAAGGAGTTGCTTTCTGGGATAGGCCACGTCTCTGAAAGGTAGAATCTGTTCTTTATTTGCTGCAGATATGCATGTGCACATTTTTATATATTACTCCCCTGTGATTCACAAGTTTCTTGAACATTGTATAGAGTCTCAGTAGTCACAACTGGTACATGAAAGCTTTCCCCACAGACCTTTAGATGGTCTTCATCAGAAACTGTGTGATACAGGAGGCACACGATGGAGAGGACAGTGTAATGCCTTCTAGGTGATTCTGAGGCTTGCCCTTCCCAAGCCTTCTCTAATCCACCTATTCTAGCACAATATTTAGGAGAGAGGGGAGGGGCAGGTTCATGTATGAACAGTCCCATCTCTAAGCCACCTCAGAGATACTTTTTCTTGCTGAATCTGACCACAGCCTAAGTTTTCAAGATTGGGGTGGCTATTCCACTTACCAACATGAAGACTTGTTACCCCAGCTGATGCCGAAGTTCATTGGGTTTTCTAGGACTAGACACCTTTTGTCTTGAGGATTGTATCAGGCCTCCAAATAGGGTTAGCCACTTCTGCCTTACATCAGGTGTGATTTACAACTTCTGGTTGCTCTGGAAGAGTTTATTTCCTTCTGACAAGATCATCATTTGGCCCGTTGGCTTGACCTTAATCCTTTGCTCATGCAATTCTGATAATCAGGGATTGAAATCTATGTAGGGTTTATGAGGAAAAGAAAAGCTGAACCCAGGCCTTTAATTAAATCTGCAGCTATGTACATGAATCTTTCTTTATTTAATCCTTTGCTTGTTAGAAGTTAGCAACAAGTACCATTTGATAGTTGGCTTTGAGGAAATTATTTATTTACATTCTGTAATTTACCTTTGGGAGCTGGTGGGCATGAGGGAAAGCTCTATCACATAGTGATGTGATTGTTCTCTAAAGTGTTTTTTGGGCCTGTCAGAGCTTTCCTAGGCTTATGACGGCTCTGGCTGCGCAGCACAGAGAGTACCTCAGGGAAGTGTGATTTCTAGCACCAGAGCTGACCTGAGGGAGCTTGTGTGTTGCTCCAGAACCTCACCCTGTCCCTGGAAACGCCAAAAGGCCTAAGGAGGGAATCTGAACCAAATGTGCCCAAAACGTACGTATAAAAATGTATAAAATCTAAAATAGATTTTAAAGGTGTGCTGGTAATGTCTTAAGTACCAGCATCTGTTTCAAGGGTATGTGGCTATTTTGAGGATTGTACTAACAATATGTCAAAGCTGTAAAACCATGTACTTAAGTTCAAGAATAGCAAAATAAACTAAAGTTGTGGTGATTCAAATGCCTGGGAAAGCAAATTTCAACATTGGGCTGTGTTCATACATTGCAAAAAAGGCAGTTTGAAAGCACCATGGAGACAGTAGCATGCATTACCCCCATGTTCTCATCCCGTCTCTCATCCACCTTTTCTAGTCTGGAATGTTCTTGAGTGGGTGAAGGGCAGAATGGCTTGTGAGCATTCCCATCAGCAAACCATCTCTAAGCTGCCTTAGAGGGACCTTTAGAATGTATGTGAATGCAGAAAATGGGTTGGATCATTTGGTTAGAGGAGTAACTACAGTGTGGTCCTCTAGGAGCCATTGAGCTTTATTTCCCATTAATCCTTGGCAGTGCGTATGCTGTCTAGGGCACATAGGAACTGTAGTTCAGTAGCATTTGGAGAACCACATTAGCCACCCATTCTAGCTGAAGGTGTGTATTCAAATGCCATTCTAGTAAAACAAGCAGTTGGAAATGGAGGCAATTGCCTTATGCTGAATCAGACTATTGTTCTACCTAGCTCGGTATCATTTATTTACAGGCTGGCTGCAGCTCTTTAAGCATTGCAGGCTAAAACTTTTTTCCAGCCCTAACTGATGTACCAGGATTGCATGCAAAAGGTACGAGAGACCTTTGGCATGCCAAGTGGACGTGCCTTCAGCTCTGAAGAATCAAAGTGTAAGGAATAATGCGATTATAGAAGCTGGGGTAGGTGAATATTTTTTATTTCTGTTGAAGGAATCCCGGTGCTTGTATAAATCTGGTAATCAGTTCTTTAGCCTGCCTGTAATTTTTCTTTATTAGACATATACCAAACCAAAGTTTGGCATTACTGAATGACGCGCTAAGCCCAGCCTTTGTTCAGAAGTGAAGGAAAGGTGAGGGGTGAATGAGTGTGGCAGAAGTTGAACAGAAAATGTACCTATTCTCCATTGCAAACTCTCTGCCGCTGCTTCTTCATTCTCAGTATCAGCACAGCTGGAGCACTTAACAGTCACAGCCTTCTTTGTGTGGCTCAGTAATGTGAACAGTGGTTCAGCATAAGGTTACTCTTTATGTATATCTTCTTGCTAACATTTAACCGCCACAGTGGCTGTAGTCAACTAGGCTTTTCACCTGACACTTTCATCCCAGTTTTCTCTCTTGCATCCTGCAGGGTCTCTTCCTTAAAAAAGGCAGTGGACCAGAAGAACCAAGCTTTGACATGCCTGAACCAGGTGATGAATGTGAGTGCAGCTTTGCTGTCCAGCCAGAATGGTCAGAAACCCATCACCTGCACCATTGCCGCCCACTGGAGCCACGTGCTGGTTCAGGACACCTTGACAGTCTCCTGTATTTTGGAGAACTCCAGCGAGTGCAGCTTGGACCGAGGCTGGACCTTCTGTGTTCAGCTCTTCCCTAGCTCCTTTGAGTTTGAAGAGGATTCCTCTGATGCTGCCACCACCTATACCTTCCCTATAGATCAGCTCCTTCCTGGGAACAAGACAGAGGTGACCCTCCCCCTGGGTCCTGCTGAGGGCTCCAAATTGGAGCTGCCTTTAACAGTCTCGTGTTCCCTCTACTACAGCCTGCGAGAGATCCTGGATATTGTCTCAGAGTCTACTGAGCTGCTTGATGACCTGCTTTCTGATGACTCCTCTGGCCTTTCCCCAGACAGAGAAGGCATCTGCCTGCCCTTGAAAGAAGTCACCATTGACCTTCTACAGTGTCTTCGCTTGCACGGGGCCAACGGTGCACCTGAAGCCAGTCTGCCTGCTGCTGCCATATGCCTCCCTGTGGATCCGCTTGACACATTCCTGAAATTGTCCCAGATGCAGGCTAGTCTCCAGAAGGTCGAAGGGAATGATGATATTGTTCCAGGAGCACTGGGTCCTCTGGGAGATGGTTACTTGGCTCCATCAGTGGCTTCAATCAAAGTGTCCTCAGAACTGCTGAGAACTGCCCTGAAGGATGTATGTGCAGGTCAGTGCTTCCTCTGAGCACAGAAAACCTGCTTGCCTCCCGGCTTCGTACTGGCCTCTCACCAATGTATGTGGCGCGGTCCAGCTGCACTAGTAGCTCCTGAATGTTATTTCTTTGCGCACACACTGGAAAAGGCATTGCTGAAGTTGCTGTTGTAGGATGGGAGTTCGCTTTGTGGTGGACTAATTTTATCACGTTCCTGGGGAGTGTCAATGCAAGTAGCTCGGGCAGGTGGAACGATACAGAATTACTTCTACCTTACTCTTCATCACCACCAAGGCAGCTTACTGGGTCAGACCTGTTAAGGCCATGATACGTCTTTGGCCTGTTCTCATTGCCAGTTCCCTGCCTTGCCACTGGCGAACATATAGATTGCTGAAATCACTCTTCAAACCGACCCTTTCTAGTCCATATTCCAAATGTGAGCTGCTTGACTGAATTCCTCATTGCCTTCTTCCCTGGCTAGCCTTGTAGAGCAAATGCTGGGTTTGTGCTCAGCATTCATATGGATGCTGCTTGCAGCATCTTGCTTTTCTTCTGGCTTAATCCCTAAGGGGAAATATTGATTCCCTGGTGACCCTACTCCCCTGCCCCTTGAATTGTTGCTCTGAATTTGAGAGAAATCAGTGCCATGGAAGATAGTACTCGTGCCAAAATAGCTCTGAGATAGCTTTCCCCACAAAAGAAACCCTTATCTGTCAATCTGTGTACTAAGCCTAGTGCTAATTCTCATATTGGATTACTCTTCTGTTTCTGAGCAATTGACCTTCAAAAACTAGCTTAACCATCCTTTTCCTTCCCAAGAAGGGAGGCAGGTAATAAAGGTGTGAGAGATTTCAATGGGCTTTGAAAAGTGCCTGCTGTTGTTGGAATCCCTGCAGCCAAAAGGCCAAAACTTCCTATTTTCAATTCTTTAATGTTGTTCAGGAACAGGCTGAGGCCTTTTCTACACTTCCCTCTGGTGGGTCTGGAATAGCCCGTCCCATTGATCTGGATCCTGTGGAGGCATGGGCCAGATATGGGCCATCTGCACTGACAGTTCTGATCCAGCCCATGTCTCTTCCCCTACCCCCCAGTGCCTCTGAAGGCTACAGACAACACTGAAAATCATTCCCTGGTAGTTTCAGATCCTGGAGGCATGCTGCCTGTATTTAATTAATTATTTATATATTAAAATATTTATATCCTGCCCCATATCCCAAGGTTGTTGGGTGGCTTACAATGTAAAAAAAACCCATATACAAACAAACATTAAATACATGCCTCCCGTAATCATGAATATGGTCCTTGGCCTGATTAAATGGGTCTACAAAAGATCTGGATTAATGGCTTCCTTAATCCAGATCTCTCTCATGCGGACAGACCAGACCAGCAGGAGGCATGGCCTCATAGATCCACTTTGACATTTGGATCGATGTGACCCAACAATGTTCTACATGGACCCTTACTCTGGATTAAGGGTCCCTGCAGAGAGGTCCTAAATTTTGAAGGTTATTCCCAAATTCTGACACCAAACAAACAGCACTGAGGCTGTTTGTGGGGGGGGGGGGATGGTTTTGGGTTGGGGAAAGCAAATAGGGTCCCATTCATATGAACTAGGAGATAAAGGGATTGTCTTCTCTTAATTTTTATTTTTCAAGCCCCCCCCCAAAAAAAATACTATTCAGCTTCTTCCCAAGACACGTAGCATATCTCTCCAAAGAAAGCCCAAATTTATCTTCATCCTTCATTGTGATGCTGGGTGGGATAATGGGAAGTGAAGTATGAAACTTTTGAAGGGGTGGCCTTGTGCTGTTGCTGGGTGAACATTATTCCACAGCCATATTCCCAAGGCTCTTTGCCCCCTTCTTTTTCTGAAGATGCCACTTTCAGCTGCATTCAACACGCTTGGCAGGCTCCTTCTGGAAATCAGGGGTGAAAATAGTACATGACTGTCTAGCAGCCCAAATCCATTCACCATAATAATGTCTGTTCTGCTGTTCTCCTTGCTCAGAAGCTCCGCTGTGCTGCGCTGTGTTGCGCTGGCTGTTTGCAGAGAATACTGAGGCAGACACTCTCCGGAGCCAGGAGACGGCCACTGTGCGGGGGCTGGCCCCAGATGGAGGCGAGGTGCAGCTGAACATCCGAGAGGCAAGGCATGAATTTTGGCCGGGGCCTTTGAAGTGGATGGGTGGGATATTCTCCTGAGCAGCTTGGCCAGTTGGAGCCTTGAGTATTTCAGGTTAGATCCACATGACGAGCTCTTTCTCTTCTACTTCTTGGGTTGAAGCTCTTGCTCTGGGTATTTTCAAGCTCTTGTCGGCTGCTTGTGTTCCCTTTTCCTGCTCACAAAGTAGTGTTCACGTGCGTGCGCATCTGTGTGGGTGGGTCTAGCCAGTTCTCCTCTAGCAAAGAACCTGGGTGCATGACGCTGCACCATCCGGCCTTATGTAGCATGTTTTGTGCTCTGGGGAGAAACTGTGGAACATCCCACAGGCTCCATGAATGAAGTGCAACATTCAGGGAAATGTTGTGGAGTATGCGTGCCATTCAGTGCAGAGTTTTGTTTTCCCTTTGTTCAAAATGCCTCTTGAGAAATGTGGCTTTGCAGAGGCTGCAGTGCAGATGCAAACATAGGAACTCTTCATACATTGCCCTCTGGAATGGCTGTACACACTCTGGTACATTGCATCTGCACCTCAGAGCTGTTTCCATTGCAGAGCAGCTCCAAGCATGTGTGGCTGTCCCCATCTCTCAGATGCACACCTGTGGTGCTCCTAGTACTGCACACAGCCTTCACGTTACTTTCATGCTAAGGCTGCATAGGCTTGAGGTGCCACATTACCCAGTAAGTGCAGCAATGGCCCAGCGTGCATGGCCATTGCTGAGCTGAAGCAGATGCTCCCAGGCAGAAGTATTTGCACTTCATCCAGAGCCAGTTAGGTCTGGGTGAAGCTTGAGATGGGCAGGCACTCACAATATGAATGGCAGTCTGGTCTAGTGGTTAGGGAACTGGACTCTTATCTGGGAATACAGGGTTCGATTCTGCCCTTCCCCATGAAGCCAGCTGGGTGACCTTGGGCTAGTCACAGCTCTCTTCTGAGCTCTCACAGCCTCACCTACCTCACAGGGTGTTCTGTTGTGGGGAGAAGAACCGAAAGCTTTGCCAGCTGCTTTGAGTCCCCTTAAATGAGTGAGAGAAGCGGGTAGAAAAGCCAACTCTTCTTCTCCCATCCCTGACCTTAACTTCTGTGACTCCAATGCCTTGTGGACAAATTGTAGTAAAAAGACCTTGTGCCTTTAACTCATCTGCCTCCTTGAGAGCAGGAAAATGACAGCTCCTGCAGAGTGGCATGAAGCTATGGTGGAGAAAATGGCTGCTCTTTGCCGTGAACTCAACTTTCATTTGAGACAGTTCTCCATCTGGGTCACTGCAACAAAAGGCAGCTGTCCCAGTTGCTACCTTCCCTCTCTGCTTCCCTGGGCGAACTGTCACTCACCTGCCACTCTCAGGAGAGCTGGTGGATGCACTTAAAGGAACAGCATTTTGGGGGACTTTTTACCTAGGACACACTGCGTAAGTGTAGAGACTTGTGTACCTAACATGAGTGCACTCCTTATCTGAGGCGAGGAGCTGCAGTGTGATTAGATCCTACTTTGATTGGTAGGAGAGACAAGGACTACTCAGTATTAGGGTTGTCATGCAGAATTCAAGTCAGGGTTTCTGTATATATAGAGACAAAGATATGTGCTGGAGAGGGGTTTTCAACAGATGTTGCCTGCATTACCAGCTGCACCTGCTGAAATTCTTGCTTCTATGGCAACCCTGCTCATTATATTCTGGTATCTCTGCACGCTTATTGGAGTGGCTGCATCACAGAGCATGATCTGGCCTCCTGATATTATGGCGTTAAAGATAAGGAAGAATTATCTGACATTAAGGGCAACTGTGTGACTAGCAGAGAGAACCGTGATTTCTGGCTCTAGACCTTATTTTATCCTCTGCTTTTTTTGGGGGGTGGTGGTGTCCTTTTGCTTTGTTCACACACCTCTGGTCTTGCCAGGTTGACCAAGGATGCTATGGGAGGTTGGTTTCTCTTGTACACCAAATGGTCTGAAGCCTATGACTTTGAGGCAATTGCTTCAAAATCTTTGGGTGTAGAAGAGCCTGAGTCCCAAGTCATCTGGTCTCTCTGCCCCACTTGTGGAGGGCATTCTGATGTTGCCACTAGACTTCAAGAGTCTGGGACGAAATGATCTTCCTTTGTCCATTATTAGCTTTGCTGCATTTTTGCTCATCTTTTCACATAGTGGGGAGGAAAGTTAGATTTTGGATGTTAAGCTCTGGCTGCCTCCACCCTTTAATCCTGTTGAAGTAGCATAGCTCAAGTTAATTGCTAGCTGCTTCTCCTGCCATGGCTAGTTAACCCCTAAGAGAGGGTTGGCTGAACACTGGCAGCAACTGAGTCCCTCTAACTTTGCACATGAGAGCTTTAATAATGCCAGTGTGATTAGTGGCCAGGCTAACTCTGCTCCTGCTAAGCCTTTTGGTTTAAGCTGATCACAGCATATTGCACTGGGGTGTGGAACAACATCTCGCTTTGATAGAGTTTGAAGTCTGTTTGCGCAGCTTTTAAGCTTGACCCCTCTGGGATAGACAGATTTAAATAAAATGTGTTGGGGAGTCTTGGCGTAATGCCAATCAATTCAGGAAGAATAGAAACTGAATGGGAGATTTATTTTGTATATTAAGAAATAGCGTAATCTGTTATTACTTTGGGCCTTGGGATAACATTGGAGGAGAGACACTATCTTTGTGGCTCTGGAAATTGCCAGAACTGGAGAGAAGAGGTCATGGAAGAGGTTTGCATTCTGCTGCGGGCTCAGGAAGAGATTTTGTTGCTTATTGGAGCTCTCATTTGCTGTTTGACATGTTCACATGCAGACTAAGTCTTGAAAAAACACCCTCACTTCAAGACCTCTAACTTGCAGGTAGCAGTCTGGTGAGGGAGTAGCCTCTTTCTCATTGCTGCTGCCTGTGCAATTCTTGAGCCCTGAATATATCTGGCCCCAAATATCATCAGAAGCCTATGTGAATTAAGGGGAAATTCCCATCTTGCACAGTGTACCTTTCTTGGGAAGGGGACTGAAATGGATGGCTGTGTGTCGGAGTACCTGGAGTTAGTGGGCTTCTTCTAGTCATCCTACCTGCTTATTTTGCTTTGTACATAGTACATAGAATATCAGCCTGATGGTCCAGTCTGATCTTGGGTGGGAGTTTTCCCTGGGATCAGGGTCTACTTACAAACATAACCTTTAACGGTGTTCAGGAAGGTCCCTTCCTTTTCCTTCTGGATACCTTCTCTGGACCTTAGTTGCAGGGATTTGAGAACCATGGAAATTTTAGTCAGATTTAGCCTTTGGGTACAGCATGTGACTTGCCTCATTTGTCTGAGTTTTTAGTGTGATAATACAGCACAGTATTGTGGGTTGGACTAACAGCATATTAGAAGATTGCATGGACTTGATTTTTAAGGACATTAGCAGATTGATTGTCTAGTACATTGCTAAGTGCTGTTAGTGTGGATGACAGTCCATTATATTAAACATTTTCCAGAACTGTGCAGTATGATATTTGAATTGTCCAACCCCAGCTTTACTGTGGACATAAGGGGTCTGTAAGGGCCACTCCCTTCTTCAGCCTCATTTCCTCTGTTTCTAACATAGAAAAACAGAATGATTTTTTTTAAATTCTTGAGTCACTTTTTGTCCCGATTTTCAAGATACATTAGTGGAGTACTGTGGCAGTGATAATCTTGTTACCTTCTAGGTGGCTGTCAGTGAGCTGAACTCTGAGGACTCCATCCAAGCTGTGGAGATTATAATCCAGAGCACACCGCTGGCAAACATGTGCCAAATGCATCATGCGGTTGTCAGGCGCATTCAGGTAGGTGGGATTCCAGACTAAATAGGTTTATAGGGCTAAAAATGACATATGCTGGAAAAAGTATTGAATTCCTTGTATGCCTGGGGTCCAATTCAGTTGAGGATCAGGCAATACAGTATTTTGCCATTGTTCCAACCTGAGTAAATTTTGGCTGAAAGAGGAAGGATCTTCCCTTTGGGCACATTGCATGTTCTTCTGTAACGGTGGGGGCACCTTTTGTTCCATATTTTTAATAGCGTGAGGGTTTTTTATTTTTAATTTTTTTCCCTATTTGCCAGAAGGCAAGCCTAGTTTGGTAAAAGCTTTCACCACCCAAGCCATGAGCAGCAGTGGAACACAAATGGGACCCACAAGGAAGAAGAGGGGCATCTCACACTTTCTCAGAAGTTAGTGAGTGTGGGACTCTTTTTTCTCAGAAAATCTCACAAGGCCTGCAGCAGACAATGGGTTAATGGCCTGGTGGACTTAGGAACATGGCCTTTAAAAGCTTTGCTAGCCTTATATGCAGTTGTTCATCTTCAAATCCCAGTTCCTTTTTTTTTGTAATTAATTTTAATTTATTTTTGATACTACAATCCTAAAACTTCAAGGTTCATTGTCACCCCTTTTTCCCAAATGTCATATAAGAGTCCATTTTTCACAACTGATAACTTCCTGTGTTTTTTCAGGAACATTGCTACAGATGGACCTGGAACACGAACAGGTCAAAGAGTGTATGATCACGTGGGCAAAGAATTTTGGGTACAGCATTTATATGGATCAGTGGGAGAAACTATGGAAAATGGATATGAAATGTACTATGTGTACTGTGTTAAAAGAAAACATATTTAAGATGATGTACAGATGGTATCTAACCCCTTATAAACTGTCTAGGATTTACCAAAACATGTCTAAAAAGCATTGGAAAAGTAAGACTAATGTAGGAACATTTTACAAAATGTGGTGGACCTGTAAAACAGCAAAAAAATAATGGACACAAATTCACATGGCAATGGGAAATACATTAAAAATTGTTATACCATTTAAACCAGAATTTTTAAAATTGGGAATAATAGATAGCAATTTAGACAGTCTGAATACCTTAATTCTGTATATGGTTACAGCAGCAAGAATAATTTATGCAAAATGTGGAAAGAACCAGACATACCTTCAGTGGGAAATTGGTTAATTAAACTGTCCGAATTCACGGAGAGGAACAAGCTGACAAATTGCTTAAAAGAAAGAACAATAGAGAAGTATCTAAAAGACTGGAGACCCTATATAGAATTTCTACAGGAAGAAGGACTAACAACAGCTGGTTCTGACTGACTCTTTTTCTGTTTTAAGGACTGGTGGAAATGGGAGATACTAGGACAATAAGACGGTTCCTTTCTTACTGTTGCCTCACTCTTATTAGAGTGAGGAGAGCTACTGATGTTTTCTGGTCACTGAAGGTTGTTGCAGGAGTAGACCTGGAGGTCCTGGGAGTTTCTGGGGGGTGGGCATACAGAGAATAACAGCCCTCACAAAAAAGAAAACAAAGCTGCTTCTGGCTGAAGAGTGTGTCTGGGCCCAGGCAAACATGGCCACTTTCAGCCTCCTTCCAAAAGTAGCACTCTGGCTCAGATACAAGCCTTGAAGAAGATGGTCGCGATCCTGCAGAATAAGTCACCTCCCTTGCATCTCAGAGGGCCACAGTCAGGCTTAGAGATTTAGGGTTGTGATATAGCCTCATAAAAATAAGGGAAGCCCTTATGAGCAGTTTAAAGAAGTATTTGTGGGGAAAATACTGAAAAGAATTCAGAAGGAAGTGGATTTCTTTGCTCTCCATTGCCTCTCATGAAGGCCCTCCCTCAAAAAGGTCATGTACCACTCTCTCCAAAGACTTGGCAGCACAAATGTCTCATCTGTGCCTCACACTGCCTATTCTCCCCACTTTTCAGGCAAAGAAGAGCGAGTGAAAGGTACAGTTGACTGGAAAGAGAAGTCAGATTCATTTTGTTTGTTCATCCCTAGAACTCTTACCTCTTCTTTCCTGAGTTATAATAGTCTTAGCACTGCAGAACAAGCTAGCTGACTTGGTTTCATCCACCTCCAGGGCAATGCAAGGTTAGAGATGTGTGGAACTGCTGTTCACCGAAAGCAAATGACAGTCAGAAAGCAAAGACTGTTAGGCCCTGTCCCCAAGCAATTTAAAGTCTGCTAAAAATCCTCTTTTGCCTCTGAGTGCCCCCATGCCAGGGTTTTTTACGAGCTTCCAGTGCTACAAAACGAGGGGTGCATCCCCATGGTACTTTTTTGTGTCGCTATTGTCCCTCTACTGCAGCAGATCTAACAAATGCGTGTTCAATTCCGAATTAAGTGTCCCCATGGGGCTCAGCAAAACACACATTTTAAATGCACTGACCATCCCCAAGGAAGCGTCTTTTGCTTACCCGCATCTTTTTCTCCCTGCCTCTTGCTGTTTCATTGGGTGCTGGGGCAATTCATTACGCTGTGTACAAGTTCTCCAGCTGCCGAAACGCCTCCCCCAGCCAGCAATCATGCAATCGTGCACTCATTCACAAGTCCAAAAGAAAAATTTACAAGTTCTCTGTTCGTCTCCCCTGCTTGCGAAGGCAGTTTACAAGATCTCCGGCCCCAAAATGCCTCCCCCAGCCAGTGATCTTGCTCATACACTTTCACTTGCAGGAGGGCGGAAGCAATTCATTACAATGTATCTTGCTGTTCTCTTTGTGATTGGAATGCCTGCCTACTTTTTTCATATCGTGAATGCTGGCTGTGGATGAGAGGCAAAAAAAAAAAAAGAGAGAGAGCTTGCCACCTCGGAGAGAATCCCTGCCCCTTTTGCCACAGAGCGTCTCCATGCAAAATGTTGCTCTGAATACCCGCGTCTTCCCGGAAAGTGCGCTGGTAGTCTTCCTTAAAGGGCACTTTTTTTGCTGCGCATTTCCCTAATTTGTGGCACTGGAAGCCCGGATAAAAGCCGTGCATGGGGGTGCTCAGCGACAAAAGAGGATTTTTAGCAGACTTTAAATTGCATGGGGATGCACCCGAGGAAAACCCGCAACAATAAAAGTGCCCTTTAAATAAGACTTTCAGCGGTCTTTTTGGAAGTTGCGGGTTTTCCTCGCAACATTTACCTTGGGGACGCTCCGTGGCAAAAGGGATGGGGATTGCCGCCTACACACAGCAATAACACAAGCAGCTTCCCTTTCTAAAGCTCAGAACTAAAGAGCCAGAATCAAACAGAATTGCAACATTGTTGCAATTGCTATCAGGTGTGAAGAGGGTGGATTATTGCTGCTGTATGGGGTGGATTTTGACAGCAATAACGGGAAAGTGGTGAGAGTGAATGAGCGATTGTGCGCTGTACAGGTAAAAAGTCTTGCAGCCATCCTCACACAGCTTCTGCAGCAAGAGCCCGAGGACGGGGAGGAGGGGGGGGGCGGAAGATCTGGGAGATGAACAGAGAACCGATGGCTGTTTTTCTTTGGACTTGTCGGGGGTTTCTTCCTGGTTGTGGCCGCACCGAGCGCAGTCCCTCCCCATTCCCGCTGGCACCTTATCAACAAGAGCAGGGGCGGGGAGAAAAAGATGTGTGGAAAGAAAACAGCTCCCATGTGGATGGAAGGTGCACTAAAAATGCACATTTTGCTGATCCTCATGCGGACGCTTATTCCTGATTTGCATGGCACTTTTAAAGTCCGCTTGAATAGAGTGACAGTAGAGGAACAGTAGAGAAGCAAATAAGTATTTTGGGGATGCAGCCTTAGATGCTTTCCTTAACAGTTCTGGCTCTTTTCAGTACTTCTCCCTTACACATGAGTAAGCCACGTAAAGCCGGGAGCTTACTCACTTGTCCACACATTGTTGGTCCCATTATAATGCCCTTTGTGGACAGGCCTGCAGCAAGTGTTACACATGCATGTGACATCATTGCACATGCACAGAGAGCATCAGCAATCACCTGTGGCATGTGCAGTGATGTTGCAGACATCTGCAGTGACTTCATCTGCACCTGTGTCAATGTACGCTGCAGACCCTTTCAGAGGAACTGAAAGAATTCAACACCTCACCTATATAGCAACCAGAGAAAGGGAGTGGAGGAGAAGTGAAGGTGCACATGGGAGCCTCTTAAAGGCAAAGCAACATTCACCTATCCTGTCAGTGGCCTTCCCAGTAATTGAGCTTTTTTCCCCAGCTGCAAGGCCTCTCACGGTCGTGCAATCCCAATGACATCATCACAAAGCACACAGTGATCCTACTCTCTTTGGCCTTTCCTTGGGCCCTTCCAAGTTGAAAGGAAGGGTGCATTATCACAATTGGTATATTCCAAATGTCTAGAAATACAGTAAAGAAAACAACAGATGGACCACTTCACCTCAATGAAGAATCTGGGTGGCTGAAATTTAACTTGTAGTTCAAGGCATCAGTGATTTTGCTTAGTGGGTTGATGAATGCCAAATTCAGATATTGCTGGAATGTCTAAAATGTTGCCATGGGATTCTGCATATTTGTTAATTAAAGCAAATATAGAATAGACAAATAGGTGACAGGAAAGAATGGGCAACTGCTATATTCACATAATGAACTGGCTGCTAATAATGACAAAGCAACACTCACCTGCCCTCTCTGTGATCTTCACAGCAGATGGTATGTTTCCCAGCTTGCCTTGCATCTGGGAGGATGCGGAACCAGGCGATGCCGTTGGTGACGTATTGTCCACAGTGATCCCACTCTCTCGGTCTTTTCCCTGGGTTCTGCCAAGCCCAAATAGCTTTTAAGTGGCTCTCGTGTGTGCCTTTCATCACTTACCCCTTTCCTTGATGGCTGTAGAGGTGTGGGGTTGAGTTCCTTTAATTCCCCACCCTTTAGGGACCATTTGTTCTCCCTGAACTGAAATTTGATACATGAGAATTGGATCACTAAATGTTGGATTACATCTCCGGGAAAGTTTGTTTGCCCTGGACCTGTTTTTCAAGCTAAGGGCCTCTATCTAATGACTTTTCTTCCTCAGAATGTTTACAAATTTTACTTTACAGCTATACTTACCGTTTGATGTTCTATGCTTCTGGTTTTCTTCAAAGAGAACTGGTGTCTGGAGGTGGGGTATCTCCATACAAGGCTAGTAAACCTTGTGAAGTGTGTGGCGGGTTAGATAATCACTTACTAACCAATGATATTTTCCAAAGCTGTTGTTCCCCGTTGCCAGTCAATACCAATATTATTGTTTCTCTTCCAAGACTAACTGAAAAATTATTTTGGCTTTTTTTACTCAAAGTCTGTCTCATTGACGCTTGTTGTTGTTGGATACTATAGAGTTGCACCCGACTCCTGTGCAATGCCTGGGCATCTCCATGGGCATCACTGTACATTTTTGTTGGCAGAGATACAGAAGTGGTTTGCCATTGCCTACCTCCAGAGACCACATTAGCAAAATATCAATATCATGGGGATACAAGAATCCTGGAGCTCCCATCACCCTCATTGATCAGACGTGACAGCGCTGAAAAGCTTGGAAAACTGCAGGCACTTGGATTTGATGACAAGGATCTGGATTTCTCATTATGCTCTTTCTTGTCCCTGTTCTCATCTTTTAATGCAGACCCTAGTGTTGGAGCAGGCAGCCCAAGAGTCTTCTCCGCCAGATATCCGTGTACAATACCTTCACCAGATCCAAGCCAACCATGAGGTAAGCAACAGTTTTGCTTGAGAGTTACTGGTGCTTAAGACAATCTAGGCATCCATTACATAGTAAGCAAGTGGTGAGTGGAAGGATTACTGTGAGAATGAAGAAATATACCTCTTGAATTTGGAAGAGCCCCAAAACTGCTGCTGGGCCTTTCCTGCCTGCTTGGAAAGCTCAAAATCCTTGAACTGTCTTGGTGCCACCTAAAATATGGAAATCTAGGTTGACAAGAGGAAATGACAGGGAGTAGATTCATGCTGTCTTGTTCTGTAGTTGGGGTGTCAAGGCAGACGTTTGACCGACCCAGTCTAGCGGAGGCCGGGTTCATTCTGTTCATGCTTTCTGGAGTTTTAATTAGCGACCCTTTCCTCAAGTGCTGGAAGCATACATTCATGATGCATTCTGTTTGATTTCAGAAACCTGACGTGTAAACTTTTTGGCACTTAGGTTTCCTCTCCGGGCTTGTCTCTTCCTTGTCTCGCTCTCTCTGCACTTACACATGTGTGCGTACACATTCTTACACTTAGTAGGCAATGACTCAAACAACTTTACAGAAATATTTAAGTGTTTGCACGATTAGGGATTTTTCAGAATTTTATTTTTTTATGGACTGGATAACGGAGGACAGGGATAGTAGTATATATTCCCTCAGTGATAGTCGGGTTTCTTCAGGTCATGGAACACAAAGGCGAGATCTTTGGGTATAGGGTAGGGTAGAAATATAAATATGTACATACATAAAAATCATGGGATAGGCCAAGGGGTGCCACACTATGTGAAAAGTAATCTTGTAACATTTGGGCTTCAGCTTCCCAGATCAAACCAGTCCTCTTTCTGCACACTCTAACCTTGCCCTCCTTCCCTTTAGATGCTGCTGAAGGAGGCGCAATCCCTGCGTGACCGCCTGTGCTTGGGGAGTGATTTGGATGCAACTGTGGAAAAACTCCTGCACGTTTACCAGCAGCTGCGCAATCCGAGCCTTGTAGTCATGTGAGCGCAGGCCTGCCGCAGCCCGTTTTGACTCCAGGTGCCTCCTGGGTGGCCTCACTACTGT
This sequence comes from Aspidoscelis marmoratus, assembly GCA_014337955.1. Taxonomy (NCBI): domain Eukaryota; kingdom Metazoa; phylum Chordata; class Lepidosauria; order Squamata; family Teiidae; genus Aspidoscelis; species Aspidoscelis marmoratus. The sequence goes on from MTQE01002208.1 coordinate 31,794,682, forward strand.
CGTCGCCCAGTGTTTGTGGACTGAACCGGGCAGCTAACTGTGCACCTTTGTGGGCTGAGAGATGCTATAGAGGGGTAGCAAGAAGGGAGGGGTCAGCTGAGTGAACGGCGGGAGTGTTTGGTTCTACTTTGCAAACGGCAAGTACAGGGGTCCAGTATTTTAATTTATTTCCTTATCTCCTTTTCCCCATTTAATGTGGTGGTTTCTTTTTTCCCCAGAGTTCCGAATTCCGGCCTCGTCCTGCTAGATATGGCCAATGCGTCTTGCCAGTTTCACATACAGACAGAGTGTCCAAGTGGGCCTATCTGTTTATGTGTGTGTGTGTGTGTGTGTGTGTGTGATGTATTTTGGCCATGTGTGTCTGCACGTGTGTCATTTGGGTGGCCAGCAAGGTGCTGTAATGGGTGTGGGTGGTGTGTTGTCACTCAGCATTGCTAGTTTAGCTGCTTTTGCTTTTGGTGACAGGTGCTTTGCTATGGCAGGCAGAAACCTGGTGGGTCGCAGGTAGGTGGGTGAGGGACAGGTTTCATTGGCACCACAGTCAGTTTCTTGTCCGCGCCAAACAAAAAGGGCTACGCCTCTAGCTGTCTCATATTAGAAACACTGTGGAAACAACTCAAAACCCGGGCATCACATGCCTAGATCGCTCAGGGGTGCTCTTAGTGTAGCATCCCTTTTTCTAACTGGGCATTTTGCTCCTTTTTTTTGTCATTTCTATAAACAATTCGTTTGTCTATTTCCATGGTGAAGACTCGTGCCTATATATATATATATATATATACTATATATATAGTATAATTATATATGTATAGTATGTTTATATATGTATAGTATATTTATATATGTGTCTGTGTGTGTATACACACACAGATAGGTAGATATCCACATGTGTCTGTGTGTTTCTCTGTGTGCATTTAACTATCTCTTCCTTCTCCAAAGGCCTCATGTCCAGTGAGAAGTTCCCAGTATTTTGTAACGTTTTCCGCGATCACGAGCGCCCCCCTTTCCTGTGCGTTCCGGTTGCGTCGCCTCTTCCTTTCCATCTGCTGGCAGGTGCTTGGCGGCTTGGGCCCCCTGGCTGCAGCCTCCCTGCTGAGCTAATGCAGTGCCTGCTTTAAAAGCTGCCGCCTCCCGATGAATAATTGAAAAGCCATTTGGTGCGCTCGCTGGCTGGCACTAAAGGCCATTAGGAAATGCTCCAACACTCAGGGGTGAAAGATGTTTGCGCTCTCCCATTGCACGGTCCAGAATAATTGATGTCCCTTTGCCCTCTCACCTCTTGAAGAAGTCTTCACCTTAAGCCCCGGAGAGCTCGCTTTGGCAGATGGAACCCTTAGCTTCTTCCCGCTCCCCCATCCCCCTTGAAGCTGCTTGGTTGGCCTGAAAATGGAGAGAAAATGGTCATGAAAATAAAATATTGTTGTGTTTTGCTTTTCTTCTTCTTCTTCTTCTAACTCAGCGGTTCTCAACCTTCCTAATGCCGCGACCCCTTAATGGAGTTCCTCATGTTGTGGACACCCCCAACCACGGGGATAGAGCAGCTGGGAAGTGGGAGGGAAGGGTGGCGGGAGACTTGTTGCGATCCCTCTGAAAGGGTAGTTCGACCCCCAAAGGGGGTCGAACCTGGATCCCCAGGTTGAGAACCACTGTTCTAACTCCTTTTGCATTTTGGATCCCTGGAATGGTGAGTGCTGCAGCTCTGGCCTTTTCCATTTCAGAGCAGACTTGCCCAGAGTTGCTCAAACCGAAACCCCAGGGTTCACGCCGAGGCCTTGCCTTCTCTACGCCCCTTATGAACTAATACAGGCAGTCAGGGCTTCATGGTCAGAGGCAGTAACGCTGTGGGCAAAGTCAGCCGGGGCAAAGCAGGGAGGATGGGTCTTCTCCTTCGGAACGGATAGAAAGAAGAAAGAGAGGAGAGGGTTGTGGCATCCGCTCCTGTGTGCTTTTGGAAAGGTTAAGGCTGAGGAGGCCGCTACTGGTTGTGTCGGTTGCAATTACCCACTCGAGTGCACGTGTTGCCTTTCTCGTCTCCTGCTCAACCAGTCTTGAATGGAGGAACTGACAGATCTGGGTCTTTGGGTCTTCTCAGCCGCCCTGCAGGGCTAACCTAATTGGATTCTAGCCAACCGCCAGTCAGGGATGAGGGTGTGCAGAGAGCCAAGCCCTGCTTGCTTTGTCATTGGCGGAAACCGGCTCCACCAGGAGCGAGAAGTATTTTTCAGAGCGCTTTGCTCAGAGGAGCAGCACAGGCTAGGGCAAAAAGAAGAACATGTTCCTATGCTGCACATAAGTAGAGTAGGAGGTTTAATGAAGCAAAAAGCCATAGGAATAACCCCTTGAGTCCTAATCACCGCTAGCCTGTGTCCAAATTGGAGAGAGTTGCTAACTCGTGCATTTACACTGTGCCTAGCTGGGATTGTTCTGGCAGAGAATTTAGGGAGTATAGCTCAGAAGAACTACTGAACCAGACATTAGCCTCTGCAGTATACACAGGCTCCCCTGTGCCCCAGTAAGTATGCATGGTTTGCTCACACTCTATTTTTGTTATTACAGTTTTTCTCCATAAGCTGATTGAACTAATGGACTTGGATGCTCCTGTCTGCCAAGACATCAGTGCTGCCAAATTGATCTCTGGTCCACTGTTGCATCAGAATGAGTGTTTCTCCCCCTTCCTGCACACCCATAATACCTCTTTAGGATCAGAGGGGATTTATTCAGCGAAAGCACTTATTTTTGCAGCAGCCTTTTGCGCATCACAGCACTGGAACGTAGTAGGGTTGTACCACGCAGTTCCTACCATCGGGGGGCGTCATACCACCAGAATGACTTGCAGGCAGAATAGGTTTCTTGTAGCCAAATGCTGACATGGAACTGCTGTCTAAAATTTCAGTTTGGCTGTGAGTTGATTGCTAGTGGTTGGCCAACTGGATTAGAGTAGCTTTATGGAGTGCCATAGCACACCCATGCTGGATCTGATAGCCTGGAAAGCTGGTAGCGGGTCTTTCAGCGAAAGGTGAGGCGACTGTAGTCCTTCTATAGTCAATCTGCATTCCTATTTCATGCAGCAGGTGGCAGCACATTAATGTACGCAAAACTAGCTCTGCTGCTTCTTTTTGGCAGAAAAAATGTGGTTTTGATCATGCACCTGGTAAGGCTACTAGTTTCTCTTCTGTCTAGATCTCATACAGGCTTACTCTGGTCCTAAAGGGTGGCAGCCCCACTGAGACATTTCACATGTCATTGTAAAGCCGGTGAGCAGAAGAGCTGAGAACTATTAATTTGGCAGCATCTGCAGAACTACAAATTCAACTCTCCCACCCTTTTAAGATATTGACTCCTGTCTCCAGGGAAGCCAGTTGCATGAACACAACTTTAATGGCCTCTGCTCAAATGTTTTGCATCTTTCACTAAAGCTTTTTTTTTAAAAAAAATTGGAGTATGCACAGGCTGTACTCCCTTCTGTGTACTGTGTACAATGAGTAATGAAGGCTCAGTCATGCTGTGTTCCTGTTCGTTTTTCACACTCAGCAGTACACAGCAGGAGCCTCCTGCAGGTTTGCAGAACAACCAAAGCACATTTATTCTTAGTACGATCTGTTCACTCCCTTTGGGTTTACTAGGAGTTTGCACTTCATCTTGAAGCCTCAGTTTACCAGAGTCTGTTTAGTTTGTGCATTGTGTCCGTGCTGTTATCCTGTGCGCTGAGCTTTTCCTAACCTGGTGTGAGTGCTGCTGTGTTAGACCTCCTTTCCCATCAGCCCTAGGCAACAGTGCCAACACTTAAGACTGTGTTCAGGCATAACAAAAGGCACCTCTGAAGCATCGCAGACAGGGTGTGGCCCTCATGTTCCCAGCCCTTCTCTGCTTCACCTTTTCTAGCACAGAGTGCTCAGTAGAGGGGTAGGGGCAGACTGGTGTGTGAACAACCCCACCTCCAAGTCTTCTTTAAGCACTTCTGAGAGGCTTTCCCCCCCTGCTGTGTCTGATTACAGCCTTAAAAGGTTTTGATGAGACGGGTTAAAGAAGGTTCTGTCTTCTTGGATAGGTTGAAAATGTTTTTTACAGAATTAATGGCCCAGTTTCCAGTAATGAATGGATTAGGACCTCCTTAGTACAGTACCTCGTTTAAATCTGAGGGGTGTACGCTCTGTTGACGCTGGTTCAACGCTGGTATCCCACAATAGGCTGATGAAAACAGGTAACTAATTACACAGCCATTGTCTTAACTCATAATTCCTTCCCCCAGGCCATATATTCACGCCTCCACCTCGTTGCCTTGTTGAGTGCTTAAGACTGATTCAAGATCGGAGAAGTCAAAAGGCTTGTACTGTTTGTGATGTTTCAGTTGGGATGTAACAAAAGATTTTGCCCCAAGTGTGGATAAGCACCCAATTTTCCAAGATCCACTTTACAGGTTACATAATATGAAGTATAAACACGAAGAAGAGTTGGCTTTTCTACTGCGTTTTTCTCACCCATTTAAGGGGACTCGAAGCGGCTGACAAAGCTTTCTGTTCTCCCAACAACACTAAGGTAGGTGGGGCTGTGAGAGCTCAGAGAACTGAGACTAGCCCAAGGTCACCCAGCTGGCTTCACGGAGGAGTGTGAAATTAAACCTGGCATTCCCAGATCAGAGTCTGAACCCTTAACTACTAGACCAAGCTAGGGCAACTGCCGTTTGTCCTACTAAGGTTGTAGGGTCTGCAGGAGTTTTCAGACCTTGACCTGTGAAACAAAAACGATGCAGCCACCTTAGGCCTCAGCCCTAAACTGTCCGCTCTAGTCTCATCTGTGCTTGGATGTGGAGCAGGATTGGGCTTGGTTAATACTGGGATGGAAAACCACAAGGAAGTTCACTGAAACTGGAGATAGGCTGGAAAGTAAAAAAATATATCCTCAAAGGTAAAGGCAAAGCTCTTCCCTTTGCTGTCAAAAAACGGCATGGAGTTGAGTTTGACTTGGTGCTACAATATCTTTACGTTTGCCTAATGTTTACTTGGACCCTGCTAAATAATCCCCACCGAGGAGGCGTCGGGAGGACGGCAAAATGTACCTACCGCTGCCTATCAAAGCAACTGAATTTCAAAATAGTACAGTAGGCGGGAGGAGGCGTCTGTCCGCCCAGTCTCATGGGTGGAGCACCTCCCGCTGCTGGGAGGCGGAATTGTAAGTGCAACAAGGCATTGTCGCCCTTAGGAGGCGCTGTAGCTTCTCTTTAGGTTGGCACCGGCAGGCAAACTGAAAGCGATACATCAGGTAACGTGAAGGCGTGGTTCGGGAAGGTCCCGTCTCGCCCAGAAGCAAGCGGGGGGCGCGATGGGCTGGTCCAGCAGCGTGCGTCAGCTTCTGCTTGGTTAGGGTTGCCATATGCGGTCCCGATCCGGTTTCCTTTCATAGCAGTAGAGAAAGGGGGATTTAAATAATGAGCAGCTGCATAGAAAGGGGAGAAGCCGAGAACTCCCGCTTCTGCATGACTGTTAAAGAGACTGGAACCCTGACCTGGATTCTCTTGCACACACGCGCGACCCTCGCGCAGACCCGCGCCTTATAATCATTTAAAAGCAAAGGCACGGGCGGCGCTCGCACTTCCTTCTATCAGAGCAGACGGCGAAGGGGAGCAGAGGCGATTGTGTTGGCAAGCAGTAAGAGTGCGCCGTCCTTTCCAGCGCGGAGGAATGTCCCCCTTGATTAATTCGGTTTCGAACGAGAGTCTCCTTTAGATCTGGAGTCTTCCGGACTGCTGACATGGGGTGGTTCGCTCGTAATTGCTGGCTGCGGTGACTAATGCGCCGTCGCCGCGATTTTTTCCTTATATGGCCTTATTCGAGCTTGTCCCATTTCCCTTTTCTGCAGAAATCCGAAGATGGGTCTTTATATAGCCTGGAGCCAAGTGGCCCGGGAAGAGAGAGAGAATCGCAGCGGCTTTCACTTCTGGTGAATGGACTTTCCCTGACGCTGATTTTAACCCTGTAACTCTCCCAGATCCACCCCATAATTGTGGGATGGCAATACCGCAACGCCGTCCTTAGAAATGATGCTGTTTCCGGGGTGTTACTAAAACCCATAAACTGCTTTGTGGGCCTGCTCTGTGAAGGTGTACCTGCCCCACGCCTTCCAAATGGTATGAAAAGTGATCATTAAATGGGAGAAGAATTACTATATTTTTATTTTAATACTGCACCCTTTTTTGACATAGCCAGTAGTTAAAAGAGGTCTTCCGGTTGACTTCTGAGCGTGCCCTAAACGCATGGAAAGCTCTGTGTTTGGGACGAAAGGGGGTTAACAGATTACATAAGAACGTAAGAGAGGCCCTGCTGGATCAGGCCACAGCCCATCTAGTCCAGCATCCTGTCGCACACAGTGGCCTGCCAAATGCTTTAAAGCAGGTCCAAGGTAGACGAATCATTCCTTCTGTCGGGCTTGATCAAAACAGTCCAAGATAGTGAGCAACCTTCTCACTTCGCCAGGATCTTGCCCCAGGGTTAAGACATTGCACAAGGCAGGAAGGCAGGGAGACATGAATGCATGAAAATGAAAGCTGGATGTTGATGGCACAGTTCCGCACTTAGAATCAGTTCCAAGCTGGAGATGTCAGACAAGCGTTACAATCTTTATGTATGTCTGCTTAGAAGCAAATCCGTTGTGTTCTATGAGATGTTTTCCTGGATACATCCATATACTGTGTGGTGTTAAACTGGAATTAATTTGTCTTAAATGCTACCAGCATCTGAAATATTTTTTTTTTGGGGGGGGGCTTTGCTCATCCTCTTTGCCCAGTGTGGTTAGGTGTTCTGGATGATTTTAAGGTTTGCTAGCTGCTTTGTCACATCTGTATACTTTCTCCCAGGTAGGATTTCGAGGGCTATTTTTAAAAAAATGATCCAACCCACCTATCTTTGCTTTTCAGCTTATACTGGCTTACATTTATATAGAAAATTCAGTGCTGCAACAGCACGCACTGGCTGCAAACTGAGAAGCTGCCTTTCAAAATTGCATAATATCCCATAATACAGCCTCCTTTTTTGCTTTTGGGAAAAGGGGGCAGGCCAGAGTGCTTTCGGGTTGCACTCCCCTGTGTTTTTAACCCACAAATTTAAACATTGGTGGATAGTCAGCCTGGGATGGAAGAGAGGAAAGCTGCCCATCCCATTAGAAGGCAAAGCAGCAACTCCCTCCACTTCACCTGGGCTATTGTCTGGTTGTGAATAGATAGTGGCTTGCCTTTTGGATTTTAAAGGGAAAGTATCATGGAATATCCTCATGAAATTGGATAATTTCTGTTTTTTTAAATACTTGTGGAAGCAAAGGAAGGGAATAGTGCTGTGGCATCAGTATGGAGATGCTGATGAATCCTTTGAGGTGGGGGGAAGTTAGTAAAAGGTGCCTACAAGACTGCCAATTTATTTAACCCCAAGCAATTGTCTTGGAATGTCCTGAACTGTTCTTCTTCAGCACTCAAATGTTCACATCATACCCACCCACCCAGCCAACCAACCTTAATAGGAGCAGCTTCTCCTAGAAGAGATTTTGGGGTTCCCACTTACATGATTGAGATCATCTCAGCAGTTTGTGCTAAGTTCCACACAGAGCCCATATAATGCTAAAGCTTATAAGGTCAATCAAGCCCTTTCTATCTCCCTTGTCTTTCAGTCAGCCTGGTGCTCTTGAACTGATTTGAACCACAATTTCGATCCGTTGTGCTGGCAACTGCTAATTGGCGCTGTAGCCTACACTAAATAGCAAGTACCAGTATTGGCACTAGAGCAAGCTGGGCTAGGACCTTCTAAGCCCTGGCAGTAAAATCCGGAATGAAGGTCTGGAAATGGGGTGCAGGACTGATGGATATGTGGAATCTGGAAACAAAACAAACAACACCCTTGAGCAATGTTTCACAGGCCTTTGCGTGTCATCTCCATTGTTGACTAGCAGGGCATTATTTCCTTCAGATCTTGCAAGCAGACATACTGGGTGGCAACAACGGAAGCAGGGTTTGTAGAAGGGAACTCCTGGTCCATTGCCTTCTAGATACTGCACAGCTGTTTGGGCAGGAAACTCTATTGAGATAGCTTCCTTCCTCTTCAAGTTATTTGTGGAAGGGATATGAAATGTGTAAAGGGCAAATGCTTACAAAGCAGCAGTAGAATCAAGATTGCTTGAGAAGTTGAACAAGCATAAGATTTATGCTCAGTTATCTGGGAGACTACATTCTGGGAAGCCTCTTCATTCTCAGGGGGTCCACCACCAGTTCCCCTTCAGTCTTTAAAAGGAATCCTTGGCTAGCTTGTCCCATCTTTCAAATTCTTGTGTCCTTGCAACCCAGTGTTAAGTCTCATCTCTCTCTCTCTGGCCTTCCCTCCAAAATTTTAGCCAAAAGAGCTCATTGTCTGTGGCTTAGCCCACCCATGGAACATGTTCTCTTCCTGTCAAGGCCCCCTTGGCTGCATTAACTTCCCAGCTGCTGTTTTCACTTGTGGCTTCTTAACTCCATGGAAAGCAGCAGAGGCAGCAGTTGATAGTGCTGAGCTCCACATGCAAAGCCCAGCCTAGGATTCTTCTGCCAGAGTCTTCTGTAAGAGAGAAGTATTAGAACTGGACTAAAGGGAGCAATGCAAGAGATTTCAGAGGAGCTGCAGGTGCAAACTCTGAAATGAATTTGGCAGAGCAGAGAAAGGGGAGATGAGAATGTTCTTGCTCTTCTGATTTATTGGGGGAGTATTACTGCATTTCCAAAACATCACAAAGCTCTTATTAATATAACAAGGTAAGAATTGGTAGAGACTACCAATTGCGGTTGCGTTTTTTGCTCCTTATCTAGACTCTGAAAGCTTTTGACTGGGGAGTGCCTAACGTGGTCTTTCACATGTTGCTGAACCACAATTCCATCATTCAAGTCCCCCGATAGTGATGGGGTTGGGGATAGGGCAACAGCATCTGGAAGGCTGCATTAGCCATTCCACACTAGGCTAAGCAACGACAGCCAGGAAGAAAATCTCCATTGCCTCCTGCTCCTCTTTCCCTGACGTGCAGCATATTAGCTGGAACTTTGGCCTTTTTACTGAGAATCATAGGAGCTCATAACATGTGGTGTTGCTGAAGGAGATAGAGGGAAGGTGAGAGAGAGGACAGGGTGGTTATTCTAACATTAGGCCTCTGTCACTTTAAGCCTGACTGATCCATCACAGTGTCTTCCTGCCGGGAGTCTCATTAGGATGCTGCTGCTAAAAGCAGGTACACAACACCTCCGGGAAAAGGGTGAGGGGTTCAGCTACCCTTCCCAGAAAGGTCCTTTCCCCTGAAGGGTGTCTCTGGAGTCCAGGAGAGAGCACTATGCTTCCCCCCTCATACCCCATCTCTCTGTCCATTTCGAGCTGGCTTGGCTGCCATGCTGGTTGCTACAGCATCTAAAGTGCTACGCGGTAGGGTGTCAGTACTCCCAGAGCGTGGCGCGGTGCAGGGTCTCGGCATCGGCACGCAGGGTTCCAGCTTGGTCTCCTCTAAGGTATTTGCCATTCTTCCCTTTGATGGCCACCCGGCTGCACTCACGGAACTCAAAGAAGAAATCCTCCGACATCTCTCCATCGCTGCATACAGTGCCATTGCTGGCCACGTACCAGAACCTGCCACCAAGCCCTAGGAACGTTGAATGGGCAGAGGTCACCAGATTATACATAAAACAACACAACCGGCCCACCTCAGCTTTCATTCCCTCTCCTGCTCTTCTTTTTTAGAGTTCCCCTCATCAGTGTCTCCTCCTTGAAAAACGTCCAGAAGTTTGAGATCATTAACAGATGTCCAGCTTCACTAAGGCTTGAAAAATAGGATGGAAGTCTCTAGCAGAAATGGAGATAAGTTTTGAGGAGGGAGAGAGGCCGAGCGATGCCTTTCCAGATGTTGCTGCACTGCTATTCCTATGAGATCTAAATGGTTTGGCCAATTTTAAGGAATTATGGGAAGGACTCCAGACACAGCATAAACCACTGCACACAGAACTGGATTAAGAAGAAGAAGAAGAAGAGTTGGCTTTTCTACCCCACTTTTCTCATCCATTTAAGGGGACTCAAAGCAGCTGACAAACCTATTCTTCTCCCCACAACAGACACCCTGTGAGGTAGGTGGGGCTGTGAGAGCTCAGAAGAGAGCTGTGACTAGCCCAGGGTCACCCAGCTGGCTTCGTGGAGGAGGGTGGAATCAAACCTGGTATTCCCAGATAAGAGCCCAGCTCCTTAACCACTAGACCAAACTGGTTCACAGTTCTTCTGAGTGTGCTGTGTTTAAAAAAAGTGACATTTTTTTGGCAAAAAAGGAGGAGGGCTTTCTTAATACTGGTTCCTACACCATGCAAAGACTTCTGATTGGAACTATAGCATGCATCTCCTTCCAGATGCTCCTGCAGCTGATGAAAACTTACCTATTTAGACAGGCATTCTTGGATATTAGTGAACAGGAGAGATTACGGGATTTGTTTTTAAATTGTACTGCTTCTGTTTGTAAGCCACCTTGCAATTAATGAAAAGTGGTCTAAAAATAAACAAAACCGTTAAACTACATTAAGCTACCTGTAAAATCAACCATTATGCCTGGTTTAAATAAGCAAAGCTGCCCTCTAGGGAAAGGCAAAACCAGAAACCACTTTGAAACATAATGGAATAGCAGGCTCAGTCAGATAGAATGTAGCAGGTTCATTCTCAGTTTTGACTATGGCAGCCTCAAAGGGCTTCCGCATATACCCAGAAAGCAGCCTGATCCTCCAGGGAGACAGGCCTACATGGCTCACCATTGTGAAGTTCCCTGTCTGGAATCCATTAATTGGATTCATTGCTGGGAAATGAATGTGCTTGTAGCATCCCTCCCTTATTTGTTCTCTCTTCCTCACATGTACCTAGGGTACATTTGCTACATAATTATTTTGTCATGTCACCTCCCAGTCCTCAGCCAATTACCTTTAATCTGGTAAGCGCCATCACTGAAAATAATTTGGAAGACATCATAGATGGAGCGGTTGGCGTCCAGCAGGTTGGAATTGCGATGGTAGCACACAAAGCCATGAGCCCCTCGAAGAACCAGGATAGGCCGGTTGATGAGCTTGAGAACAAATTCTTCATCCTCCCCTGTGGTCAGATAACTGTAGGTCAGTGAGTTATGAGGCTAACGTGATTCTGAAAAGCTAGGAACCCAAAATGTGAAGTGTGAATAATTTTGTACCAGATCTTAACCAAAATATATCTAGGATTGCTTTCCCAGCTACAGGTATAATTTGAGGAAATGTTTATGCCGTTTCACAACTGGTATGCCTGATTTTAAATGGAAACTGTTAAGTAGGCTAATCTGTCTTCGTACCTACCTTTCAGTTAGGTCTCTGAACTAAGGTTGACCTCCAAGGTACTTCTGCAAATTCCTTGCTGTTCTAGGCTTTGGGGACTGCTAGCAAATTCATCTCTCTTGTTGAACAATCTCTATAATAGATTGCTCATTATACTGAAAATGGATTATTGCTCAGGCTGCTTTACCATATAAAATCAAGGTTCTTCTATTCTTGGACTCAGTGTATGGAAACTAGCCAGTCTTTATACTGAGCAGGTGTCACCTGTTCTGGAAGCAGGCAATGGCACATCATGCATATTTATGCATCTTGTAACTATGTTTCTTGAGACTATCCTTTCTTGCTATCATGTCTTTTACCTGGTTTTGATTGGAGTAACAGAAGTATTAATATTGGCTACTGTCTGTAAATAGCTCCTTTAAAACTCTCCTGTAACTCCCCTGCAAACATTGCATTTCATCCATGTAACCTGGGCTGGTTAACCAGTGTTGCTATTGCGTACCCCCTGAGCCGTGGCCAACTCCTGATTAGCTGCCTGGGGACCGCTATGCAGTTTTCTTGACTGAGATGCAGAAATGGTTTACCACTGCCTGCTTCTGAGGAGAGGCTGGGAATTGAACTGACAACCCCTTGCTTTCCAGGCAGTTTGCTCTACTGCTAAGTTACTGCCTACCTAGATTTTATTGGACTCCAGTTCTAGTCAGAGGATGGGAGTGGTTTTCCAAACATATCTAATCACAGGTTGGCTGTTCCAGTATAGCCACTTCCCCATGTACCAGCTCCTACTTTATATCCACACTGCTTTGCCAATTGTTTCAAGTAACCAAATGGTTGCACTTGTCTATAATAAAAGGTGCTAGGGCAGTGCTTCTTGGGCTGAGTCCCCAAAAGACTTATTTGCCTCTTTGGTCTACCTCTACTGTCACTGTATTCAAGCGGACTTTAAAAGTGCCCTGCACTTCCGGAATAAGCGTCCGCATGAGGCTCAGCAAAATGTGCATTTAAAAAGCACCTTCCGTCCCCACAGAAGCGTGTTTTCTTTCCCCGCATCTTTTTCTCCCCGCCCCCTCTCTTGTTCAGAGGAAAAATAGCCAGATCTCCGTCCCCCGAAATGGCTTCCAGTGCCAGCAAAGCAGCACTTATTTTCACTCTGTTCTCTGTTTGGCTGCAGCCATCAGCCGCTCATTTACTCTTAACACTTTCACAGATCACCCACTTCACACCTGATAACAATGTTGCAATTCTGACCTTTACAAAGGAAAGGGAGGGAAGTTGCAGCATTTCTGGGAGGCGTGTGAATGCTTTATGGCTGTGTGTGCACGCAGCAATCCCTGCCTTCTTTTGCCACAGAGCGTCCTCAAGGTAAATGTTGTGAGGAAAACCCACGACTTTCATAAAGAGCGCTAAAACTCTTCTTTAAAAGGCATGTATTTTGTTGCGGGTTTTCCTGCTTTTGTAGCGCTGGAAGCTCG
>MTQE01002208.1:31808740-31824390 GCA_014337955.1 Aspidoscelis marmoratus
TATATATATATATGCTTATTGAAACCAATGGGATCCATTGCTGCATAAGGTTGGGCTGTAGGCGTGTCTGTATCTCCAAAGCTTTATCGTGTTACTTGCTTTGTTAAATATATTCATAGGAAGAGCAGAAAGGGTCACAGAATTTTCCTGTGATCTGCAAAGCATCAGCAGATCATGTCCTTTTTAGCAGCAGAGTGAGTGTACATTTAGATAACATTTGCACAGCAGTCCAAGGGTTAAGTATGCTCCCTGTTAATACATTCCTGTTGCTTTATACTAATCTGCATTTGTCCAGCTTTAACCTTCAGCCTTTGGTTCATGTTTTTCTGGATTAGAGAGTCCTTATATGCTCCAAGACCTCTTGGAAGGGAGGGGGGGGGGAAGGATCAAGGATTGCCACACACTTCAAGTGAAGTGAGGGCACAAGTAGATGAGATGGCAGAGAATCTGTGACTCAATCGCCTGTGTATTTTATCAGCAGCTGAACTGGACTAAAGGAGAGAAGGAGAGGTTGTCCTTTCCATGATATTCTCTCTCAACAGAACAAAATCCCTGAAGCTTTTCTGTTCCATCCAGGGCAGGAGAAAGAATTTAGGTACACATATGGCACCTTTCTGATGAACAGTTGTTTGGGAGCAGGAACAGAGTGGATGCTGTTGAACTAAGATCTTGAAAAATGGTTTCCTGGAGACATCTGCTTGCCCATTTGGGAGAACAGGTTGCTAGGTCAGATGGATTTTGGTTCCATCTAGCAGAGCCTTTCTTATGTTCTTCTGGTTTCTGTAAGTTAAATTCCATAAAGCAAATAGCTGCTGGAGAACATTTTAACCCAATGGAAAAGAAGTTAATTTTATACTTTCCTCCCAAACACTCAGTCCACCCTTTTCTGATTGGTGCTTTTCATCTCCAAAATACAACCTTGTGATATGCCTGGTGGCCTCAAGGTGCACTTAAATTTGTTGTCAGGAATCCACAAGAGCCATGTGTTTGCGTGCAGGATTATGCACCAAAGAGAGCATGCAACATACAATATTCAGTCCAGCCCTCTTTGTTACTATGAAACATTTGTATAGCTCATTTCTAAACTTTCTCCACCTATGTACGTACTTCAAAAATCTTGGGAGTAAAGGGTCTGTCTAGGGCAGAGCTTTCTAAGAGGTAAGGTAAGGGGCAGATTACAATTATGTGCAGAAAATCACAGGGCTGAAAATGAAGTCCTGGCTGTAACCCTGAAAATCAGTGCAATGCAGTGTTGGGTCACCAGGCAATTCTGAGTCAGGTTCAGTATAAGGCCAGTTCCTTTGTTCTTTTTGTTTGGTGGTGGTGCTAGCAGAAGCAGCATTCCTCTTTTTAAAAAAGTCTTATACAAGAACTGCTAGTGCTGCTGAAGTAGGAGGCACAATCATGGCAGCATTAGGAGAAACAGCTTTATCTTTCACCAATTAGTACAGGAGTGCTATAGGTAACTAGAACTTGTGAGCCTCTCTTTGCCTAATGGCAAAGAACTGTCTACCTAATGGCAAAGAATGGGGGAGCTGTAGTCCAGAAACATCTGGAGAGCATAGCTTGCACATCCTTGATCTCATATGGAACTGAAGAAGAAGAAGAGTTGGCTTTTATACCATGCTTTTCTCAACCTTTTAAGGGGTCTCAAAGCAGCTGACAAGCCTTCAGTTCTCCCCACAACAGACTCTCTGGGAGGTAGGTGGGACTGCGAGAACTCAGAAGGAGAGCCGTGACTAACCCAAGGTCACCCAGATGGCTTTGTGGAGAAGTGTGGAATCAAACCCAGTGACTATGAGATATGAGTCCAGCACTCTAATCACAGGACCAAACTGGCTCCTCAGCTGATGGGCTGGATCTCCCTAATTAATCACTGGCTGACTTAAGGTGAGTAGCAGAATTATACTGTACAAATCATAGAATCATAGAATCATAGAATGATAGAGTTGGAGGGGACCTCCTGGGTCACCGAGTCCAACCCCCTGCTCAAGGCAGGATCTCCTAAACCATCTCAGACAGATGGCTGTCCAGTCTCTGCTTGAAGACCTCCATCGAAGGGGAACCAACCCCTGCAAATTAAAGTTTGAGTGAAAATGGCTTCTGATAAGTTGAAAAGTGCTGAGCTGGTGTATGATCATATTATGTGATTATTTGCACCTTGTTTGATGCATTCAAGAACTGCCTCCATGCTGTCTTTACAAAAACAAACATCAGAATAGGCATTGTGTACCATACTGAGCATGGCTGTTTCAATACTTGATTCTCATTTGACCACCAATGGCCAAACCTGCCTGGAAAGGTGTACTCTAATGTGGGTACAAGGCCCAGATGTGATTGCTGCTGGATGGGACATAGTAGACAACCTCTGGCTTGCCCTCCGTGTTCTAACAGTGAATATATGCCAGTGGCCCTGCTAGGTTAGGGAGATGTACTTCAGGTGGCATTTAGCCATTGCAGCAGGGGAAAGGTGGTACCAGCCACTGGAGATGCTGGGGTTAAGAAGCATTTGGGTTCCACTGATGCCCTCCCCACTGCCTGATGGAGAACTGTATCCAACCCAGGCCTGGCTTGTTGCCCTATGACCACGAGTTTCGAGTCTTTAAGTGTTTCCTCTTCAGTGGGTGAAGAAGGTCAAGAACATGAGATACATGGTGCACCAGGAAAGAGACCTGCAGATGCTTTACTCTGTCCATGGTCCTTTTTGTGCTTGAAGGATTGAAATGGCTGTGCATGCTCTGGCTCAATGAATTTGTACACCGCAGAGGTGCTTCCGTACTGGAGTTGAGCATACCTGAGCATCTGTACTGGAGTGAATCATACCTGAGCATGTGTGGCTGCCATGTTCTTCGGTAAAAACTGCTCCACAGCTATAGTAGGAGCACCTATGGCTCTCCTAGTATAGTCCTGCCTGGGGCCTGGGCGGAATAGGGCACCTGCAGCTACTCTGTCATACACCACATTGTCCAGTTGCTGTAACAATAGCCCCCATGACTGTTGCTGCAGAGAGGGGGACAGAAGTGTTCACACTTCACCCAGACCCAGGTAGATCTGTGTGAAGTTTGCGATGGGCACAATGCAGATGCTGACCACCATCCCTGATATTAACTGTTGTGGGATAGTACCCCATGACAGTTAAGTGTGAAAATACCCCATCTCTTAACTCAGTAAGCAAAACTGACTTTATGCCAGCTGGGTGGCTACCACCATCATCACTGCTACCTTCTATCACTGCTCTAGTCAAGGGTAGGGCATGAAGCTCATGACCAACTGTTGGAGGCCCCTCTCAGATCCAGGTCAAGGAGGAGAAAGAACCCCATCTGATGGCTTAGAATTTATGTGTATAGGTTATTGTACATGCCTCATATCACGTTCAATCACACTCAATCAATTTGGGACACACTAAAAAAAAAGCTTCTTCAAACAACACCTATTTAGACTATGGGATATTTTAAATCCCAAGATGTGATGGTTCTAAACTTAAATGACATCAAAACAGAATTATGCAAATTCTAATTCTGCTGTTCATGATAAGGGGGATACTGTTCTTGGAGTGAAAGGCAATAAGTTTCTAAAAACACTTGCTGGGAAGTATAACAGAGCTATGGTCCTCAGGTTCGCTTATTGGCCTCCCATATACAACTTAGTGGTGACTGTGAGCCACAGCAAGGTGGAATCAGCTGGCTCTTTTCTGACTGAATAGGGTCTTTCCATAGCTTCACAAGCCAAGTCATGTTGGCTCTCCACAGCCTTTTCACCATAATCTGGCTTTTCGAATCCTGAATATGTAAGAACTGTGGACATTTCTGCACTTTCTTTTCAGTGGACCACTCCAGTGGGGCTGGATCAGTTGGAACAGTCTACCAACTAAACTTGTCCATGTATCCTAGAATGCTGCCTGTGTTTGCATGGCTGTTCCAGGACAGCCAACGTGCTTGCATGAGCTTCAGAGTTACCGTCTGATATTTCTGACAGCCAGGAATGAACGTCCCAGGCCTCAGTCTCAAGGGAGCCATTTCTGGGGCGTGCTTTGTTGTGCTGCCAAAATGGCTCATTTGCTAAATCAGAACACAGAGGCATGTGTTACGTTTGCACCTCTGTGTGGCCCAGTTCAGCATCTGGTAGACCACTAGTGGACCTTTTAAAAAAAGTATACCACTGTCTTGGACTAGGTGGCCATTTTGGGTGACCTAGCCTGGTCTATACTCTTTCCAATCTGGACAGATTATTCTAGCAGGATGAGGCCCCTCTGGTCCTCACCGGTCTACAGTAGAAAGAGTCCCTGAAGAGGACTATAAATTGCACCTATACTGAATCATCAGTAAGTGTACAAAAAGCCTGT
This sequence comes from Aspidoscelis marmoratus, assembly GCA_014337955.1. Lineage (NCBI taxonomy): Eukaryota > Metazoa > Chordata > Lepidosauria > Squamata > Teiidae > Aspidoscelis > Aspidoscelis marmoratus. The sequence continues at coordinate 31,813,083 of MTQE01002208.1, forward strand.
GGCTACAAGATGAGGCCACAGTCCAACTCACACTTCAGCTGCTGTGGCTTGAATGCCCCCATGTGACACCAGTGTCCAGTAGTTGCCTGTGTTGGAATGGAAGATGCACTTCTTGGTTTCCTTGTCAATTTGCATCTGGAAGGTCTCATGGTGTGTCTCTTCATCTTGATTGGCTGAGACGTTGACACCTAGAGGGAAGGATACTCCCGCATAGAACTTTAAGAGTGATTACACACAGACCCTTCACTGGTGATACGACTGACAGCAGATGTGGATCTGCAAGGGGAAGCGAAGGGCGGTGCTCCTCCAAACACCAAGAGGTAAATAAAATAAGCACAGGAAAGTCAAAGCAAAATGTTAATTAATAGCCAACTCTTGCTTCTCATTATTTATCCATAAATTTGTTAGATATGTTACATAGAAAGCCTAACTGCCTTGTAGCAAGGCTATAATACCATAATTCCTACAATAAAATGATGAGCTATAAAATCAAACCCTAAAAGGAATAAATAACAGTAAATCAACTCAGAGATTGTGAATGGCAGAAAAAAAGGTGGGCTTTCTAAGTGTTATTTCCCTTTCTCCCCCGAAATGCTAAAGCCTAACTATACAAGATCAGTAATTATAAAGGTCTTAGTTCCTTGGGCCCTAAATATTTAAATGAATGCCTTTTCCCACCTCCTTCAGTAGTTGAGAGAGTGGGGACCCAGGATAGGGCTTTTTCAGTGGTGCCCCCTCCCAGATTGTGGAATGCTCCCTCCTCTTGATTGAAACAAACATCTTGCCCTTCTCATATTCAGTTATTATTTTAGTATCCTATTATTTTAATTTGTTTATTTTATATTTTGTTTTATATTGCTGTCACCTGTCCTGAGACCATCAGGTATAGGGCAGGATAAAAATTCAAATAAAATAACTGCACAAATGGTTGCACAAGTAAGCACAGGTGTGTGCCTGTTGAAGCAGGATGTCAGCAGGGAGTAAAGGATTAAAATATTTTTCTTCCCAGACTGATCCCATGTCAGATTGGAAGCACCTGCTGTTCTCTGGCTAGTGGTGGGGAGAAGGAAAAGAAGAGTTGGCTTTCCTACCCTGCTTTTCTCACCCATTTAAGGGGACTCAAAATGGCTGACAAACCTTCTATTTTTCTCTTCACACCAGACACCCTGTGAGGTAGGTGAGGCTGTGAGAGCTCAGAAGAGAGCTGTGACTAGCCCAAGGTCACCCACCTGGCTTCATGAGGGAGGGCGGAATCGAACCAGGTATTCCCAGATAAGAGTCCGGCTCCCTAACCACTAGACCAAACTAGCTCACAAGAGCAAGTCTATATAGTACAGTTTTATCTCAGGCACCTCCACCAAATCTCTTATGACATTTACTTCTTTCATTCCTGTATGACAGACAGGGAAACACTCCTGAGATGTAGCAATTTGTGTCCAGACCCCTGGGAAGCTCCTGACACCTTTAACCCAGGTCCACAGGCCATCACATTATGTAGCATTATGTATTACATGGAATGTGGAGAACAACTCGGAGATTATTTGGAAGGAGGAAGCTCCCACTCCCTGGGATGCTGCACCACTTTGCCAGTTAGCCAGCAGCACCTTGATCAGGAGCCAAGGTGGGAGAGGAGGGGTGAGGGAGGAAGGAGGAGGCAGAATAGACAGCTCTGATTGCCTTTGGTTGGTTCTCAGGATTAACTTCATTCATTCTTCCTATAGATAGACAGAAAGCATAGTGTATTGGATCAATCCACTGGATTGGGATCTAAGGGTCTCAGGATTCAAACCCCTATTTGGTCACAGGAACACAGTGGGTCACCTTAATCAGATCACTGTCTCTCAATCTCTCTTACCTTGCAGGTCTGTGACAAAGAAGAAATAAGATGTGTTGCCTTGAAGAGGAGTTGGCTATAAACGTAAATAAACAATACTACACATTCCTCCCTCTACATGTAGTTAGATGGTGCCCAGGACAGGTTTTGCATGCTTTTTCCTGTTTTTTGATACTTTGATGTCTTTTTTAAACGGATTTGCCCTAGTCACACTTACAAGTGTGCTGTGCGCATTCTGTAAGTTTTTTGTGTCATCAAAATAACAGCATCCCTACTCCAGAAGGAGTATGTCATAGATTAGTGATGGGTAACCTTTTGAGCTTGGTGTGTCAAAATTCACAAGAAAACCTAGCTTAACTCGGGTGCTGTGTCACTTCCAGAAATATCCATAATTTTGTGATATTTGTAGCTCTAGTAAGAAAGTTATATTTTTGATATATGTATTTTATTAAAAGCAAAAATGAATAATTCTTTACATTTGCTAAATCTTCAATTGAAAGTTGGTATTTCGTACACTTTAAGAACAAGCAAGCACTACAAGCCCAGGTGCCAGGGTGACCAGGTGTGTCACCTAAAAGGGCTTGGCGTGTCACCTGTGACACGCGTGTCATAGGTTGGCCATCACCGTCATAGATACTACAAATGTTTTCAAAAGTACAAACATTGGAATTGTATGTCTATGGTGAAGAAGATTAGGAATCCTCTTGATGTACGAAGGGTACCCCAGGCCATCCTGGTTCAATCAAGAAACTACACAGTACCAGCTTGGTAAGTCTTCTTCCTTGCCTGGTATCTAACCAGACTTGTCTGGCACAGACTTTAAAGTAGGTCATCAGATTAAAATCTTTCATTCATGGTTTCTCCCTGAGGGAAACTCACATCGCAAAATAAACAAGCATTTCTTTCTTTTCCTTTTTCTTCTTCTCCATGAAAATTCCCTGGATAATAGTAATTTTGCTTTACCCTGTGGATTACTACTGTATGTAATAAAAGGGTCTGGAGGCTTTTTAGCACAAGCATCACTGAAAATCTTACATATCTAAAAGCTGACAGGCCCTAAGTCAAACTGTCAAGAAGACCCCTTGAACTAGTCAGTTTTTAGAGGACAGTGGAAATACTGCACACAGGTTAGATCCTCAATTCCTTTCTGCATTAGGACTCATTACAGATTATATCCCAGATTAGGGACCTTCCATATTATTGTTGCACCCAGGGCTTGTTATAATCAGCACTAGCATAGCCATGGCTGAAATAAGACCCAGTTCAGAATGGGCCTCACTCTTGTTTGATAGCCCAGTTCTGATCTGAAGTGCCTTATCTCCATGCCTTTTCCCCTTCTCTTTAAATTGCTTACAAGATCATGCACTAAGCATGCTTTTAAGTTCCATTCAAGCCTATCTGCTATTTTGCTCCTCAGGTGCTGGATATTCTAAGGAATGAATGGAAGGCTTGGCATGATTCACCCTCAAGTTACACCAAGCCATTGTCTTGAGAATTCAGATAGCTAAATGGTGCTGAGCTGCTTTGGGCTGAATCAGCTTGGAGTGGTTCTGAGAGCTGAAGTACCCACACCGCTGATCTGGACGGTAGCTTGGCACTTGTTTTTGTTTCTGCTTAGTCGTTTAGTCATGTCTGACTCTTTGTAACCCCATGGACCACAGCATAGCTGGCCTGTCTGTCTGTCTTCCATTGTCTCCCAGCGTCTGTCCAAACTCATTTTCATTGGTTCCACAACATCACCCCGACCCAGAGCGAGGGAATATATTGCCATTACATCACCACTAAGGTGGGGGTCACCTCGTGTATCTGTCTCATGTACACATCCCATTTTTATCTCGTTTTCATCCCGTATGTATCCGTACAAATGCGTACAGATATGAATAAGATGTGTACAGATATCCATACACATACGAATGTCTGGATAATTCGTACAAATGATTCAAAAATTTGAAATTTGTTTGAATGTTTTCAAATTTGAATGTCCAAATTTGAATGAATTCGATTGAATTTCGAATGTTACTAATATTCAGGCACATCCCTCCTGATGTGAACTTCTTGGGCTTCCTCCAGATGGCAGGAAGCAAATAAGGTAGCTAAGAAGATCCTGCCATTGCCTCTCACTCTTCTGCCAGGCATGGGAGACAATTGTGAACGCTTGTCTGCCTGCTGCTTCCAGGATTGGTTCTCTTGAAAATACCCAGATGTTAGCCAAACACCCACCCACTTCCTTTTGTTTTTTCTTATGCTCTTGACTAGCATCTGGTATTTTCAAGAGCAACAATCTTGGGAGGAGCAGGCAGACACAGGTAAGCATTTGCTATCACAGGAAATCTGGTATCATAGCCTTAATGTCCTGGGATCATACTGGGAATGCCACAGATGTGCGTGGAATTCCTGATATAGTCCTGAAAGAATCATGGATCTTAGCCTTGCTGTCCAGGTGTCTAACAGTTCAAAAGCACCATTGATTCTTCAGCACTCAGTCTTCATCTCCAACACTCACAGCCATATGGGAGATCATAACTTTGACTATACGGCCTTTGTCAGCAAGGTGATGTCTCTCTTTTTAATATGCTATCTAGGTTTGCCATAGCTTTCCTTCCAAGGAGCAAGCGTCTTTTAATCTTGGCTTCAGTCACTACTGCAGTGATCTTTGAGTCTAGGAAAATAAAATCTGAGATTCCATTTCTCCCTGCTCTATTTGCCAGGAAGTGATGGGACTAGATGCCACGATCAGTTTTTTAAAAAAATGTTGAGCTTCAAGCCAGATTTTGCACTATTTTCTTTCACTCACAGCAAGAGATCTCTTTACTCTCTGCCATCAGAGTGGTACTGTCTGCATATTCGGGGCGGGGGGGGCGCTTCTAAGGCCATTTGCTGGGATTCTAGAGCAAGAATATGTTTGTCCTTGTCTCTGCTTAGGATGCCCATGAGACAAGATGGACGTGCTGTGTGTCACTGGGTCTTGTGCCCATGAAGATGGGAGGTGGCCTGTCCTTGACAGGGTTGTAATGCCCTGGAAGGGACAGGTGCAAAATTTAGGGTGCTCTTACTCTGCACTAATGCTTGAAGCTCAGGTGGAAGCCATGGCCAAGTGTGCCTCTTCCCAGCTACAGCTGGTTTGATAGCTAAGGCCCCTTCTGGACGGAGATGATTTGGCCACAGAATATTGGCCACAGACTAGAATATTGCAATGCACTCTACATGGGGCTGCCCCTGAAGACAGCTTGGAAGCTGCAGCTGGTGCACAACCCAGCTGCTAGACTGCTGACTGGAATAGCTGGCCAGATGCATTTTATGCTTGTCTTAAAAGTGTTGCACTGGCTGCCAATTTCTACCGAGCCCAATTCAAGGTGCTAACATGGGCCCCAAATATCTGAAGGAACACCTTCCATATTGACATACCTGTGCCCTAAGATCTGTAGACGAGACCTCAATAGCAAAAGGGGTGGGCAGGGCACCTGGGATAGGGCCTTTTCAGTGATGGCTTCCAGATTGTGGAATAGTCTTCCTCCTGAGTTGCATCAGGCACCTTCACTCCATGTGTTCAGAAGAACTGTGATTACTCTGATCTTCTTTGCCTAAGAAAGGGAACAGCTTTTCCTCCAAACATCCAGGCACTGTTATGGTTTTCATGTGTTCATTTTATTTGTTGTAACCCGCCCTAAGACCTTTGGGTATAGGATGGGATCAAAATCCAAGCAACCAAATACATTTGCTGGCCTATTGGAAGTAGCACTCTAGCAGATTTGTCTTTTAGGATTTTAACACATCCATCTGCCTTAATGTTGGCAATGCTTCCTAAAGTCCACTTGACCTCACTCTCCAGGATGTCTGGCTCTAAGCTGATGACAGCGCCATCATGGTTATCAGTGGTGTATGAGAGTAAATTGTCCCAGACCTTCTCTAGTTCTCCAGCATAGGGAAAAGTATAAGGTGATTTCCCAGTCCAGTGCATTACCATGCACAGATATCCTCAAATGCTCTGCAGTCTTTTTATGGAGGACTCTAATGGAATTTGCAAAGCATCAATAGTCCATGGGCCACAATCTGAGATAGAATAACCACTTACGTATCACCTAGAAGAAATGTGTCAGTGAAAAACTGCAAAAAGGAAGGGCAATGATTTGAATAACATTTGCATATAACATTTTAGAAAAACTGACTGCTGTTTCAATAGAAATACATCTCATCATAGTGTGAAGACTATTGCCAGGATCACACTTACAGGACAGGACTTGTCTAGACAAGTCCAGGCTGGTCAAGATCAAGGCAGGTAGGGGAGAACATCTGCATGTTCATTAGACAAAGAACTCCACATTAGCCAATGGGCATTACAGCATATTTATTTTATTATAAAATATGGCATAAAGATTGGAGACAGGAAGATGCTCCTCTTCTAAAACCTGTTACCTGATATAGTTTGGCTGATTTATACTGATTGGAGCTAAAACTGGATGTTTACCTGAAAGGATCCATTTTCGAATACATCAAGTTTTACCATGCCTCTTATCTTCAACTTGTATCTAACAATCCCTTGCCACTGTGGAGCCTCCTCTGTGTCTGGATGTTGGCAAAAGTAATTTGTGTTGATTATCATTCTGGTAGCCGGATTTAGTTAGGACAGATGGAAGAAGGTTGTGATCAGACACAGCAAAAGGAAAGAAGCATCTCTGAGGTGGCATCAGTCTGCCCCTCCCCCTTTCATGTGTGCTGGAAAAGATGGATTAGAGAAGGATTGGGAACATGAGGGCCACACACTGTCTCTCTCTGAGGCATCACTTTAATTATGCCAGAACATAGCCTAAGGCTTTTGATTGTGCCATTACTCCAGTTCTACAGTCTGATGGTCATGAGTCTCACCTGGATGCCTTTATCAGAATTTCTGCACAACCATCTTTGAGCACATTCCAGGAACACTGGCTAATGCTCCAAATGGAAGGGGGTGGAACCTTCTCTCCTATCATCCTAAAATTATACCCACACTGCAGTCTTCACCATCCAAATCCATTCTTCTAGTCTGATCCAAGGGCATTCCCTTCCCTCATTGCTGCACTTAATCCTCAGTCATTTTAATTGGCCTCATTAATCTGATTGCTATTGTTTCCATCTGGCTGACACACAAGCCCCTATTAATAACTTGCCAGTGAGCGTCACCAGCTCCTAAGTGGGTTGGAACAAGCAAAGGAATATTGTGAGCCTCTGCACCAGCTATTACCCGTTGCCAACCAAGTGAGGGTCTTGCCAATATACTGATTATCTCTGCCATCCTGAAATCCCTGTGGGTATGACCAAGACTTGGCAAAGAATGCAAAGAAAGTTTTGGCCTGTTTAAAAATCCCTTGTGCCAAGAGGGAGGGACAGTCTGACACCAAGGTATCATCTTCATCTGTCAACAGCTTTCTCACTTTTCTAGGTTTCATCGCCAAAGGATACGTTATGATGGAACAAAAGAGTAACACAAGTGCATTGGAAGAAAGGTGAAGTGGTTTGTCAGAACTGAGTGATATGAATACAGCTGGCAGAGGAAACCTGATGGAAAGGAGCTGGCATTAAAGGAATACAAGCACAGTGCTGAGAATTATCTAGGAAATGACAAGACAAGCCACTCTTTCTTAGGATAAGTTCAAAGCAGAGAAGATTGTAGCTGACTGAATCCTTCTAAGCAGCTTCTCCTGTAAGTGGTCACTTCATCTGGGCAGTGTAACTTCCCGAGTGGTGAAGACCATGGCTGCCACTGCTTCTGCTACTACTTCCTCTTCCTTAGTAGCATGTCTGGTGATTAGTGACAATGAGAGGAGAGGATAGATACTGTTCACAATTAATCTTCTTTTCAATGAGGGTTTCTGTGCTGCCTCTGCAGTGATGGAAGTGCTTTTAAATATTAAAGGCACCCCATTAGGAATGTGCACAGATATTTGTAACACTTGATATTTGTACAAACTCAGACATTCATATATGAATCGAATGTTATGACATTTGTATGAATGCTTTGCAACATTTGTGAACCAGAGAGGTGGGAAAGCGCCTGTGCCAGTCGCATAAGCAATAGATCCGGACTGCATTCGACATGGATTGAGAGGGGATTTAAAGTCAATTCAGGGCAGATTTGATGCTTTCAGAGTGGATATGTTACAGGATACGTATCAGATATTCATACGAATTTGTACAGAGACATTCATATTGAACAGAATCCTACCACATTTGAAGGGGATCTGTTAGAACGATTTGATGCTAATTGAATGCAAAAAAACCCATTCTTGCACAATAGTGGCAAAAAGGCAACATCCCTCCAATGATCCAAAGTGGACTATAAAGCTGCCACCCCACATTCCACTGTGTTCACCCTGGTATTTTGAAAAATACCACTGGTGCGCACATAGTAAACACTGACAAAGATATCTTAGCTTAGGATGGGCAAAGAAAGGACTTCAGATGGCAGCTACTGAATTATCCTTTTATCAGGCAATTCACTTTTGTTGCCTTGACTCCGAATCAAGATTCCTTTTTTTATCAAACTTAAAGTGCCTCCAAGAGGCAATTGTGAGTCCCAAAAATACTTTGTGTGGTAAAGGCCTCCAATGTACTGTTAGTAACATACTATGCCTGACTGTCATTAGCAAGGAGCCCACACTTAAACCTGCCTTGCACATAGTCCATTAGAGCTATGCCTGCATTCATGGATGAATTGAGAGACCATTGATTTCACCTTAAAGTGTCAAGAGTTATTGGCCCAAAAGTAATTTGCCACTAAAGATCTGTTGGTGATTGAACATAAACATCGTTAACTTTCTTCACATTATCTTTGCCATCCTTTACACCATCACTGTAATTTCTATTATCTCCATTGTGCAGAAGGATAACTGAGAATGCAGCTTGCTTAGGGTATTTAGCTAGTGAATTCATGTACGAAGGAAGATATGAACTGATGACTTTCCTGTCTGAGAGCTCTGCTTTATGTCTTCCTTCCAAAAATACCAGCAATGATAGGGAAGACTCCTACTGATGCTCTATAATAAGCTGTAATGTTTAAGTAGATTGTGTATACAGTATTTTGGACTTTGATCTGGTATTTTGGGCCATAAAAGGAAAAACATCTTCTTCCAAGGCCTGAATTTTCAACTTTCCATTTTTGTACCAGGGATAGACTTCACAGCATGATGGAACAAGCCATTGTCAGAGTCAAGAAAAAAAAACTTATTTGGTTGATGTTTTGCCCAAGTGCTCACAAATCCTGTCACTGAAAGTTAGCAAAGGCCCATTTTTCTCCAGGACAACTTTGCTTATGATGCTATTTTTCTCTATAGCTGTGGTCACACATTCACTTTAATCCTTCCTCAGTCCATTTTTGGCCCCTACTGCTCACACCTTTTTAATCCTATCCATTTTAATTGTGGACCATTCCCCCTTAAATTGTACTTTCCTGACTCCTGATTTTTACAGGTCTTAAGTCATTATTGAGTGTTAATCCATTTTCATTTTTTGGGTGTGATTGAGGAAGAGGACTAAAGGGGACTAAACTGTACTATAGTGGTGGATACTGCATGAATTTTTCTTCCCTTTCACCCAATGTGTGATTATTACACATTTGTGCATTTTGAGTCCAGCTTCTTGACAAGACAGATTATTTCAGCAAGATGTGACCACAGCCTCTATATAGCACTCCACAGGCACAATCTCAACTTGATAATCGTTTATAAAATAGATTAGGATGTTTACCATCATCCTGAGATAACATATAGGTTGAGGATGGGAGACTGAGGTCAGTGGCTTGCTCAGAGACATCTGGCGAGTTAATAAATGAGATTTTAATTAGGAATTCCTCAGCTCATCTGTCATACTTTTGACCACTGCACGTTTTCAGCATAGTTACATTTATGCTGGTGTCCATGATGTAGGTGATATTTATTTATTTATTTTTTACATATCTATCCCGCCACATACCCGAAGGTCTCTGGGCGGGTAACAATAGTTAAAACAACAGATTAAAAACAGAATATACATTAAAAGCCCTTTAAAAATTCAACAAATCTAAAACAATACACAACATGTTTAAAATGATGTTATCTATACTGCTTTAGTACTGTGGACAATGTGAATTTATGTTGAATAGTCTTCTCATCTTCAGCCATAGGGTATTTTTCCACTAGCACTAGAGTATACATTAAGGACCCATTAAGGACCCTTAATGGGTCCTTAATGGGTACTCTAGTGCTAAGTGGAAAAACACCCTTAGAATATTATGAGGTCCAACAGCAGAGCAGATTTGGTTCGCCTGTTGACAAAACCTGCCATAGTCTAAATGGGAAACTGAGATATTCAAGAACAGTTAGAATTTTTCCTTTCCTATTTTCACATGGGATAAGCAAATGAAATATCTCAAGCCATTTGGCACTGAGTGCTACCCCTTGTAAACTGAGTATCATCACTGTCCAATGCAATCAGTGCATCAAATAGTAACAGTAGAAAGGTGGCAACTGATTGGTAGAGCTAGCAAAACATGGTCACCTGTGATCTTAATTGAGTTTTCAAAACTGGCAACAGAAGAGATAAAAGGTGCTGAATGTACCTGGAAGAATCCCCCTACAATCTTCTGAACTCAATTAACAAAGAGAAAGGGTAGAGACCATGAGTTTTGGAAACAGTCACCTTTGACCTACATCTTCAAGGCTGCTGAAGACTCACTACAAACAACAGTGTAAGCAGTATTTAAAGCACACAGTCTAGAAAGCAGAGGGAAGTAGGCAATGCTTAGCCATTTTTGTATCTCTGCCAAAAAAACTGCATAGAGGTGACCATGGAGGTGCCCATGCAATCAACCAGGAGTTAGCCAGGGCATGGTGGTACTCAACCACAACAAGAAGATCTCTTTACACAGCACAGTTCTCTTTACACTTATTTCATATGTATGCTTTTAACTCTTTTAACCCACACAGATCTGCACAGAAAAAAAAATATGGGCAGCATTTGATATGGTTTTATGAAGATCATATTATGGCTTTGTGAATCCACTAAGATAGAAATGGTGCAACGTTCATGTTGCTTCTGCCTGGTAACTACTGAACTAGATAAACCTCATACTTCTATGTAATTACTGTCAGAGCCTGGAAAACCATTTATTTTATTTATTTTGTGGCAGGAGAGCAGCAGATCCTCTATCTTTGACTTCAGTGGTCATTTAGCCCTGAGATTAAGGAGAAGGTTACTGTATAAATTCCAGGTCAGTTAATCCAGGTTACTAAATGTTCAGAGGCAGGGATTCCTGTGGGTACAGGCCTCATCTTTAAAATGCTTTCTCTTGCATAACCTTAAAGAAGTAGAGACCCTGACTTGGATTCCAAACTGCAATCCTACAAAGGACCATACATATTGTAAGTTAAGCCCTTACCACATGGGATGTTATCTTGAACTGTGGTTAAGGTCCAATCCAGCTTCAGTCCACCTTCAGAGTGAGAGAACCCATCAGCAAAGTGA
>MTQE01002208.1:31825669-31859762 GCA_014337955.1 Aspidoscelis marmoratus
CCCCCCCCCATAATCAAAATGCAGTCTGTAGTTATAGTTGGCTAGTTTTAAAAAAAACCTCCTAGCTTTTTTTGTGTGTTTGGTTAATAGAGACAAAATGAGGCAGGGAGCTGAATATTGCCACCACCCATCACTGTGGCGAATCTTTGCTGTTAACAAATAACAGTTGGTTTTTAAAATAGCAAACCTCTCATATCCATGTTGTGATTGCAGAATTGCTAAATTTACTATATGTAAAAAGTCAGCAGGGCTTCATATATCTATAAAAGATGGGAATAATAATGACGATGGTGACAATGCATTGTTTCTGGAGATATATTGCCAGCAGGTTAGGTAGCTATCACAAGTCTGAATACATACAGTGATTTGCATTGATGATGCAGCTCAGAGAAACCATTCAAGTGCAACCCTCCAGCCCTGGGCTATAGATATTCTGTACTATAGCTATTTATTATTGTTGTTGTTTCAGTATTTGCTCTAAACTAGCTAGCAACAATTGCTGAAGGTTCCTTTTCTGTGCAACTGTTTAAGATATAGGAGGCCTTTTCCATTTGGTAGTCCTAAGTACTAGGGCTTTTAGGAAATAACTTTAGGTCTTTCTACAGGGGCTTTTGTAGACTTCTTTTTCCTGAAGGAAACATCAGGCTTTTCTGGTGAATTGGTCTCTTTCATTCTTTTCTTTCTTTTTTTTCCCCCTGGTTGGTGGGCTTTCCTGTATTTTATTTTGCCTATTAGCCTTCCTTTTTAGGTTTATTATCAGTGGTACAATGTGCAAGTTAAATCTGCATGCTGTTAAATGAATCAACATATGCATGGTAGCATTTCCCCTCATCCTAGCTTGTGAAGTGGTTACTCTGAAAAGAAGCCCAGAAAATAATTGCACCAGTCACAATGAGAGAAGCACATGGTTTACTACAGTAAAGAAAGCCACAAATGCAACTAAGAATGTGGTGAAATGGTTATCCACTAACACATTTCAGCCATACTGCTGTAAGCTTTTGTTAAACAATGCTTTCCAGTTAATTTTTCCCACTCTTTTAATGCACACATGTTTCTCTTGAATCCAGGGTGTCCTATGTTCCCTGAAGATGGTTGCACTGCATCAGGCCCTTTATCAATTTTGTGGTACCTATGGGTCAAGGTGGCACAGGTGGGTCAAGGAAGTTCATATATGGTCAGCAAGGTCTACTAACTGTGTGTCTTTCTACAGGAATTAGGCCTTGGGTGCTTCCAGACTTAGGTTATACTGCACCATCCCGCCAAAGCTGCTTCCTGCTGGTCAGACATGGCGATTGCAAGCTGTGCAGGGACAGCGCAATTGCTTCCGGTATGCCTGTCAGGGCGAATCCCCACAGCAAGCTTATTTTGCTTTCCCTAAACCAAAATAATAGAACCGGATGCAAACGTGAATTTGCCTGTTCCCATTACTTTCAACTTAATCGCGTTCAATCCGGATTCTGACGATCGTACGTGGCGTATGTGACTTAAGGGGGGACTCAAGTGGCTACTTTTTAAAAGCCACTTTGCAGGGCTGCCCTGCCCTCTTCCTCCTGGCATGGACGTGCCACCCATAACAGACCCCTTCACGGAGCCTGGCTGGGTGGCTGCCGCTTGCCTGGATGGATGAAAAATGGCAGTGGGCAGCCAGCGATTCTTTCCCCTCCTCTCCCCATTGCCCAGGGCACACAGCAGCAGCAGCAGCAGCAGCAGCAACTCAAGACCCCTTCGTAGCCACAGCCTTTAAAACAGAACCTCCAGGGCTTTCTTTTCCTCTCCCTTTCTAAAGGTCAGCACTTTCAGAATTGCGGAAATTTGCAACATTGTTATAAGGCGTGAAGTGCCTAGATTTCTACAGTGTAGCTTTAATGAATGGATTTTTATAGTGCCTGTTTTGAGGGGTGGATTTTTCCAATGAAATCACTATCTTTGGAAGCAAGCTATTGGGGGAGGGAAACCCTAAACACGGATTCTCATCCCTTAACACGGTACTGTCCACACAGTAAAAAATGAAACACGTATCAAGCGCACGATCCGGAGTGAGACCTGTTGAAATCAGGATTGAGATTCACCACGCTTTGGGGTGGTTTAACATGGGGAAAGCGTGTTAAGTCAAACTGCCGTGTGGACTCCAAGGATTGAAAACGTTTTGAATCCGAGATAAGGTTGCCGTGAAGACACGGCCTCAAAGTGATCGGAAGCTGCGTTGTCCCGCCGAAGCGGCTTCCCGTCGGTCAGATGGGACACGCCATTGCCTGCAGCGGGGGTGCAGCATGTCCCTGAAAAAATGAAGTAAAGAGATCCTGATTGATCAGCATCATTTTACTTCGCACCCTTCACTTGGATGCTGCGCCACTGCTGCAGGTAGAAGAAAGCTGATGCAGCCCTTATTTTTTATATGCAAGAGCAATAGCTGAACTAGTCCACTGGGGTGCAGTCAGACATCGTGGGGGTAATCCATATTTGGGGGAACAAGGGTCTAGTATGGGTTCCGGTCATTCCCACATTTGTATTTTGGCAATTTAGTCCAGAAAAGGTACAAAAAGCTACATTCTTGTGAGGACAGTCAAAACTGAAGATGGCGTCTACACTGATTAAATACAGTGCCTGACTTCACATTCAGTTCTATATATAAGGTCACCAACCACGTGCACAGTATAGTAATACTATGTACTAATTCCAATAACTGTCATTGTGTTTCTGGGCCAAATACAGTGGCTTAGGTATTGATTATTGGAAGAAGTCCTTTCAAGTACTGTGACTGTGCCCAGGCTTCAAGAGCGTGCCATTAGTTTTGAAGGTTAATTAGTATGGCCAATTTGAACAGAAAGATTTCAAAGATTCTCGTTTGTAACTTTTAATTATAATGAGTTTATTAAGGCTACCATTGTTTTAGAGATAATGATGAAAAGTCATTGACTGTACTAGCTAATTTTTTATTTTGATTTTTTCTGCATTGGGCTATATTGCCTGAAAGTTTAATTTGTATTTATTGCTTACTGCTTCTCTGTTACCTGAATCTTGTCATCTGAGTGATATTTTTGCTGTATGTCTGTAAGCTGCCTAAAGAGGCATTTTTTTATGTTTTAATACTGGTCCCTTCAATACGGTAACCATAGATAAAACAACAACATGTATACATGACCTGGTTATACTAAACAGAGTATAGTCAACTAAACCAAGGTAGCCACTCTGCTCTTGTTCCTGTGTCCCTAAAATTACAACTAGACATTTAAAAATGAAACCAAGAGTGCCTCCAGGGCATTGAAAAGAAATTGTGGGATTTTTTTTGGATCCCGCAATCATCTCTAACAGCCCCTGCCAAAAGTAACCCTCAGGCTCTTACCTTGTCTGCTGTTTCCTCATGGAATTGCTGCTCTTGCAAAAGCACCCATAAGATAGAAAGTGCCCATCCATTTCCCTTTAGTTTTTTCCACATGCTTCCTATGTATAGGTACTTTTGCAAGAGTAGTTATTCTGTGAGGAAAAGACCAACAAGAGCTGCATCTTTAAACATCACTTCCTTATTCTGCTATATTTGGATGTTCTGGAATAGAGCATGGATATTTTCTGATCTCAATGTTCACATCTTTTCATTTCAACCCATTTTATTTATGGACTTTCAACCCTCCACTGGGACTTTCTAGAGTAGAAAGCCCACAAATAAAATGGACAGAAAAGAAAAGTTGTGACTGTTGCAATCAGAAGATGGACTGAAAAAGGTTTAAAGTGAAACTATGACCATGGCCCAGAGTCAAAGCTGAATATTCTGTCATGGCTATACAGCACATTCTCAATGGACTATCCAGGGAGTATATTGGGATTGCCACACGTAAGTGTGGCCTAGAAAAATCATGAATTTTTAAACTGTGTCTGGAAGCACTAGGGATGTGTGCAAATGGTTTTTTAAAATTCAATTTGTATTGAATCGAATGCAATCGATTCAAATCCGTACAAATTTTGAACATTTGATTCAAATCCGTACAAATTTTGAACATTTGATTCAAATTCTTACAAATTTTGAGTGTTACGAATATTCATGCCCCTCTCTAGGAAGCACCTTAAAGACTTCCTCATTGGCTGATTTTCTTTCTTTCTTTCTTTTTTCCTTACAAGACATGTTTCCACCACTTGATTTCTTCCTGTGAGGCTCCTGTGAAGGGTGAGGTTCGTGGCCAGCAAAACACTTTGTAATGAAAGTGAAGCACCTGGAGCTATTTGGTAGGTAAAAGCTTTCTCCCTTACCCTTGTCTGTGCCATTATCATTACCAAAAAAAGCTTATTGAATATTTTTTTCACACAGGACTAAAATGAATGAAGGGGAAGCTCAATTTCCTAAGCACTAAGAGCACTAAGCACTCCCGACAGAGTGAAAACTGTGAATTCCCTTCACAACTATGTCCCCTCTAACAGATGGGATGATAGGAAGCTGTGAAGGGAATTCACAGCTGCTTCCTTTCTGCCTGACAGGGAGCTTTGATTTCCCACAGCATCCCTGGAATCTCTGAATTAAAAAGCTGCTCTTTACTCAGCAGCTATTTACTTCAAGGGGGAATTGCGGAGCATTACTGCAGGCGATCAAAGCTGTGAAGGCTGTGAAGTTGCTTCACTGCTTTGGCCCATGTCTGGAGGCACCCTAAATTTCTAAAATTATTCCCATGTTGCACAGCCAAGCAGAAATCCTGGCCTAGATTCCACAGTATTAAAGAGCCTAAAGAGTTATTTGCTATAGTAATCCACTTTGTTGAATACCGGACACTTAGCATTCTATAAGAACCCCCCCACCCCCCCAACAAAAAAAAAATCTACCCATGCATCTATGAGGAGAAAGCTGCAGCTGATTTTCACCTTCATAAAATGCAATTCTCCTTGAGAGAGAATTTGAAAAGCAAAATATTCTTATATTTTAAGAATATAAAATATCCGTAAGGCTTTTAATCAGCTACTTCATAAAATATTGTGCACCTGTAGATTTTTTCTAGTGTTTTCTCCTTATGCATTGGTCTTGTTCTTGTTTAATGGCAATGAACATTAAGGAAGAGGGGGGCTTTTTTTTTTTTTTTTACATCCATGGGACTTGGCCTATGATGCCTACTGAAGACTTGAACCCACAGATGCTAGTGTGAGATGGGAGCATAGGAAGAAAGAACAAGAATTACTAGACGTTGTGGTGAAAGGGTTGATACTCTACTCTTCCAAGATGTTAGGCACATAATATTAGAAATCAGGGAGCTGCCATGTTCACTAGCTTTAGAGATGAAACTAATCCCTGTTTAGTGAGTAGAGAAATTAATACCATTTCTAAGACTACTGCTACATGCTTCAGGACTTTCTTGCTTTGGAATTTATAAAGCCAGGCAGGAAGAGGAATGGATTTGATTAGGCAAGGAGAACACAAACAGCACGCAGTTACTTTGCAAAGAAGCAAAATGGAGGGCAAAAGATGTTGCTTTAAGGCTATTTTAATGCCCAGTAATGCCTATGGGGAACTTTTGAATCTCAGCAAATCAAAATAGTAGTGCTTTTGTTTGATTATTTTGTTTTTTAAAAAACTATATTTCAGCCCAGAACACATTACTATCAGACCTCATGACATGATTTCAAATTGTTTGAGAGGAGAATAGAAAGACTACCAAGATCCAAAAGTCCATCTTAAAGAACAAAATAACCTTTGTTTCATGGGATCTGTTGGGGTTTGGGGATGATCCTAGTGGACACATTTGGAGAATGTAGACAACATGAGTGGAATAAAAGAGATTAAGCTGCTTTGTCTGAAAGGATTACCAAACTTGATATAGAATGCGCTCACCCAATAAAGACAAAAATGGATTAAATGATGTATCCAAAACCCATAGGGCACAGGAGGAAGTTAAACATTATAAGCATTTCATCTGTTCATATTCCACTGAAACTGAAGGGAGTTGTCAGAGGCAGCTCATAAAAATCCCACTTATTTCAGCAGGAGTTGTACAGGCAAAGATCAGCATGGATTTGCCAGTTTCTTTTTGGAGCTATCAGTTCCATTTGGCATATCCAAACAGCCATTGTGAGGGATTAATTAAATTACAAAAGTGGAGACTACATCTGTAGTCTTTGGGACTACAACAGACCTTTGCAGAATTCCTTAACTAGCAGAAATACCAGTAATTACTAGAGATACCAACTAATATTGTGCTGATTATTTTGTAGGCAGAGACCTCTGGTTCGAACCAATGAATAAAGCAGAGACAGACAGACCTGTGAACATCACATTCCATTACAAATATAGAGATAGTTCAGCACCCTCACTTAGGCTCCTAGTGTATGTTGTTCTTGCTCTCGTGCAATGGGGAACATACTTTGATCTCTAGAAAAAGCTATGGGAAACTAGGAAAGTTCTTCCTTAACAAAGTATTGTATTTGACGGGGCAGGGGACAAGGTAGTGAAAAGAAAGTGGTAATAGGAGGCAGAACAAGTAAAATGGATGGTAGTGGAAATGCAAACCCACATGAACCTTGACTCTACTGAACATGATGAATTATGCACACGTTAGGCAATTCTGAATGTATGATTTGAACTCAAGCTCTGAACTAGCAGATGTGACGGAACTGCTGTCTTTGCCCTTATGGGCCAGCAGGGCACTGGTGATGACAAAGTCAACCATCTCTACTCCTCTGATACATTTATACTCAGAAGCACCAATGTATTCCCCTATTACAAAGTAACTGAATAGACACCCATATTCTAATGAGTAACATCAGAGGCAAGGAATGGAGTTACTGATTATGAATAATCCCTTACCGCAGAAAAGAAACATATTTACCTTGCCGGATGGAGACATATCTGCCATTTGAGGCTATGAAAACTACTTGCGGGTGGCTCTCTTCCAGATCAAAGAGTTCGTCTTTGCCTGGCTTGGAGCTCCTGCCAGACTTTAGAGTGCCAGTAGGTCCCATGGGTGCCAGATATTTCCCATCACAGTCCTTGAAAGCCAGTTTGCCTGCTTTGAATTCCAAGGTATAGCCTGCACGGACATCGGGTTCCTTGACGAGGGCGCCATCATTGCGCAGGTAGCGGTTGTCACAGGTTCTCAGGCAGTACTTCTTGTTCTGGAAGGTGAGCGTGATGAGTGAGTCCACACCCCAAGGGATGTTACTGTCAGTAGATATCTCATCCTCTTGAGCACTGAGGTGTGCATATCTTCTCCTGCTAACACTCAAGAGATTAGCTTGGGGATGGATGGCCAAGTGTACAGCCCAGAGCTCACCTTCAGTAATAGTTTGGGCAAAGCAGGACAACCTGTCCTCTGAACCACCAAAAAAGCGTTTGTATGGCTCCGACTGGAGTGCCCAGCGCCCATCTGACTGAGTGACAATGATAAAGCGCCCATCGCTTCCTGGTTTCTCCTCTTCACATGAAACCTTTCCATCCTTGTCAGCAGATAGGTACCTGCCTAGGTGGCTCTTCAGGAAAACCACCGAGCTGTCTCCATCCTGCTCCAGGGTCCATATCTGCTTCCTTTTCAGGCTGGGCGCCGAGGCATTGACTTTGTAGCCAAAGCTCTCGGCTGTTAGATATCGGTTATCCGAGTTGATTAAGCCAAACTGGATCTTCAAGACCTGGTGGATCCCATTCGTTGGCATCTTCTGTCTGGAGGAGGAACTGTCCTAAGGACTGGGGTGAAAACCTGAGTTTTCCCAGTGCTTCGTATATATAAAAACCCGCACTCTCATATGCACTGTGGCACAGCCGAGTGATCTGGATTAACACAAATGAACCTTACACCTCCGTCAAAGCCACCGTGACGTGCAGCTGCCCCAGTTCCTGGTCTCTCAGCACTAGCCCTTCGTTCATTTAATCTGCAGCCTGCAAAGCCAATCTTGTTTGACTGTCTCTTCCCCCCTGCTGGCAGGACTGCTGCCTCCTGCCCGGCGCATGCTGGCCTCCTCCTCTTCCTCCTCCCACCTAGCATGGCAGGGTGAGAATGCTCTTCAAATGTACATACTTAAATGCTGCAGTCCTGCTTAATTAGCCCAGCTCAGATTACCGGGCTTTCAATGAGTGGCCAGCCTCCTGTAACCAATAGTGGAGCTTATAGGAGCCACAAAAAGAAGAACTTTGACAGGCTACACAATGGCCATTTGATGAGGCCTATTCTTCGACACGGTTCTGCTCCCTGGCACTGCACAATGTATCCATGTCTCTTGCTTCTGCAGCCTCAAAACTGCCTTCCTTTACTGCTTGATAGGTTCCCCGTCTCCTTCTCGTCCCACTGATAAGCTGGAAAAATTGCCTAGCAACTCAGTCGTCTACCTGCCATCACCATCCCTCTGGTGGAGGATTTTTCCTCTTTGCACCTGGGTAAAGTTACATGGCTCTCTGATTCTGGACAGTAGGTCACCTCTGAGCTGACTGCCTCCTTGGCCCAGCTTTTAATCTCCTTAACAATTAGCTGGGCATTTCTATTAGTATAAACCTTTGATCCCCTTTTGGCCCCTTTGCCTCCATCTGTCCTGTAGCCCCAAATCCACGGTTCTATAAAAGGATCATTGCACGGTCCCTTGAAGCCAATGAAATTGCCTAGCCAATAATTGCACTACAGCAGGCAGACAGAAAACCAGAGCCAGCTGGGGCTGTAATAGCACTTGGGTAAGTGCATCTGGAAAGAATAGAGGCTGATTTAAATAGTGTTAAGCTGGAATGTGCCAAAGCAGAAATGGATGAATAACAGAATGGAGATTCCCCTGAATAGTTCAGCTCTTCATCAAGCAGTCAGACTTCTTTCTTTCTTCCCTCCAGTGACTTCACAAATGAAACTTCTCAAGGTCCATCGCATGGCACCATTCATTCAGAGGGTCCATCAGAGAAATGAGCAAAAACAGGGCTGCAGGGAGTGTGTTGGCAGATGAAGGCCTAGTAGTTATGAAACACTGAGAAGAGAGATCTTAAGTGAGCAAATCTGATCATTGCAGAAGACCAAGAATAATGCTGCTCTTTAGCACTCTGACTAAGGCTGTTGTCCTGAGCAGATTGACCTGTGTGATAAACCTTATGGAAAAAATGTTTCTCTGGATTCTGCTGTGGGTTGGGTTGGAGGCCAGGAACAGCACCGAGTGGGTGTTGGGCTGTTCCCACAGAACCCGCAGGTGTGCACAAGCCGCCTCTTCCTAATGTCCTAAGCCAAGCGAAGGAGAACAGGCGGCAGCCAGGTAAGTGAGCAAGGGGGCAGCCTCCCCTCTGTGCACCCCCTCACTCACTTACCCGGCTGCCAGCTGTCCTCCTTCACTTGGCTTTAAACCTAGCCAGCCTTTTCTTTCCCCCTGTTGAAACAGGAGGAGGGAAAAGAAGAAAGGCAGCCGAGGATGTTAGGAGGAGGAGGCTGGCAGTGGGCTGCCTTCCTTCTTTTTCCCTACCCCTGTTTCAACAGGGAGAAAGAAAAGGCTGGCTAGGCTTAAAGCCGAGCAAAGGAGGACAGCCGGTGGCCGGGCCGCAACATCTCACTCATTTACCCGGCCGCCAGCTGTCCTCCTTCGTTTGGCTTTAATCCAAGTCAGCTGGAAAACCCCTGTTTAAACAGGTTTTTCCCCCCTGCATTTTCCCCAGAAAATCCAGGGAAAGGAAACTGGCATGGGGACAGGGCTGGAAAATCCAGAGTGGATTTGGAGTATTAGGGGATTTAATGGGAACCCCCAATGCCAAATCCGAATGGCCCCCGGATTTTAGCCCCTATGGGGACATGCCCTTGCTGAGGCCATCCTGTATTAAAGTTGAGATGCCACAGCAGAGAATAGGGAAAGTCCCAAAATGGGATGGTTTGCCACTGGTCTACCTCAGGCCTCTCTGCATTCTAGATAGCCTGTCCTGGACCAGCCTGACTGCCAGCTTTGAGGAATGGGCCCAGCTTCAAGGGCTGGGGCCAGGTTTTGAACACCAGGAATTTCCTGGCCTAGGGCCTTTTTGGTACTTCCAGTGCCACTTCTAGCAGCAATTTCTGGTGTGCCACTGAAACTACCTGTAATGGTCTAGTTAGTACACTGACAGTAATCCATTTGTGGACTACTTGTAAAAGGTATACCAGTGGATCAGGACAGAGTCCACAGTCTAGCCCAATGAAGACAGGCAGTTCTAAAGGGAGTGGAGCCTCTGCAAGTTCAGACTAGCATGTGGATGGCAGAAGCCTGGTGTCCTCCAGTTTTCCCCATGGGCCAGTGCACTGGCAAGTGCAGAAAGGGTCTATGTTTTGATCTCGTCTTCCTTTATAAGAGAGATTACATTCTTCATACGGAGAGCTGGAGAAGCTACCGCAGAAGCATCAACCCTTTTATACCGTCTGTTCTACTGCCTACTAGAATCAGTTGGAGCGGAGGCAGCTGGGAAGGGTTAAATTCTTTCGCTTGCCTTTGCTTGACAATCTGAGAGCTCTGAGTTTTCTCTTCAGTTCTTCCTTGTTGCCTACAAGTGTTGCTATATATGCCTTTCCCTTAAAAACCCTGTTTTTCTATTTTGAAACTCTTCTCTGTAATATTGCCTTCCTTGAATTAGCTAACACATCCAAGGGTTGCCAAAGGAGGAGGAGGAAGACTGGGCTAGAATATACAGTCTGGCAAAAGAACTTAAGAATGCTCAGCTGGCTGAGCCTTGTGGCCATCTGATCCAGCAGCCTGCTATCACAGTGGCTGCCAGTTGCATCTGAAAGCAAATAAGGGGCATACCAAAGCACTGTACACACCCTGCATGCTCACAGGTGTCCCAGCAGCTGGTTTCACAGGCACACTGCCTCCTATGTAGCCCTCCTTAGTCACATAGCCATCAGGGCTAGTAGCCCACAGTAGTCCTTTTTTCCATGAATTGGTCCAAACCTCTTTTGAAGCCATTCAGGCTGGCAACCAACACCACATTTTATAGGAGAAAATGCTAAAGTTTAACTACGCACTTTGTGATAAAAAGGTTTCAACATATATTTCCTAGTCCATCACAGTCAACTTTGGTCCCATTGCTCAAATCATTTGCCTCACTGTGTATAACTTTACACTTATTGATATTGAACCACCATCTCACATTCTGATACGTATCTCCCTAATATACAGAGATCCTTTGGAATACTTCGTGGTACTTTCTATTTTTGCCATTCAAAACAGTTTAGTGATGTCAGCAAACCAGGCCACGTTGATTAATTCTACCAAACTCCCCCGGAACAGAGGAGGAGGAGGAGGAGGAGGAGGAGGAGGAGAGTTTAAGGGGACTCAAAGCGGCTGACAAAGCCCTGTGAGGTAGGTGGGGCTGTGAGAACTCAGAAGAGAGCTGTGCCTAGCCCAAGGTCACCCAGCTGGCTTCATGTAGGAGTGCGGAATCAAACCTGGTATTCCCAGATAAGAGTCCAGCTCCCTAACCACTAGACCAAACCTATAATTTCCTGGGTTTCCCCTGAGCCTGTATTAAAAACTGTAGTGGCACTGGTCATCTAATAACAGCAGCACAGAGTAACAATGAATTTTTGTGGTTAAAAGTTCTGCTAATTCATATTTGAATTCTTTAATAATTACTGGATGCATGATATCGTTGGTGATGTATTGATTTTTTATTTATCAGTAAGATCTACCACTTCTCTTGTCACCACTATTTGTCTGAGGTCATCGCTGATGGCCTTAGGTTCAAAGATTTGCCCCAACTTATCTCCCACAAAGAAAAAACAAACAAATAATTCATTCAACTTCACTTTCACTCTCTTATTATCAAAGAAAACAATGGCCTCCGTAGTTTGTCTCCTGTGTCAAATATATTTCAGTCCTTTTTTCATTATTTACCTTTACAGCTTCCTTGACAGTGCTATTCATCCATGGTGCCTGGTTCCTAGCCTTCATAGTTCTGTTCTTAATCTTCTGAATATACTGTGACCCCGTCCAGATCAGGGGAATATAGCACTATTTTGGTGCCACTGTGGTGGGGTTTCCATATGTATCTGTGGCAACCCCACCATTGCTCTGCTGTATTCCCGCCAAAAGTATGGAAAACCGTTGCTGCGCAACCCAGTGCTGATGGTGGGTTTTCCAGCAATAGCTCATTAAACTCACCTTCTGGATGGAGCCACTACTGTTGCCCATCAACTGCGCATGCATGGAGGCTGAAACAGATGGCCATGTATGCCTGGTTGTGACAGCATGCAATTCCAGGTATTGGGTGTCAGCTGAATACCCAGAGCTGTGTGTCACTTTAAATGTTCAGGGACAGCACTGGGCAAGGCGCTGTCAAGCTAGCAAGTGATAATGATGGAGGGACTATACTTTACATTATCACTTGCTAGCAGCATATCCAGGTACTTACTGGAGATGACCTGTTACTGAGCACCTTGTACTGTTGTTTTAACAATAAACTCTCTAGAATTTGCTTTCTTGCCATTTTCTTTCAGCCTTCCTTACAATCTTCTCGAGTTTTGTGAAGTTCCTTCTCTGAAGTTGAGTATTTCACTTACTTTTTGATATTCTGCTTATACTAATATTGTTTTAACAACTACATTTACTTCTTTCATCAGGCCCCGACTGTTACTTAGGACTAAGTCCGCATGGATCCAACAGAGAGTACCTCCAGACATGACCAAGGCTCTGAGGGAAAGCTGCGCAGGGAGGGCGGAACCCCTGTGGAGGTGCTGCATCCCACTGTCCAGACAGGACAATGGATACTCTGCTGTATCCTCCCTCCAGGCAAGGGGAAGTGCAAAATAAAAAGGTGCTAATTAAACACCACCTTTTTACCTCACACCTTCCCTGCTGTTGCTGCCCTGCTGCTGCCAATCGATGGTCATGTGACCAGTCATGAGACTGGTGGCACCGCAGCACCTGCAAAGCTTTCCCTGGTGTCTGGAAGCACCCATAGTCACCAATGATTAGGAACAGGCAGAGGCAGAATCTGTCTCCTTCAAGAAATATGTACAAAAAGCAAGCTCAGGGGTGAAGTGCCTCAGCAAAAGACAGAAGGAATACACCAACTCAAGCAGAAAATGACCCAGGTCTCTTCCAGATTAGTGCATTAAATCACAGTTAGAATAAAAGTCCGCAGCTAACCTGCCACAAATTGACGACTCACCGTCCTCACTAAAAGCAGCCTCTGTAGCTTCTTGCACTGAAATGGTGCATGCAGTCACATAGGATGGGGCAGCCAATGGGAGCTGAGCTGCCATCCTAGCTCTCGTTGGCTGTTCTCGCTGTCCTTTGCAGACTGACGGGAAACTTCAGATTTACTTAATGCTATATCAGTGTTAAGTAAATTCACCATAGCATCACTATAAGGCAAAGTATTGGCGGTCAGATGTGACGGCTTGATCTTGGGTGTGCATTCTTATGTGCAGCATCAGTAAGTCTGGATGCAGCCCCAGTAGAGTATTAAAGCTGAGGAAAGGTCCTGGATGTCCAAGTCCCGAGAAGGATGTGAAAGTTCTGTACCCCCAGGCAAGATTCTTTAGTTTCCCAAATGGGCAGATCATCACTCCACCATGTGGTAGCACAGAAGGGGGAAATAGGAGGGCAATGAGGGGTGGGTGGGTTTCTCTCAGATACATGAGACAATAGCATCACAGCAATGCCGTAATGACACTATATTCTCTGATCCCTTCTTCCATTTTTTGCTCCTTGTCTTGTTACATTTACATCTTCCATTTATTATGGTGCTCCAAACACAAAGAACAGGAAATGGCCACTATGTTCTGACGGCTGCCTGTCTCTGCATGCACACAGACACACACATGGAAGCCTTGATTGTTTTGCAAATGGAAACTGGAAGACACTCAAAGCCTGCTTTCTTGAGCTTCAGTACCTAAAGAAGCACTTCAGCTCTGTCCTTCCATAGAAGAGCTGACAGAAGCAGAAACCAGACTGTGCTGGCTGTTTCCTGTAACTTTATGCAAACTCTTGGCACTATGTTCTTAACATCCTCCACACTTTGCTCCAAGCTGGTGCAAACTGTTAGCACTGTCCTTCTGATGTGCTTTTGCACTTGGCACTCTGCTGCAATGGTATTTTTATGTAAGGATAATTACTACGAGCAGATCGGCTATGATTATAACCAAATTCTTACCACTAACATCAAGGTAAAGATGCTGTCGAATCAAACTGGACTCCAGGTGACTATGGCCACAGCCACATATCCTACTACAAGACAATAATCTGAGAAATCCTCCCTTTACAATTACTGCCTACTAGCTAGAACAGAGCTCAGCCAGTACTGTCTTCACACGCTTTACTGTTGCATGCGTCTGAGCATTCCGAATGCCTGGAAGTGTATGTCAGGATCCCCACGCATGCGTAGGCACCTGTTTTGGCCTCCACATATCTATCATGGGCAGAGCTATGGGGCAGCTTTGTCCACAAGGTAAGTAAAAAGCAATATTATTGGAAAACCTGCAACAAGCACTGGATTTTCCAGCAATAGTATTTAGTGCATTTTATGGGGGTGGGGTGGGGTAGGTGTAACTGGGCAATGGTAGGGTTGCCTCAGATGCATAAAGCAACCCCACCATAGTGGTGACGTAATGGCGCTATATTCCCCCAGTCTGGTTAGGCCCTGTGTGGATGCATCCAACTGGTTTGCTATTGCTTTTCTCTTCTGGAATGTGCTACAGTTTGAATTTGTGGCCTGGGTGCAAAATAAATCTATTGCCACTGAGCTACAGCTGCGCTCTAATTCTTAGCAGTAGTTTTCCCAGCTAAGAGATGAATTGATTTATTTTATTTAAAATATTTCTATACTGCTCCTTAATATCAAAATCTTGAAGTGGTTTACAGCAAAAAATTAAAACCAAGGCTATAAGGTTTATTTATTATTTAGATTTCTATCTCACCCTATGCCCAAAGGTCTTTGGGTGGCTCACAATAAAACCACTTAAAAACATATAAGCTAGATCAGCCCTCTTATTGTTCTAGCAAACAGGAAGATCTCTCCGAACATGTGAACATGACGTTCACAGAATCAGTCTCATAGAATCGGTCTCACAGCTGTAGTGGGAAGTCCTTTGTGTTTAAAAATGCAGATTCCTCAGCTGGTATGTGAAGGAAACTACAGATACTTCCTCTAGTATAGCCTGTTTCCTCCTTAACTGGATACCTTTCTCTCCCATTCATTCCAGTCAGAATATGTGAAGCTGGCACATATTCTACTAGGGTTTGTTTTGTTTTAAAGGTGTGCCAAAATAAACAAAAGTGCAAAGGATTTCCCGCCAGTTTTTCCCTTACTTTGGCAAAAGAACAGGAAGTCATTGTAACCTGTAATTATTACTGATTTAACATCAATTATAATTTATCACTGGATGAAAGATTTTCATCCTAGCCTCAAACTTGAACTCTGTATACTTGCCCAGCTTGTGGGTTCATGTCTGAAACAAGCTATCTATGGACTTATTTAGTTTGTTCAGCATACAGCTGCACTGTCACAACTGCACAGAAGGTTATTTCTGAATAATGTTTTATACTGTACTCCTTCATTGATTGTACTTATGTTTCTGCTCAGTGTTGTGACTTGCCTGGGACCTTTGGATAAAGGACAGAAGAGATGACAGATAGATAGATAGATAGATAGATAGATAGATAGATAGATAGATAGATAGATAGATAGATAGATAGATAGATAGATGATGGTCACTGTTTCAGTCTCCATGCCTGCCTACTGGACGAAGCTATGATGGTAGCTCTGACCAGAAGATAAGTAACAAGCCTAAAAAGTGCTATTGCTGGAAAATCTGCAACCAGTGCTAGGTTTTCCAGCAATACTATTTTGCCCTTTTTAGCGGGAAGAAGGAAGCAGGGCTGTGACAAGGTTTGCTTACAATGTGTGAGGTGACCCTGCCATAGCAGCATTTTAATGGTGCTATACTCTCCCCCCACCCCTGTCTTGATAGGGGCCAGCTCCAGTCCACCTTCAGAGTGGAAGAACACGTCAGCAAAATGACAAGCTTTCCACATTATCTAACCCAAAAGTGGATTTCCTGAGCTAGATAAAGTCAAAAGCAAAGAGCTAATAAAGTTGCTGCGACAACTTTATTATTGTATATTTTGGGGGATTAGATGGCTACAGGCTATGGCTGCATCCACATGCCATTTACTTATTCCATGATTTTTAGAAACCCCAGAATAGCTTCCTTCCTTGGGCCCCTTGGTTCACTCAGAACAACAATGCATTCGCTGGCCTGTTGACAAAAACCCAACAGTTCCTTTGTGGACCATCTGACGCTCAGTGCTGCACAGGACACGGCAGGGGCGGCTCAGCTGTTCGTACCTTGTGATGCGGGATTTTGTTACACTACTGTTCCTCAGGAGAAAGAAGGTAGGGATGGTCATTAAGTAGTTTTAGAAATGGATTCCTTTTGAAAGGCTGACTCATTTATTATTTATATTTCTATCCTGCCCTATACCCAAAGGACGCAGGGCAGGTCACAATAAAATCATATTTGAAACAAGGTGGGGGAGAGGAATACTAAAACAGTGACAGATGAGAGGATGTTGTCCCTTCAGCCAAAGACCAGGGTGCAGAGGTATGTCTTCACCAGTCATCTGAATGTGTGCAGTGAGGGTACCTGATGCAGCTCAGAGGGGAGATTATCCCATTACTGAGAATGCCTTCCCATGTTTTCCCAACCCCAACGGGACACAAGTTGTTTAGGTCCTTATAAGTTAACATTAGTACCTTGTAAGTGCCTGTCAGTTTTAAATATAAGACTAAAAACTGGGAAGAAAAATGAGATAGATGGGCATTGAAGAGCAGCCAGCAGCAGACCTGGCAGGGTCTCTGTGCAATACACAGTGTTCAGAGTGCTTTTAAGGGGAATTGTTATCTGCATCCTGATGCCAAAGGAACACGGCATTATGTGGAGGATTTTCAATCATATAAAAGCTTCAGTGTGTAAAAAGCAGCTTCAGAGCTGCTTCTTGTGCATTGAGCTGAGTCCTCATCCCAGCAAAATGTGCTGCATTTCCATGCAGGTCTTCTGTTCCTGCCCATAGATAGTGAGGCCCTCCAAGTACAGGTGTGAAAACTTCAAATCACCAGCCTTGGGGATGGCAGAAGGAGGAGCCATCACATCTGTTTCCAGGGCTGTCTGAATCTGAGAGAGGCCTGCAGGGAAGCCTGATCTGGCACTGAGGCTGGCGCCATGGAGACACGCCCTGAGCCTGAAAACATTCATAAACTACAATAATAATACAGCCAATCCAACCAGCCAGTTGGCCACATATACAGGTTTCTGGGGCCCCTTTGATTTCTAGGAACCTGGCAAAAAGCCATTCTCATGTAATGGTAATTACATACTGTGGAACACAGGTCATCTGCTCAGAGTCTCCTCCACTTGATGGATTATGTTTGTCTTTCTGTTATATTGCATCTTTATAAATTTCAATCTATGCCCGTACATTAACATTTGCTCAGTTTATATACAAACCTTTTGACCTTTTTTTGCTTCTGGCAATAGAAGTCATATTTCTGTGTATATGCAAGTATCTTCCTGCTTTATTAATCATGTCAATTATTATGGGGACCTGATGGGGAGACCAAGATAAAAAAACCCCAATCTTCAGTGGTGATCCTGTTATCCACTCATAGTGCCAGTGAGTACTTTAAGTCAAAACTAGGCACCTTTTAAAAATAAATATTGTTCCATTTCCACAAGCTTAGGAATGCAATGTACATTAATTAAGCTCAATTGATGCAGCTGCCAAGTTTACTAATGTGGTTGTATCTCATATTGTCCAACCCTTCCGCATCTTCTCGAGAGCCATTATTTAGAAATTGTATTTGTTCTTTATTGACTTGAAAATCCCAAACTGTGATTCTGAACTGTGGGAGGGCATGAGATAGATTATAATAACAATAACAAATGGTGGGGCAGGCTCTGAATTCTTTGCTTTTTGAGAGATTTGAAAGATGACTATAGGGCACTTGTGACCTGATGTTTCTTACAAAGGACCCATCTCCTGAGGTGGGCATTCAGGCAGGCCTGGGCTCTGATTTCTCTTTGATGAGGAAGTTCAAGTTTCACTGGTACCAAGAGGCAGGCATTGTTGCTGAAAATAGGCCCAGAAGATGGTTCGCCTAATGATTTTTTCATGCTTGAGGGCATTCTTTTTCTCCCCTGGCTCCACTTACAGTCGCTTGAGAATGCCTGATCTACTCCCTCAAGGCTGGTGTCGGTTACCTGGGCAGTGTAACTGTGGTTTAATGTAACAGCCTCTTGTAACACTTAATGCAGCTAAGTGAGCACTGAAATGGATATACAGCTTAAGGATTGTTTTTCTGTGGATGGAAGAAGGAAGGGGCAGGTTCCATGTCATGTTTGGATCACCACTTCAAAGTGGCTGTGTAGTCCAGTTGGTTAAAGTGCTGAGGAAAATTGTATAATGTTCTGTTCTGTCAATGGCCAGTTGTGTACCTTGGGCATGTCACTTCCTTCCTTTCTCTTCTCCACCTGAGAGAGGCAATTATCAAAGGCTATAGACACCAACAGCTATGAGACTACCTCTGCTGTAGGCGGTAGGCCTCTAAGGGCCAGCAACTGGGAGCCTGGAAACAATGCTCATGGGCTTCCATACACAACTGGTTGGCCTCTGTGAGAACAGGCTCATAGTTTCATGGGCTTAATGGGCCACTGCTGTGATCCAGCACAGCACTTCTTATATTCTTATCAATAAATGCCAGAAATAATTTCAGTTACAAGGAGGCAGCATGTTCCTGATACTTTTGTTGTCTTTACCCTAACAGGTCAGGTACTTAGTTTTAAAATCTAGGCACAGCACAACTTGTGTTGCAGTGTGACACGAAAGGCAGGATGGGAAACTTTTAAACTGGCATTTGAAATTCTGGCACATTACCTGTGAAGGAAGGTGTCTAGCTTACCTGTGTGGCACATACTAGCCCCTCACACAATGCGGGGGGAGGAACAATAATTTCCGTGATTCCTGGCCACTGTTTTTTTACGTTATGAAGTTATTCATTGTTTCTCAAGCATCTGCTGCCTGGATAATTACTTTGTTCTACCTCATACAGAACTGGCCCATGTAAAAATGGTGACAAGCACTACTTCAGTGAACTTGATGTTTTAGTGCCACCAGGTAGTTTTCTTTCAATTTGTTCTGCCCACCAGTTTCTGTAACTCCTGTGCCTTATAGTAACGTCCATCATCATCATCACCACCAGCTTCTCAAAGTGCAGCAAAGCAAGAACCAGTGCCAGAAAACTGCAATTCAATGCCGAATGGACAGCTGGCGCAATAAAGCACTTCATGGACAGTTCTTGGAGAAAATCGAAGGCAAAGTGGACATGGAAAAGACCTGGTCTTGGCTTATGAATGGAACTTTGAAAAAGGAAACAGAAGGACTGATTCTTGCTGCACAAGAACATGCAATAAGAACAAATGCCATGAAGATGGCTGGTCCCTATCCTGAGATATAATCCTGAATAAGCCCCAGTGCAGAAAGGGCCCCAGTAACCACTGGTCACCTTTGACTCTTCCAAGACGAAAATTCTCTAAAGATGGATATTGTAGCTATATCTGAAAGTTTAGGTTCACAGAAGAAGGAACCTGGAATCACGGCATAATAGCCCAAAAAGGGCTACAAATGAGATTGGATTTTTTCCCCAAAATAATTATGTTAAAATACGGTCTGAAACTAAGAAAGACTGAGATGGGAAAGGTTAGAATTGTCATTGCTTCAAGAATTTCTGTTATAAAAATGAACATTTTACCCAGAACAATGTCTTTGATCCAGACAATACCGGTCTTGATAACTGATAAAATGTTCACAACATGGCAAACAGATATATCTAAGATTGTATGCCAGGGCAAAAAAACAGATTAAGTAAACATTTTACAGGATACAAAGAAAGAAAGAAAGAAAGAAAGAAAGAAAGAAAGACTGGGTTTACCCAATTTATAAATATTATTTGTTGCCTGTTGTTTAGTCTGGGTTAAAAAGTGGATAATGCTGAGGAACAAACTTTTGTTGGAACTAGAGACGTGGTCACACCTTCACTTTAAACCATCTTCCGGTCTGATTGCCCACACCTTTTCATTTCTATCCATTTCATTTGTAGGTTTTCCAGTGCAAATGGAGGGTTAAAGTGAAGGTGTGACCAGGGCCTGAGTATCATCAGTATATTGATGACATCTCTCCCCAAGCTTCTGATGTCCAATCCCAGTGATTTCATATAGACATTGAACCCTGACGCCCAGCTGCCAATGCACAGAAGCACAGCCACCCAACATTACTCTCTGAGTTCATCCTTGCAGGTAGAAGCCAAATCAGACACATATTTCCTCCCACTCTCAGCTCACAAAGACAGCAGTATTGAAAGATCAGGCAGGATTAATAGAGTTGCACTCCTCTGTCTCTTTTCCACAACAGGTCATTTATCAAAGTGGCGAAGGAGGATTCTGTCCCAAAACCTGGACTGAATCAAGACTGAAATGGATCCTCCAAGAGCACCTGAACCACCTTCTCTAACATTTCCACCCAAAAGGGGGGTATATTTGACTGTGAGGTGGTTGGAATTAACCTCTGGCTCAGGAAAAGCTGGAGATTCAGAAGAAAGGTAGATAGAAAGAAAACTGTCTCTAGGGCTTTGGCGAGCCTCCTTTTCTTGGCATATTCCTCCCTCAACACCAGATCAGCTGAGGAGTAGTTGGCCCATAGGAGGCTGAAGGGAAGTCCCAGAATAGACATCTGGACATGCAGAGATGTGTATTGTTTTAGTGACTGGAGAAATGACCAGTAGCCCTGCAGATGAAGGCTGAAAGGGAGGGAAATGGGGGAGTGTCCTGCACTGTGTGCTTAGTATGGGGACAGTTTTAGTGTGGGTGGGAAGCTCAGCACTCAGTGTGCAATTATATCTAAAGGTGTATGCTTGAAAAGTGTAGGATGAAGCTTCAGAAGGGTTCTGTTCAAACTGAGGAACTGTAGTGAAAATGAGACCTGAGAGCAACCCCTTGGCATCTCTATGCATTAAAATTCAAGGCTACTCTCAGAAAGATTCCTTCTTGAGTCTAGTAGTACATAGTTCTGAGTGGCCATAAACAGACTTCCAGTGTTGTTTTATTTCAGTGTTCCCTCCCTAGTTTGTTTAAGGCAGATAATTGTAGTCTTTGTAAGAGGATGGACATGTGGCATCAGAACATTCTGTTTGCCCAATGCTGCTGCTTCCTTTTAATCTCTGATAGTCCTTGTCTGCCCTCACACATGACTGGCCTGGGCTGTGGTCACACTTAGGCTGTGTTCCCATCTGATGCAAATGCGCATTCTGGCTGATCCCACTTCATTGACTTTAAATTACTGTCAACCTTTGATTCTGCTGTTAACACAGAAAACGCTTCAAAAACACATTGGGGAAAGCAAATTTTTTCCTCCCCACCCTTTGCCAGTTGAGGTGCCCAACCCTTTCTCCCAATTGGGTTTGATCCCACAATGACATGGCCAAGGGTGGGGAATCCCAGCTCCCCCTCCCCTCCTGCTTTTGCTGTTGCCCTTTGCTTCTGCCGTTTGCTTCTCCATAGCAAAACCAAACCTTCCAGTGAGCACGACCATAGGGCTCACTTCCAGAGCCCCACCTGTCCCTCCTCTAATGCCCCATTGTATGATGTTGCACAAAATTGCCTCCTTAAGCCTTCCCCTCACTTTCTCCTTTATCACACCTTTCTCCTGTCCACCCATGCAGGAAAGAGCTGGCCCAGGTGAAAAAGGAGAAAGTGAGGGGAAGCGTGGGTGGGAAATGAAATTTTGTTATCAGTGTGAAGTGGAGTGGGTGAATTGTTACTTATTATAAGTGTGAAGTGGTTGAAAGTGAAACTGTGAAGTGGTCTGCCAAAGGAAAAAAGGCTTGAGCACTTTAAACTTGGCAGGGGGCTGTCCTGCAGGGTGAAACCCCAACCGTTTCATGATGCATCTGCCCACAATACTGCAGTACTGTTCCCAAAGGAATAAAGATAAAGCATTTTAGGAGCAAAAACAGAAAAAAACACCTGTATTTTCAGGTGTTTTTTTATTGAGGTTTTTAGCAATTTACTCCTCGGAAAACTCAGGAACCCAATCTGTAATGAGGCCAAAGAAATTTCAAATAGTTTTTAAATCGTTTTTATAACATGAGTGGAAACACTGCCATAAGGTTTAATCCAGCTTCAGTCCACTTTCAAAGTGAGAGAATATATCAGCAAAGAGTTAAATAAGTCAGAAAATTCACCTTTGGGATAGATGTGGAAATAAAATTTCTGGTCGCTTTGCGGATGTGTTCTCTCACTCTGAAGGTGGACTGAAGTTGGATTAAACCTTAGGTGCAACCACAGCCCTAGTATCTTTTAAATTCCCTGTGAAGAATCTCCCTTGAGGCTTAATGGTCATATATCAGGTAGTGTGAGTAGTAGCTTCTGTGGATCCTGTGAGATGCTGTTGGGTTTCAGCTCAGCCCATGGACCCACCTGCTGGATTGGATAAGAAATTGCAGTACCTGATCACCAGGCAATAGAGAGGATTCCCTAGGGAGGATTCTCTGACACGGAGCAGCAGGACCTTATATAGTCACTGCACTTTTTTAGAAGTATAGAACATGTTGTATGTTTCATAAGCAAAATGTCTTATTTATTTATTTGCTTATTTATTGTTTTAAACATTTATATACTCCCCTTGTTTTAAAATCTCTGAGTTGTGGGTCAATGATAGGTACAAATAATCCTATTAAAATAGTAAAATAAAATAAAATAATAAAATAATCCTATAAAATAAAATAAAATAATCCTATTAAAATAGTAAAATAAAACGTGCCCTTTGCATCACATGATTGTAACACCATTTTGCTTTTTTGCATGCTTGATAAAATGAGCCTTCCCTTGTTGATTGCAATCCCAGAAACTTTCAGAAATGTGTTTTGCCCTTTAAGATGTCACTGACTTATACTGAGAGGCTGTGACTTTCTTCCACACCAGCACTGACACATGGTTGGCTGGAGCTCCCCTCTACAGTGCCATTGACTTATACTGATATAAGGTCAATGTTGCTGTGCGCTCATAAGCCAACCCGCACTGAAATGTTCATGGATGAGAAAAAGAAGATGGACTCAAGCCCTGGGGTTTTAGGTGTGCTGTGGCCTGGTGCATTTGCCTATAGGGTTTAGGCCATCTCCCCCTCAAACCATCCACCTACTATTGCAGTGGGATGCATTCCAAACCAGAAGCAGCTTCCTTGGCCTTTTCTCGTGTTTGTGTAAGCATTTTAAAATTACCTTGCTAATGCAAATGTAACTAAAACCTATAATTAACATATCTGTATTGCAAGGTGGATACTTTGAACGAGAAAGCAAAATACTGTACTACAATATTCCTATAAATATTGTTGTAAAGATGGAAGAAACAAAAGAAGATTGTATTCAGGCATCCTTCTTGTAAAGTAGTCTAGTGATGTTCAGTCTATCACTGTGGGCTTTTTAGAGAAAATATGCTTGCTTTTTGTTTATGTGTGTGAAATGCTAATTAATTACACTGGAGTTTCTGTTAATTGCTTTCTAGTCCAAAGAAGGAAAATAGAGGAGTCTTTGATGACGGATTGTAACTGTCAATATAAACAAAAACATCATGTGCAATGCCTCTTTTCCATACGGTAAACCCCATTCTCCACTTTCCAGAAGGCAACTCATAAACTGAAGTTGGTTCAAATTTCTGCAGCCTGACTCTTGACAAGACAAGATGGTTCTCACAGTGTTGGTGGTCGCCAGATGATTGGTGAGGAGACTGAATAAGTGGTGTATTTCAAATGCATGAAATACATCTTTAAAGTTGGACATTAGATGAGTACCTCAAATATATTCTGGGTATTCTGTATGAAGAATAATGTCTATTTTTCTTTAACGGGTCAACATTCTGTGAATTTGCCCTCTGTCCTTGGTTTATATAAGTGGTCTGGATGACAGTAAGATCTTACTATCCTGGTCAGTCAATTCTCCTTACCCTTGGCAGGGTTCCTCTTTACCCTTAATAAGGATGGGACGACAGGCAGGCACCAAAGGCACAGCCTATAAAAATAAGACACCTATTCCTATGAATTTCAACCTTCGCACAGACATGTCTGGCAGGTGCTGTTTGCCAGTGGCCAGAAAGGAGCCCTTTGAAGTCCCTATTGACAGAAGAGGTATCATATTGTATACTTTGCTTTCCTTTCCTTATTTTCCTTTCTTCCTTGGTGCTGGATGGTATACTAATCAAGTCTGTCTTTCACCTTATTACTGTCTCAGGGTAAAGCCTTCAATTATCTAAATCTGTGTGTCCATTGTCTAAGAATTCAATTCTAGCTCTTTGGAGTTCTGACCTTTAGAAAGGGAAAGGAAAGCAGATGCAAGTTCTGGGAGATGTGTGAATGTTTAAAGCAAGGGGGCTTTAGTTGCCGCTGCTGCTGTGTGCCCTGAGGAGGGGAAAGAATTGCTGGCTGCCTGCTGCTGTTTTTCCTCCATCCAGGCAAGCGTCAGCCACCCAGCCACCCATCCAGGCTTCGTGAAGGGGTCCCTTATGGGGGAGGAAGAGGGCAGGGCAGCCCCGAAAAGCAGCTTTTAAAAAGTAGCCACTTGAGTCCCCCCTTGAGTCACATATGCCATGTACGATCCTCAGAATCCGGATTGAACACGATTAAGTTGAAAGTAATGGGATCAGGCAAATTCGCGTGTGCATCCAGTTCTATTATTTCGGTTTAGGGAAACTGGATTAAGCTTATAATGGGGATGTGGCTATCTTTTGTGAGTGGATCCCACTCCAATCAGAGCAATCAATTTACTAAAAGAAATTCACTAATAAAAGGAGGACTGCTCAAAAGATAAAAGCTTTGTGTTCTCAGAATCTGAAGTTTACCGTTTTCTGGGAAGCCTGGCTCAAGAATATCCACACTGAATCTCTGATTTGCAGAACCACAGTGCAGAGATCAAGAGGAGATAACTATTCTGTTAAAATGTGCTTCATCTTCCAGGAAAGGAACAAAGAGCATTAAAAAGGGGCAGTCTAATGGGAAGCCAGCTTGGATATGAAATCAGCATATACACTTTTTAACAAAATCATGCATGCTTTCTGAATTTGAAGAGAAAATAAAAACCTGATTCACAAGGGAGGCTACTGCAGTAAATTCAAGAGACTACAGGAAATCATTTTGTCCGCTGGGAGTTATGAGCACCTATTTGAAATGCTGTGCCAGAGTAGTGGCCGCATCCCCATTATAAGCTTAATCCAGTTTCCCTAAACCGAAATAATAGAACTGGATGCAAACGCGAATTTGCCTGATCCCATTACTTTCAACTCGATCTGGATTCTGAGGATTGTAGGTGGCATACGGGGGGGACTCAAGGGGGGACTCAAGTGTCTACTTTCTAAAAGCCACTTTTCGGGGCTGCCTTGCCCTCTTCCTCCTGGCGTGAAAGCGCCACCCATAACGAACCCCTTCACGGAGCCTAGCTGGGTGGCTGGGTGGCTGCCGCTTGCCTGGATGGAGGAAAAACGGCAGCAGGCAGCCAGTGATTTTTTTCCCTCCTCTCCCATTGCCCAGGGCACACAGCAGCAGCGGCAACTCAAGCCCCCCTGCTTTAAACATTCACACAACTCCCAGAACCTGCAGCTGTTTTCCTTTCCCTTTCTAAAGGTCAGAACTCCAAAGAGCTAGAATTGCACAAAATTGCAACATTGTTATCAGGTGTGAAGTGCGTGGATTGCTACAGTGTAGTGGCTGCTGTAAAGGATGGATTTTTACACTGAAAACACTATCTTTGGAAGCAAGCTATCGGGGGAGGGAAACCCTAAACATGGATTCTCATCCCTTAAAACGGTACGGTCCCCACAGTAAAAAATGTAACACGTATCAAGCGCACAAACCGAACCGGAGTGAGACCTGTTGAAATGAGGGTTAACATTCACAACGCTTTGGGGCGATTTAACACGTGGAAGCGTATTAAGCCAAACTGACATGGGGTCTGCGAGGATTGAAACCATATCGAAACCAAATTAAGCTTGTAATGGGGATGCGGCACAGAGAATGAGTTGTTTCTCCTTTTGCTTCCCACACCATGCTACTCACTGATAATAGCTCCCTTATCAACTTTAGTGACACCCATGCCCCTAAAGCACAGATGTGAAGCTCAGGCCTGCGGGCCAAATCAGGCCCGCAGTGTAATTATATGTGGCCCACAGGAAAATACCAAATGTCTATTAGAGCCGGTTCACTGGTAGACAGCACATGCACCACTAATGCTACAATGGGTACTTAATGGGTACTTTTAGTGACAGTGGAAAAACACCCATTATGACTTTGAGACCTGCAGCAGAATGTCGATAGCAACCAGTTCTATCTCTCTGTTCCCTCTGCTTGATTGTTGTCTGGAGGCACTAATGGGTTAGATTTGGGCCAATAAATTGAAGCTTCATCCAGACAAGATGGAGGCAATGTATATCACAGGTTCTTGAGCCCATAAAGTAGGGACGTGTCCTGCTCTCGATGGGTTGCACTCTCCTGAAAGAACAGGTATATTAACCTGGGGTTACTCTTGGATTCATCTTCCACTTGATGCTCAAGGGGCAGTGGTGGGCAGGAATCTCTATTTCCAGTTCCATCTGTTCACCATATTTGATCCTTTCTAAGCAGAATGAGTCCAACATCATGATCTGGTAGCTCTCAAGACTGGACAATTTTAATGAACTCTGCATGTGGTTGCCTTAGAAGATGCACCTAGGGCAGAATGCACCAGCAAGGCTGCTAACAGGCACTGCTGCCCAGATGCATACCACATCATGGGTGGTATGGGTGTCACTGAGTTAGAGTTAGGGTGGCATTGCTTTGTCAGTTTGCTGCCAAACCCAATTCAAGGTTTTAACTTTGATTTATAAAGCTATAAATGACCTGGACCTCAAATACCCAAATGGGCACCTCGTCCCATCATTCAGATCTGCAGGAGAAGTCTGTTTGGCGAAAGTGGTGGAAACCCATGAGGTGGCCTTCTTGGTGATAGCCCCCAAGATGTCGAGTGGCCTTCCTTCTGAACTGCATCAAGCACGGCCCCTCTGTATGTTCAAGAATTTGGTAAATATGTACTTCTTCAGTCATGCCTTTGGCTGAAGAGGCATTGACTTGCCTCCATTATGTAATGCACTGTATTTAGGTGCTTTTAATTTGTGTTTATGTAATTTAATTGCTGCTACCTGCCCTGAGACCTCAGGGTATAGGGTGGGATATTATGTAAATAATAAACAAACTCTTGTAGACTGAAAGACAGGCTGATCTGCAGATATCAACAGCTGGTGCTTTTTAGACCACAGAGAAAAAAATTATAACCTGCTAAGCCTACTGAACAGGCTGCTGCTCAAAGCAGAACAAGGGAAGTTTTCTTCCTCAATGTATCACGCCAGTTCTCATGTCAACGCCCATAAAATGAAATATGAAGAAGCGAACAACAAATACATGATTTGCATTTGCTGATTTTAAAATATTTCTGAGCTGCCTTTCTATAGCTCAGCATACTGAACATTAAAATTTAAATAACAATGTCTGCTAGAAACCTGCGAGGCAACAATCCAAACCAAACTAACTAGATAAGCTTGTAAACTGAAACAACCAGATAAATCTTACTGGCTCATCAAACCAAGACCAAGGCTGTGGTCACACCTTCCTGTAATAGCCCATAGCGTTAAGAAGCTGAACTGAAGACGTCCTTAATCCTATTCTCACCAAATTCCTGATAAATCCTCAAATCATCTTCAATTCGGCCTGCTATGCGCACAACCTTTATGTCATCACCCCAAGTCTCCTTGATTGCATCACCACCACCTGCATTCTGATAGGATAAAGTTCTGTCAATCAACAGTGGCAATGGGGTGTGCTTGGAGCTGTGTGGTACTGATGGCAAAGTTGATGGTAACACAAGGTATTGTTGGGGTAAGGGGACTGTGCCCCCAAATAGATGCAGCTGAGGCATACTCCAACCAGCATGCACCCCACCCCTACCTATTCCTGAAAAGAAATGAGAGGCTGTATTCTGCTGCTTGCCCTAAAGTTGCTGAGGTAGTTCTGCTTTTCAGTAAAAGTTCCCTTTTACTGAAAGGAAACATTGTTTCCCTTGCACATTGCTAAAATAGAAGATACATTGTTGATAGAATTACATCATTTATACTCTTGCTCTACTCCTTCCCACGCTCTCCTCCCCTACAGTGCTCTTCTGGCCATTTAAAAAAAAATTATCCCAGCTTTTCCACAAAACCACTAGAGAGCACATTTTAAAAATGATCTATTGTTTTATCATTTTAGTGCAAAAACTGCCAGCATTTGATTGGAACAAAGGGGAATGGGGGGGGCAGGATGGGATCGAGGAGCATTCTAGGAATGCTGATGAGCAAAGTACAAACTGCTTGGCAAGCAAAGGAGAAACTGCTCGGCAGAAATGGAACTGGGAGGGGAAGAGTGCTGCCAACTCTGGTGTGTGCCACCCACATGTACAGGCATTGGGTGGAAGGGAAGGCCATCATGGCACAGTTCAGCCACTTTTAGTCCAGTTTACCATGCTAAAAGGGACTGAGTCCTGTGAAAAAGCAGGACTCCAGAAAGTATGAATGGAGGAGGGAAAGTCCACTTATAAATTAATTGGAGAGAAAAAAAAGGTAAGGGCAGAGCATCTAGAGGATGGCCTGAAGATGACTTACAGTGAAAGAGTGACCAGGGTTTTACTGTTCTTCCACAGTTTCTGCACATAATAAAGTGGCTCAAAAGCAGCTTAGGAGATGTGCAGACACAACCGAGGGATCTAAAGAATATCCTGCAGTTGTATCTCACTGCCTCCACTGGATGTGGAAGGCAATCATGGGCTACTTCTATCTGCAGGCTCCTTTGATGACTGTTCCATTTGCAAATACCTGGATGTGTCAGCCCACTTCCCTTTGAGATTTTGTTTTGTTTTTGCATGCTTTGCTGACATCTAGGTATTTGCCAAAGAAACAGCTGCCAGATTTCTTGTATTAGCAGTATGACAGGATATCACCTCCATATCCTGGGACTATATTGGGAATGTCACAATTATGTATAGCATGCCCGGTATAATCCAGGGTGAACTACAGGTTTTAGGTATTACGCTAGTCTGACCCCAGAATTAGAACCCAAGGGCCACACACTACTGCCTCCACGATGCTTCTGAACTCTTTTTTTTTTTTTTTTGCTACATGTGAGGGGACCTGATTGAAGTATATAAAATTATGCACGGTATAGAAAGGGTCGATAGAGAAAATTTCTTTTCTCTGTCGCACAACACCAGAACCAGGGGGCACTCTATGAAGCTGATGGGTAGGAGAATAAGGTCTGAGAGGGGGAAGTATTTCTTCACCCAGAGGGTCATCGGCTTATGGAATGTGCTGCCGGAAGAGGTGGTGACAGCTACCAGTCTGGATGGCTTTAAGGTAGGGTTAGACAAGTTTATGGATGACAGATGTATCAATGGCTACTAGAACGAATGCCTAGGTGCATCTTTCAGGCTGGGGGCGGGGGGAGGAACTGGGGCGCTTCTAAGGCCATCTGCTGGGACTCGAGAGCAGGAGAAGGTTTGTCCTTGTCTCTGCTTGAGATGCCCGTGAGCATTTGGTGGGCCACTGTGTGCGACAGGATGCTGGACTAGATGGGCTGTGGCCTGATCCAGCAAGGCTTCTCTTATGTTCTTATGTTTATACTGCACAGTGGAATGCACAGTTCTGATCTGAGGCATCACACATGACAATCAATGGATTGTTGTGGCATCGCATTATCCAGTCAGGACTGCACATTTAACTTAATGCTGGATAAAGGACACTCAGTGTGCAGTATAAACAAAATGCAAAGTTTCCCTCCAGTGCAAGCAGAAGAGTGAGAACATCAAGATGAGAGCAGGAAGAGCAGCTCAGATTTGATTACCTGCTTCAACCTGTGTGATGGTCCATGCTGACTCAGCTCTCACAGCTCTGATGGGGAAGCTACTAAGCAGCCTTTTCAGTTTGGATGCCCAGCCATCGCTGCACAGTAAGTATTCTGCACTTTTACATTTAACTGCAGATTTATTCCGCTGGTCCCGACCCACAGGTTGAGAACCACTGTACTAGATCCAGATTAAGGAATGTTTTAGATCCGGAAATTCTTAGATCCAGATCTAAGGGCTGCGGTGGAAAAACACCCTATATGTAGCTTCAGCTGATGAAATGAGTAGTAAATCAAGTCCTTTTCAAAATGTACCTTGATTTCAATTAATGATCACTCCAAATTATCTAAAGTATTGTCTGTACATCAGTTAGTGAAATTTACACAGGTGGGATATAAGAGAAAAAAAGATCAAATGCCCTTGATAGTGACCCAAATAAATATGATATTAGATACATGTAATAAAGGATGGTTAATATCAGGAGCAATTTGTTCATTCTTAAATTATCTAATAGTTAAGAAGGCAGCAATTAGACCATTAACCATATAGGCCAGTGGTTCTCAACCTGTGGGTCGGGACCCCTTTGGGGGTCGAACTACCCTTTCAGAGGGGTCGCGATGAGTCTCCCACCGCCCTTCCCTTCCCTCTCCTAGCTGCCCTGCCTCCGTAGTTGCGGGTCTCCACAACATGAGGAACTGCAGTAAGGGGTCACGGCATTAGGAGGGTTGAGAACCACTGATATAGGCGTATCCCCCTATCTGCTCATCAGGTAACCACCGTTTCACTTATCCATGGTCATCCGGACTAGCCCCCCTGCCCCCCTATCAGTGCAAAATTTCCCAGGAATCATGGGAAATCTCATGCAATTTCCCAGCATTTCAAATAGCCACAGTTTCCCATAGCCTTGGTAGGAAGTGATATTTGTACCCTGCAGGTACGGGTGCACATTAGCAAAGATGCAAATTCTACTGTTTTAAGATATCTAAAATTGATATAAAGGCTGGATGGCTCATCATGTTACAGAAGTGCTAGGGCTATCCCTATCAGAAAGAAAATGGAAGACAATATGGTCCTTTCAAACCTTACCACATTCATCTGTTTAAATCATAGAAAATGTCTTCAAATTGTATAACAGGTGATATAAAACTCCAGTTCAGCTGGCATATATTGTATTGCTAAAATCATATTAAATTGTTGGAATTGATATCCATGTCCAGGTACCTAATGCCACCTGTGGTATAACTACCCAGTCATAATAAAAATCTGGACCACGCTATAATGAGATGTTGCTTTAATTTGAGACCAGCAAATTGAACATACCCCAGAACTCTGTCTCTTAGATTTATACAGAGGTAGTAATAGGGTGATCAAATATAGATCACTGCTTTCCTATATGTTGATGGCCACTAGACAAGCCATTGCAAGGAAATGGAAAAATATAAAATCTGTAATATACATTGATATATACTGTATATCTTTGAAACATAACCATATCAGAAAAAAGGCCAAATCAGCTCAGAAGTTTACAATTTACAGATAGCAACTGCACATTTCTGCAAACCTGGCATCCTCTTATTATTTAAAGTGTATACATTGTCTTGCCCCCTCTTAGTTGTGTTTTATATTAGCATCATAATTTCAAATGGTATACAATTTGTATACATCATACTGTATATCCAGTTAAGTAAGGCTGATTGGATGCTGCTCTTTAAAAAGGAAAGTTCAACCTTTAAAATCTACATACTATGCTGTGCTTACATTTGTAAACAAATGAAGTAAAAATTAAAAAGAAAATAATAAAGCAGAGGTTGAATTCTTTCTTCCTGTTCCTACTTGATGCTAGCAATTTCAAACGGCAGCAAAACTTGTTTAGATTACAAGCAGATTTCTTGAAGATTTTTTGTTAAAGCTTAGTATGTCCTCCTGTGCATGTGATTTTGTAAGAAGAGATCTATGGATCAGGACTGCGTAGCAGAAAAAGTGGGGTAGCTGTGGGACTGAACAGCTTGCTTCTGGCCTTGTTTTGTTGGTTAAAAGCAATGCTTCCGCACCTCTCCCAGACATGTTCCAGATCCCCAGGCACAGCTGATTGCAGGCTTACCTTTGTTGCTGTGGTTTTTCAAATCTGTGCCAAGCCACCGTTCTGTCACTGCAGAAAACTTGCTAAACAGTTTACAGTGTTTATTATAATGAACACAGACAAATTGCTCCGGGTTGTCTAAGAGGGACATGTAAAAATCCCTTTGGTCTTTCTCTCAGCATACTGTTTATTTTATCAGGGGAAAGAAAATTGAAGCTTTTGTTCCATGCCAGATGAGTCCTGGCACCTGCACGGTCCAAAGATGAAGATGTGAGCAGCTCTTGCCTCATAAGGAATTCAAACAAAGTGCAGGTTAAGCTTGACAAAAGGAAGACCAAGCATGAGAGGAGGGTTACGTTCAGTCATTCTTCACCCACAGGTTTTCTCCATACCATAGAGTAGAACCACAAAACACACAAAACCAGAAGGTGTGTCACATATATTCAGGAAAGTGGTGAAGATGAACCTCTCTGCCCTGGCCTTTGGCTGGGGTGATTATACTCCCCCCCCCCCAGCTACAGAACCATTATTTCAATATGGAGTATATTGCCTAGAAACATACATACAGAGAGACCCCCCTGCTAAGGGAAACAGGACCAATCTCCGTGGTAGCCCTCAGACTATGAAATGCCCTCACAGGTGCACCAGACATCTTCCCTACATTCAGTCAGAAGAGGCCTTTTCACACTACAGCTGAACGGCTGTATTGCAGTAAGGCTAGGCCATGCGGGGACGGTTTCCCCATTCAGGCAGGCGTTTCACACCTACATGCCTATGTGCGAAAGGGGAACCTGTACCTGTGTGTCCTAGCATGAAAAGGCTGGCATGGGACGCCCCTCCCAGGCCTGTCCCCATTGGGTCCGGCTGAACCCAGGGGTGGGCAGGCCTGTCCCGTCCCGTCCCCGGTTCGTGCGGGTTCTAGGGGGCTGGATTGAGTCCCCTACAGCCTGCAGGAACTCCCCCTCCCCAGGCACAGGCCTACGCAGAGACACGTGCAAGTGAGAGGCACTTACGTCATGCTCACTGGGTTCCGAATTGGTGATCCAACCAGCAGCACTGTGCGCCTGTGCATGCTGCCTGCTCTGATTGGCTAGCTCTGCTTGGCTAGCTGTAACTAGCCAAGCAGAGCAGGCGGTGCGCACAGGTGCACAGCACCACTGGCCGGGCTGCCACTTCAGAACCCAGCGAGCACAAGGTAAGTGCCTCTCGCTTGCGTGCATCCCTGCATAGGCCCGTGCCTGGGGGATGGGATTCCTGTGGGCTCTAGGGGACTCAGTCAGGTCCCCTAGAACCCACAGGAACCTGGAGAAGGAATGTGATGGGCCTTCCCAATGGGGGCAGCCAGAGCTGGGGCCCACAGCTGTCAGGGAGGGAGTGTGCAAATGTGCTCCCTCCTGAACAGCTGTGATTTTGTGCTCTACACCTGGAATGAGTGTGGGTGCCCTGGGACGGACTGGGGTGGTTCCAAACGGAACCACCAGCCCAGCGGAGCGAATGCTCTGTCACAGGGTGTCCTACACACGTTCCATAGGCCCTCGTGTGAAAAGGCCTCAGCTTAGTGAAGAGGTACCTAAGCTGTAATCAAACACACCAAAACAAAGCACCTCCCAGAAGGCTTCCAGGTGGGATTGTTCACACACCAGTCAGAC
The DNA here is from genome assembly GCA_014337955.1 of Aspidoscelis marmoratus. NCBI lineage: Eukaryota > Metazoa > Chordata > Lepidosauria > Squamata > Teiidae > Aspidoscelis > Aspidoscelis marmoratus. The sequence continues at coordinate 31,859,286 of MTQE01002208.1, forward strand.
CCTCCCCCTTCCTCTGAACATTGTGTGCTAGAAAAGGTGGATTAAAGAAGGGTTGGAACATAAGGGCCACACACACTCTCTCTCTGAGGCACCTCAGAGGCACTCTTTTTGTTACGTCAGAACACACACAGACCTGTTTCCTTTGACTGAAGAAACAGCTTCTCCTTCCTTCTTTCAGGCACTGGTAGGCTGAGTCCCCAAAAGACTTATTTGCCTCTCTGGTCTCCCTCTACTGTCACTGTATTCAAGTGGACTTTCAAAGTGCCCTGCACTTCTGGAATAAGCATACGCATGAGGCTCAGCAAAATGCGTGTTTAAAATGCACCTTCTGTCCCCACAGAAGTGTGTTTTCTTTCCCTGCCTTTTTCTCCCCGCCCCCTCTCGTGTTCAAAGGAAAAATAGCCAGATCTCCGTCCCCCGAAATGGGTTCCTGTGCCAGCAAAGGGAGTGATCGCTCGCTCATTCACTCTCAGCACT
>MTQE01002208.1:31865639-31877530 GCA_014337955.1 Aspidoscelis marmoratus
CACATATATGTCCATGAAGTTATGAGAAGTCATTCCATCTTGATGGTACCTAACAACAACAATAAAAATACGCTTAGGGTTGAACTGCATGTAACACGACAGGCTTCAACTGAAATGTTTTCTGCTGTGCAGGGAAGGCATATATTAGCCTGCTGTGTATTGGCACTTGCTTAGAAATTGGCCTCAATCTGTCAGGAATCTGACTGTGGAGTGCTCTGGGACATATCCTATGCAGACATAAAACAGGAAAATTGTATGCTTTTGATCTCAACCTGCAGTCCTCTCTTCCCATCAGTGTTTCTGTGCTTTCCTTAGAATGTTGACACTACATTTAACCTTGGAAAGATAAGGGGGAGCTGCACATCGCCAGCACCACCAGCTCCACCTTTACTCTGCAGTATCAGTATGCCTTAGAAACTAGTTCCATATTGACCCTATATGGAGATATTCAAGGAAGGGATGCTGTAAAATGCAAATTCAGCAAAAACAGAGTGAAATGCTGATTGGATGGAAGAAGGCGCGAGACTAAGTTTGCTCATATTTTAATCAGTGTGTTGCTCACTGGATACAAGGCCAGACAGCTAATGATTTGCTTAAGGGGTCTTTCCTTTCAAACCATTGTTTGTGCATCACACTATCTAAATCCGCTAGAAACAGCAAATCTCTTTTAAAGGTGCAGTTCACTGCAAAACATTTCCCTTAGCAGCACCTTTGCTATATGCCACCCTGTGCATATTCCAGACAATCCCCCCCCCAAAAAAAGTGGTTTAAAACTTCAGAGTCCAGATTACAATTTCTTATCTTGCAAATAATTTGGGGGAGATGACATGCTACCACTGATTGAATCTCATGATTCATCTTTTTCCAGGTCACTCAAGCTATTTCATTTAAATATCTTTCTTATAGATTATGACTGTCTCTGAACTATTAGTTCTGTTTGAACCAATAGTTTAAATTTGGTTTAAATTAGAGCTAGCATAGTTCCTCTGCTGCAAACAGCAATTGGCACATGTTATATTTTAAAAAATTTAAAGCAAACGGAAATATATTTATACTTTCTTAGAACAAGACAAACATCTATTACAAAGTAGCATGATCTGGCACCTCCAACATTTTATTTATTAGTTTATTAATATGTAGCCCCTAAGCCTAAAAAGACTCCAAGAATGGCTTATAATAGATAATGTCAGAGATACCCTGGCCCTCAGGCTTACAATTAAAAAAGACACAAACTCAAGGAAAAGCAGACTGCAAAGGAACAGCCACACTGGATGCTTGTAAGGTGTACCATTTCCAATTCCCACGGCAAACTGGGATTCTCATCCACTGAAAATGATCAAAATGCAATCCTATGCATTTTGTTTACTCAGATGTGACTGTCACTGTGTTCAATGAGAATTACTTCCAAGAAAGTACATCCAAGTTTGCTGTCTAGAGCCCCAAAGCTCATTCATGCACCAATTGCTCATAGATTGGGACCCACAGGTGGTATTAGCAAGGTGATCGGAAGCTTTGCTTCAGTCTCCATGATCCATGCAGAGACCCAAATGAGGTTTCTAGCTGTGCCACCCCCCCACCCACCCTGGCTTAACTGCCACTACATTTACCTGTACTGATTTCTGCAGAGGACGTTGTACAAAGAGGCATTACACTCAAACATACAATCCCACTGGCCAGAACAGAACTCTGGCAGTAAGAGAACAGCATGACTGTAAATGTGTGAGTGTGAAAATGAGCCTTGTGAGAATTCTGCACAGCACTCAGTTTGCTCAGTATCTAAACAATCACCATCCAGCATCCACACATCAACGCTGATGTGTTTTTATGCAATGATTGTGTAATCCATGTCCAATGAAAAATGCAGCTTTTTTAAAATGCAGCTTTGAACATAATATGGAGCCTTAGCATACACTGTTACCCAAAGAATAGGGAACTCACTGCTGGTTAAGGTATTCTGCCCTTCAATGGGCAAAGAATCATTCAAACCTTTTCAGGCATTTCCCTAAGCTCACAAGCTTTGCATATATACAAGGACTAATTATTAGTTCTGTACAGAAGAAAATAGTATTTGAACAATTTGAGGAACTGTAGATTATTACCAGTGGTGCCCAATAGGGGAAGGGATTTCCTTACCAGTAGATAATGCACTGCAAGCAAATGATACTGGGTTTGATACCCACCATCTTCAGATAGGCATGGAGCAGTCACATCTTTAAACCTTGAACAGCCTTGGCCCAGGGAGTAGGCAATACTGACGTAGATGATCTCAGTAATGACCTGCTGATAGGAACTGAGATATAGGGTGAATTCAGACATAGCAAAAGGGCAGCCTCAGAGAGACATCATATGACCCTTGTGTTCCAAGCCTTTCTCTGATTGACCAGAATGATCATGGGAGGGGGAGACAATCCCACCCTGAAGCCTCCTCCAAGACACCTCAGAGATGTTCGCCTTTTGCTGTGCCTGATCACAGCCATAGACCTGTATCTCGTTCTGCTCCGTGCTGCTCCTCAGGTCCCAGTCTGTGGGCCATGGCCTTCTTGATAGAGAACAGCTCCCACTGGTCTTCAAATTATGTAAGTTGCTGCTTACAGTAACACAAACATCCCTAGTGTGGTTCCCACGCTGGAAGCGCAGTTTGATTATCCTTATTCAACATGACAGGAAAGTCTGTCGCCCTCCAGGATGGTGACTAAAATGTCTGCCAACCTGCCCGTTGGCCATAACAGCTGGGGGCGGGTGGGAGCTGGAGTTCAAGAGCAGTGCAAAGGCTGAGAATTACCCACCTGTTTTTGCACTCTGTGGCCCTTTCTGCATAAACTCTGTGCCTCCGTATCTGCACATGAATACAGACCTTGGAGGCTCCACCCCCTGCTGGCCCATCCTCATGAGGCAGAGAAAAATCCAGATTAAGAGAGGCCTTAATGGGGATCTCTGGTGGACCTGTTTAATTGGGCCCACCAGAGGGACTGATATGATTTGATCAGGAACATGGAAGGCATGCAGAAGGCCACCTCCCATGTGAGGGGCTACCGGGTGCCTTCCAGGAACATGTTGCTGAAAAACACCCCCCAGAGGCTTGAAGTCTAGGAACTTTTGTTCCTAGCCTGGAGGTGTGAGGGTGCTTTGTGGCTGTGGCGTGAGCTAATCTAGATCGGCACCAATAGTGTTGATCCTATCCATGCTTCCCCACAATCTGGATCTTGATCGCAGTCCTATATTATACATCCTGTTCCACACACGTAATCTGCATCTGGCCACCTCCGCCCGCTTCCACGCTGAGGCTACACTCCTCTGAACATTTTGAAGGCTTTTCTGACAGAAAGGCCCGCTGGATCCCCCAGCCTTAGGCCTCACTTCTGAGCAACTAGGTGCAGACATAACACAAGCTAAGCATAAGGGGTGCTAGGCTAGGACTGGCGCACATCGACCACATGTTTCAGCCCCCCCCCCTTTGCAACACCAGAGAGGCCTTAGCTGTTCTAATGGCTCTTCTACACAGTTGCCACCAATCCCACCCATTTAATTCTTCCAATCGCGGTCAACGCAAGGTGAAAGTCCAAGCAGTTCCCCTCGGGCGACATTTCCACCCCGCCCACCCGCTTCGCATAGGAACATAGGTGTGCGAGCCCTTCCGGCACACGCTCAGAGAGAAGGCGAAGGGCGGGCGGATCTCTCAGCCAGTGGCCTGAAATCTCCAAATATAGGCATGCGAAGGCCTTTGTCTTCCCCTCCCCGCCTGCCGTGTCACCTGGGCTAGTCTCACCCAGCGCGGCACCACCTTGCTCCGAAGCACCCACCCACGAGGTTTCGGTTCCCAGCTGCCTCCCCTCCCCTCCCCGTCATGCTGCTGTGTCGGAAATGAATGACACCGACTGACGGCAAGCCGGGGAGGAGGAGGAAGGGCACGGCGTGATCCTCCCGCTCTCTCGGCTCCTTATGCAGGGGGGACAGCCCTGGCAGACATGCGTCGCCCCCCCGTCGAAAAGGGGGGGCGCTGCTTTCAATGCCAGGAAACGAAAAGTGGCGGCGGACCATCCGGCATTTGCAAAACTTCCTCAGTTGGCGCCGGAACTTTAGGGCTGGAAAATGATGCAGGGGACACCCGAGGGCTCCCCGCTCCCTCTGTGGGCCTAGTCAAAGGGATCCAACACCGTGACGGGATGTTTTTGGGTGGGGATGGGGAAGTGCCAAGGCAAGGGTACTACCCTTGTTCAGACGTAACAAAAGGGCCGGCTCGTGTGACTCCCTCCCTCCCTCCTTCTTTTCATGGGGGGAGGGAAGGGCAGGTTGGGGTGCCAACGATCCCACCTCGACGCCTCAGAGGCGCTTTCCTTTCCTTTCGCTGCGACTCTGATCACAGCCAAAGGAGGAATTCGCTGGGTTCGAGGGGCTGTGAGTGGAGGGGCGACCTTTCGAGGGAGCACACGAGACCCTCGAGCGAGCGCCAGGCGCTGTGTGCGGCGCCCTCTTTGCAACCACCTCGTGCAACTCCCTGACTACGCCGCCCGCGCCCCCCGAGCCGCGTCTATTGTCGACGGTACCCTTTGGGCGGGCTGGCGAGCGCGAGAGAAGCCTGCGCTCTCAATTCCCTTCCGCCCTTGTGTGGAGCACCGATCCTGAATTGCCCATCCGCCGCTTCCTTCCTTCCTTCCTTCCCTCCCGCTGCGGCAATTCAATGGCACGACGGCGACACACGAGCACATACGTCGGGGAGGGGAGGGGGGCTCCAGCGCGCGCCTCTCCTGCAGATACTGGAGGTGTGGGGTCGGTGCCGCTTCCAGCTAGGCTTCCCTTCTCTCCCCCCCCCTCCCCGTGCTAACATTTGAACCCCGACACGCGCCCACACACGCGTGTCTTTGCACGCCGCCTCGCCGCTTCCGTGCAGTAGCAGCAGCAGCAGGAGGAGGAAGCGGGTCGGTCGGAAGGCGCGGCGCCGCCTGCCATGTGTAAGGAGGCATCAGGGAAGCGAGAAGTGGCAGGCAGGCAGGCAGGCGGCGAGTGATGGAGGGATTATATAGCATACAGATTCGGGGGCCCGGCCGTGCCTGCTCAGAGCCATTGTCTGTGTAGACCTTGAGAGTATTGCGCGTTTACTGCCGTTTTCAGCGATGCTCGCAAGAGCCGAGGACGGGCTACGGGAGAGCTTGGCTTGCATTGCAAGCCGACTCGAAATCCCAGCCTGCGCAGGCGTGAAACACACAGTGTGCTTTGGGTGGGGCGTCTCTCTTCTGCACTGGCGCAGCAGCGCACCAGGCCGATGCTCAGCAGCAGCAGCATATGTGGTGGATGCAGCTGTTTTTAACCCGTTGCAGGTGATCTCAGCAGCTGTGCATCTCAGGAGCGCACACTTGGGTTCCCTTTAAGCACAAAGGATTCTGCAAAGAATGCAAATGAGTGGGAGACACAGGAGCCCCCTACTCGCTCCCTCCGGCTGCTGCCAGAGAGGGGGCCTTGGTTCCCGGCTTGCCTCCATCCACTTCCATCCTTCCCTTGCCCCGTTAATTGAAAGAGCTTTAAGGAGTCGTGACAGATTCTAGATTTTGGGCTCTGCTCATCTGCAGCCTAAAACCCAGAACTAGATGGCTCCATTAGCTATTCTGCTATGCTTATTGCTCACTGTTAATCTCTTAAGGGCGCCAGCTGATTTATACTTCCTTGGTGCAAAATTAAAGTCCCAGGGAGAATTTGGAAGATGAGCTAGAAAAACGACGAGGAAAGAGGTAGAAACAAATGTATCCAGACTCAACTAGAAAGAAACTGGGACAAGATGTCATTGCTAGCGTCCTTATAGGGGCCAGCAGAAATGCTGTTCTTTCCTTTTAAAGCCGGTAAACAGTCTGTCTGGAGGACTGGCTGAACGAATAGCCATCTGGTTCTTGGGACTTCCTTGTTTGTGGAAGATCCCATATAAGGAAAACAGTCCCGAAAATGCCCTTCTCCGCTATTGGGCAGCCACGCTGCTTTTCCTTGAACTGGCGATAAAGTCTTGTAGGTGTGAGTCCCCCTTCGCTTCAAAATGTTCTTATGTATGATATCAATATTTCTATTTAAGTAAAATCTGCAGTCACGAATATAGATCAGGTAATGGTAACTTTCCCCACATTAAATAATGTTAACTAAATGTTGTCATCTTGGGAATGCACCTTAAAAGCAGGCCAAGGGATTCTAGACAAAATTCATTTTCCTTTTTATGGTTTTACAACGCACCCCCGGTTTCCACTGAATCAGTAGCCATTATTCATATTATTGTCTTATGTTGTATCTGGTTGTTTAGCTCTCCGTTGAGCTGGCAGCTTCCCAGTTTGGGAAGACAAGTAGGTTACACTGTGGGAAGGAAGAGCTTAGTCACCTGCTCATGGGTGAGGTCTGGTGATTTTTCTGGGTGTGTGCACAGAACAGGAACAGGCAGGGAGCAGCTGTTTTACCTGAGTCTAAGTGCCAATATTAGGTTACTTTTTCAAGGCAGGGCAGTTTTGTGTGGACTAGGAAAGGCATTCGTGAGAATGGTTTCCCTTGTTTCCCCAGCCTTGCAGCTGATTTCAATCAGCTGCTAAGCCCTCTGGTTAGAAAAATGAATAATGGTGGCGTTCTTTCTGGCTAGGCGCTGATGAGCCGGTTCGTTTCTCTCCCCACCCTCTCTGCACAAGGCAGAAGCAATGGAGATGAAGTATGCTTCATTGCTAATGCTTTGAAAAGGGCTTCTATTGTTAGAAGGAACCCAGCAGGGCAGTCATTCATACGCTGTGAGGTTTGCTGATACCCTGCAGAACTTAAAAGGGACTTTACAGCCAAGAGCACAGCTACGCGCTTCATATCTTTGGCAGACTGTCAGCTAGGCTTCCTTGCTTTCCATATTTATCACTTTAAAAAAAAAACCCACTCGGGGCTATATGGCTTATAAGAATATTTCTTTTGTTTAAAAGCAGCTCTTTCCATTTTTTTTCCCTGGGCCCATCTTGGATTTGTTCTGCTAACATTCAACAGAATCATTTTGTCTACAGTGTTCAAAGGTGAAAGGCCCAAAGTCGGAAATATTTGGGGGTCCATATTTCTGTAGCAAATTAGTGCTCACCTAGAACCCTGGATTATGTTCCCTGGAACCAGAGGGGCAAATCCAGATCTAGAGGGTATAAATCCTCTAGCAGAGCTGAGGATTCAGTGGCCCCAGCTTTGTCTGTTAACCATTATTCTTGGCCTTTAATATGCAGACCCTCTGGATAGCAATGGACAGTAGAGATGACCCAGTAAAGCAATGCTGTCCAGTGTCCTTGGTAAAGAGTTTTCTTTGAGCTACATAACCAGACTTCTTTCTGGAATTGGGCCTGTTCCTTCAGCATGATCTCTGTCCTGGAAGAGCTTTGCTCATTTCATTTTTTTATCACTACTTAGCTTACTCAAATATTTCAAACATTCTGAAGCATGTTATGTCTATATAATCAGCCTTGTATACTTTTTTCTTTCATTGCAGGAAACAATGAGTTCTTTGGTATTTGCTCGGTTCTGGATTAGCAATTATTTTAGATTTCTATCTAGATCTTCCTGAGTACCAGGATGACCAGAGTATGCCTATCATATATAGAAACAATAGTGACTATAGAAACATAACAATTCTACTGCCAGCTTAAAAAAAAATCCCTGCTGCTAAGGTGTGGCAATGCACTACTGCGGATATGGTGACACAGATAACACATAGTGGCACAGTTAGAAGTTGGGACTGTGACTCAAAAGGGGTCAGAATAGTTGTGTTGGGGTGTGACTTTTAAGATGATACTGTGAGAAAAGGGAGCATGAAAAAAGTCTGGGGGCTGTGAAATGCAATTGGCTGCCTTTACAAAGTGGCCTGTCCTGGAGTCGTTTAATATAGAAATTTAATCAATGGTTCTGTGCCTAGTAACAGGATTTCTGATCAGAGGCAGCAAGTGTGCATTTGACAGAGTTGCCCCTTCCACTGAACCTACACAACACAAAGGATCACATGAACAACCCCACATCTCTCGCTATGCCAAGGGTGCATAACTGCAATTTGGGTGCCAGTCGGCCTTTGTATTGCAAGATGTACCCTAGATGTGCTGAGGGCCTTACTGAATACCACTGTAACCCGTCTCCATTGCAATGTTGCCGTTCAGAAACACCAAAGTCAGTTCTTGGGATGCCTGACGCTGGAGGCAGTAATTACAGGCATTCATGTGGAACAGGTAAGGGACTGCCTCGAAGGGCCGGTAGCCCACTGCACCACTTCTGGCTGAAAAGCATCATCATCAGATGCCCAGCCTCTAGCAACAGCAGCTGTAGCAATGGGGAGATCCATGGACGATCAACGCCATGGTGGCGTTGCTGCTGGTGCTGGTGCTGCTGCCACCGACCTGGCTAGGGCTAGAGCAAAGGGGGCCCATCACGCAAAGACCCCGTCTGTGTGTGTGTGTCTGTGTGTAAAACCCTTGCCCATCCCCCAGCAGCCCAGTTCCTCGTTGCTGATGCAGATTCCGGGGTTCGGCGAGGAGGTGGTGTCAGGCTGCTGTCGTCCGCCCCACGTGGCCCGGCCTGCGCCAGCCAATCGCAGCTCATGTTTCTGAAAGATCTCCATATATGGCGATCTTTTCGGCTCGCGCGGCGGGGGCCAGCGCCCCCCTGGGTATAAAAGAGGCGGGGCGGACGTTCGAACGGTCTCACTCAGCCCGGCGGCAGCGGATCTAGCAGTTCGAGTCCTTTTTTTTCTTACTCCCTTCAAGCTCTCGCTTTACAGGTAGGTACCTGCCGGCCGGCTAACAAACTAACTGGCTGGCTGGCTGCCCGGCCGGCCGTGCCTTTCTGGTGGTGGGCCTCGTTGTGGAGAAATTTTATTTTATAGCGCCTTTTTTGCACGAAGGAGGAGAGCGTACCGAGTGCGGGGTTGGGCAATTTTAACTCTCCAGGTGGAAGGGAGGGGGGTGGGGTCCTCCCCCCCCGGCTGAGGGGTTCTTTCAGTTGGTGGCCGTTAAAAAAAGCCTCCATTCTTTTCCTCGCGCTCCCGCCCGGCTGCCGTTCCACGGACGGCGGAACGCCGAATCTTCCTTCATCCGGGTCCTACTCCCAACGGCCGCGGCTCGCGCGAGTGACTCGAAAGGGCCTGGGAGCGTTACAGGGGCTGATATTAGTCTCTCTCCCCCCCCCCTTTCGTATTCCGGCGCCACAGCGGGAGGGGGAAGGGGGGCGAGTTTGCTGGGGACTCCTCGCCTCACGCGCACGGGAATTAAGGAGGGGGCGGGATGCCTCGCAGTGGGCCAGGCGTATTCTTTTGAGTGAAATGGGGGGGGGTCCCTCCTGTGGCCCATGTGGCTGAGGAGGGTGGGGTCCAGGCTGTAGACGGTGCCTGTCGGGTGGGGGGGGAGGAGTTAGCCGCATGTCCTTTGCGACTATCACGGAATAGCGGGGAGGAGGAGGAGGGCTGAGGCTTTCCTGCCCTGAGACTCGAATCGTGCAGATCTGTATTGCGTGAGGAGACCGTTTTGGGGCGCTTAGCTGATTCTGGAGTTGAGAAATTGGGTCGGCTTTCTCCACGTTCTTCCAAACAGCTTTTTAAATGTTGCTTTACGAAAATATTTTATTTTCAGCGCTTGTTGTGTGCGTGTGTGTGTGTGAGCGCGCGCGCGCGCGCGCGGGTGGGTGGGTGCTGTTCTTAAGGGTGGAAGAATAGAGGTTCCTGCTATGTACACATTTTTTCTTTGTGTTCCTGACATCAGTGCGCTTCTCTTTAAAAAGATGTGCAGTATCACTTAACCCAGAAAGCACCTGATGTACTTTGTTAAAAAGGCTATTGAAGGAGGCTTGGCAAACGGGAACCCTGATTAAAGAACAGCATGCCTGTTAAGTTCACATTTATTTGTGAAATAAGTCAGACACGGCTTTGAGACTTAAGGGATAGACCCTGTTACCTATCCTCTGCTGTAAAGATGTTATAGAGCATGTTCTGGACCATGGCTAACTAAGGCTTAGTCAAGAGGGTGGGGTCATCAGACGACTTGACAAGCTGGGCTGAAGCAGCCTCTAGTGGCCATAGGTGGTAGTAGCTGAAACATTCTCTCAGTACTGCGGAGACTTTTAAGATGAATAGGGTTCCGCCTATTAACGCTTGGGGTTTTTTTATTGTTATACCAGATCTGCAAAATGGAAGAAGAAATTGCAGCACTTGTCATTGACAATGGTTCCGGTATGTGCAAAGCAGGCTTTGCTGGAGATGATGCTCCTCGTGCTGTGTTTCCCTCAATTGTTGGGCGCCCCCGTCACCAGGTAAATAGCTATGCAGTGGCTTTGGGGTTGGCTTTCTCAGTTTGGGGTTCATGTGAGATTTGTTTATCTCTTAATATATTTCAAAAATTTCTGTTTCTTAGGGTGTTATGGTTGGCATGGGCCAGAAGGATAGCTATGTAGGAGATGAAGCTCAAAGTAAAAGAGGTATCCTGACCCTGAAGTACCCTATTGAGCATGGTATTGTCACCAACTGGGATGACATGGAGAAAATCTGGCATCATACCTTCTACAATGAGCTTCGTGTTGCCCCAGAAGAACATCCTGTCTTGCTTACAGAAGCTCCTTTGAACCCCAAGGCCAACAGAGAGAAGATGACACAGGTACACTATATGTGTTAATGATCTTTTTTCTACTTTCTCCCTTTTCACCATCACTTTTCTTTTATATTACAATTTTTCTTCTCTCATTATTTTCAGGGTTCTGTACTGTCCTGGCATTTCACTTCCTTGAAGTCTCTCAGGTTTCTGTTTTTCTGCCTGCTTTCTTTTGGTTCCCCTCCCATCAGATGCCTTGCATGTCAGTTTTTGTGTGTGTGTGGCAGTGAAAGTGTTCAACTATTAAAGTATTATTTTCTTTCTTTAGATCATGTTTGAAACCTTCAACACTCCTGCCATGTATGTGGCTATCCAGGCTGTGTTGTCCCTGTATGCCTCTGGTCGTACCACTGGTATTGTAATGGACTCTGGAGATGGTGTCACTCACACTGTGCCCATCTATGAGGGTTATGCCCTTCCCCATGCCATCCTCCGACTTGATTTGGCTGGCCGTGACCTCACAGACTACCTCATGAAGATTCTAACAGAAAGAGGCTACAGCTTTACTACCACAGCTGAAAGGGAAATTGTGCGTGACATAAAGGAGAAGTTGTGCTATGTTGCCTTGGACTTCGAGCAGGAAATGGCCACAGCTGCTTCTTCCTCCTCTTTGGAGAAGAGCTACGAGTTGCCTGATGGTCAGGTGATCACCATCGGAAATGAGAGGTTCAGGTGTCCAGAAGCTCTCTTCCAGCCCTCTTTTCTAGGTGAGTCTTTCATAGTAAAAAGTCAGTTTGTAGGGGATCCTTAGTAAGGGATCCTTGTACTGTAGGTGCATTTATACAGGCAAAGGCTGGTGCTTGTGTAGTGATTCTACTTCTAATTGTTGAATTGCACAGTGTAGTCACAGATCTCTTTTCTCTTAGGTATGGAGTCCTGTGGCATTCATGAGACCACTTTCAATTCTATCATGAAGTGTGATGTAGATATTCGAAAGGACCTGTATGCCAACACAGTATTGTCTGGTGGTACCACAATGTACCCTGGAATTGCAGACAGAATGCAGAAGGAGATCACAGCACTGGCTCCCAGCACAATGAAGATCAAGGTGAGAAACAGTCTTTGTTTAAAATGAAGTCTTCATTAACATAGTGTGCTTAATGGCTTTTTGACCTTTTAGAGGAATTTGAGGGCAGGTTTCGGTCAGATAGAGAACAGTGTGCATATGTTAATTTAACTGACTGATATGTTTTATTTCAGATCATTGCTCCACCTGAACGCAAATACTCAGTCTGGATTGGTGGGTCCATCCTTGCATCTCTCTCTACATTCCAACAGATGTGGATC
>MTQE01002208.1:31885132-31916195 GCA_014337955.1 Aspidoscelis marmoratus
GTGCTCTGAGAAAAGCTCCTGCTTTCACTTCACCCAAGCTGGAACTGTTGAGCTGGAACCACAGTTGAGCATCCCTGCTGTATTGGATTCTTAAGCAGTATATACTACAGAGTAGTGAAAGATGAGCTTGTATGATTCCAGATCAGTGGTTCCCAAAGTTGTCTGGGCTATGACCCATCTAATATAAGTTTACCAGCTCGGGACCCACTTCTAGGAAATTTAACTGTTACCAATATGAATAAAGGACTTTTCAAATAACAAGCAAAATTTTAATACAATTTTTTTATTACTTAATTAAATAGTTACATCAAAAAAGTTATTTCAAATACGGTTAAATTTCCTAGAGGTGGGTCCCGACCCAGTTTGGGAAACCCTGTTCCAGTTGTAGTGTCTATCTCCTTTTCAGTAGAGCCTAGTTTCATTGAACCCAGAAGACTCCCAAACACTTCAGCAGCTATGAACCTGTTAAACAGCCTCACTGTGCTTAGGCTATCCATGTGCAACAAAGCTACTCATGCTGTGTCCTTACTTTGAAGGGCTGTCCTATGGATTAGTTAAACAATTCAAACTAGAGGGGAAGCTCCACAGTAGTAAAATTCATATTTGTATGCAAAGACACCAGGGCTGAGCCCTGATTCTGCCATTGGAGGCTGGGAAAGATGGGGATCTGAAGACCCAAGAAGCTACAACTAGTTACGGTAGCATAGATATAAGTGTAACGAAGATCTGAGGCCTCTTTGCACTACAGCTGTAGCGAAGAAGGCTAAGACACTCTGGAACACGCATTCCTGCCTGCCTCTATGTGAATGAAGAAAGCGTCCCAGAGTACCCCAGCCTGAAGAAGCTGGGCCAGGGGCGGGCAGACCTGGCAGGGCCCTTCTCCGGGTTCCTGCCAGTTGTAGGGGACTGGATCAGGTCCCCTACAACTGGCAGGAACAGCCCCCCTGGCATCACCCCCCCTCATGGCCCAGGGACACGCATGCACACATAGCACCTACCTGCTGGCTGTCCAGGGTCCCACATGCACATGTGCCCCAATATTCACCAGAACACAATGTATGCCTTGATGGGCCGGGGGATGTGGCGTCCCTTGGTAGGCACCAAGCTCTAGGCAGCTCAGCCCCACAAAGGCCCCCTGGCACCCCTAACCCCACTCCATGAGCTGGAGATATGCGTGCGCACACAGCACCTACCTGCTGGCTGTCCTGGGTCCCAAAGACCCGGTTTAGTTGACCCTGTGGTGCAGGTGCATACGGCGCGGCCTCTGATTGGGCAGGCTGTCCTGGATCCCAATGACCTGCCCTGATGGGCCGGGGTCGCAATGGGACTGCAGGAGCTGGGAGTGAGCCACCTCCCACCCACCCCTCCCGCGTGATCACTCACCTTGCCAGGCCTGGGGTAGCCATCTGTGGTCTGCGCAGTAGACGGGGCCCACGTGGTCAGCCTGGGCCTTGTCTACCAGAGTCGACACGCCTGTGCAGACTGCGACAGATGGCAACCCCGGGTGCGGCAAGGTGAGTGATTTGTGCAGGCCTGCCACCTGTTGGGCTGATTTTTGCCCAATTGTGGCAGGAGGGGCACGTCCCGCAGCTGTCAGGGAGGGAGGCGTGTGCGAATGCTTCCCTCCCTGGATGGCCGGAATGCGCTAGGGCCCGTGGAGAGCACTCTGCTTTTGGAACACGTCTACGACACGTCAGGACGCTTGAGGTGGCCTGGAACGGATCCAGACACCCCACAAGAGCGAATGCTCCGTCCCAGCGCGTCGTAGATGCGTTCCAAAACCCCTCACGCGAAAAGGCCTCTGTATTCATAACATATCTGAGCCAAGAGGACATCGTTTACAAGTTTTGAAAAGTCAAAATGATAATTCTGGGCCTTTCAACTTTTCAGCCAGAACCATGTGAATCATATATCTGTATAATGACAAAGTGGGGCAGGCTCAGACCCGCAACAAAAGGGCAAAGGATATTGCTGAGCACTGGAACCAGTTTCTTTGCTAGATGTGAGTCTGCTTCCAATTCCTATGTCTAACATTCTCATAAAATCTGAAGAAACCAACACTCTCAAGGGTTTTTCCTGTGGACTCAGCATATCACACAATAAAGATAAAGAAAAGAAACAGCTCAACTTCTAAATTGAATAATCGAAAAATAATAAACTGCTATTCAGACCATTATTTCCAAGTATGGTATTTGTTTCCATAAAAAAATGCTTAAAATCCACCTATGGTAGCATCCCGATTAGTGGATTAAATCCACAGGTATAACAAAATATTCAGCTTACCTGCTGCGAAGCCATGGCACGCCGTCCAGATTCAAGCAGCCTTCCTGCAGCTTTTGTAAGAGAAAGCTGTGATACTTCCATGGTGCATGCAGTGAGGCCTGTGTCATGTGGGATGGGGCAGCCAATGGGAGCTGAGTTGCAGGCTCAGCTCTCGTTTGCTGTTCTCGCCATCCTGTCTGGACAGGTGGGAACATTCAAATCTACCTAAAACTACAGAGCAAGTGCTCATTGTTCCACGGTAGGTAAATTCAAAGTAGCAGTGGTATAATGTGCCGGTGATATCAGGTGTGATGCCCATGCCCTGACTGTGTATTGGAATGGGCAACATCTATAAGTCTGGACACACACATAGAAGCCACAGTACGTCTACATTCTTCAAAATTTAGTAGGTTTAACTCAAGATTGTGTGAAAAATATTTTTCCAAATACTTTCATATTTTTATTTTCATGGGTAAAAAATTATTTGGAAAAGGAACCAGAGAATATGGGCCTTTTTGAATTCTGAAGATGGGGACAGCCAGGATACTCCAGCATGGAGAATATGAAGCCCACAGAGCCACTTCTGTCCCAGAGCAGCTCTGAGTGAGTGTGTCTATATCTTCATTAGCTGTGGAGTAGTAAAAACTGCTCCACAGCCATACTAAGAGCCATATAGTCGTGCACCATGTCACTCATTGCCATAGCAAAAGCCTGGTACACATGGACATTGTTATGAGGGAGGGAGTGAATGGTTCCAGACCATTCACATTTCACCCAGGTAGGTCTGGGTGAAGTTCAGGACAGGTCAGCACTCGCAATGCTGGCCACCATCTCAGATCTTAATTGCCACGGGATGGTATCCTACAGCAGTTTTGAGTGTCAAACCTATATCAAAGGAGATAGATTCACTCAGTAGAATCTGCAAGGAAGTATCAATCCTTCACCTTTGGTTAGACCAGCTCACCTGATTATAGGTATCAGTGCTTTGAATTTTAGTTCGTGAGGATATCTGAACCCATAGGGAATGATTCGACACCCTGGAAACTCACTTGTGGGGTTCCTCAGGGTTGATCTTATCTCCCATGCTGTTTAACATGTATATTAAGCCGTTGGGAGAAGTCATCAGGAGATTTGGAGTGAGGTGTCATCAGTATGCAGGTGATACCCAGCTCTATCTCTCTGTACCATCTGAATCAGGAGAGGAGGTTGAAGTGCTTGACAGGTGTCTGAAGGCAGTTATGGGCTGGATCAGGGCCAATAAAGTGAAGCTGAATCCAGACAAGACAGAGGTTCTGTGTGTCACAGGGCCTCGGGTCCATGTAGTTGGGAGATACCCTGTCTTTGATGGGGTGCAATGCCCTGGAAGGGTCAGGTCTGTAACTTGGGGGTACTCCTGGACTCCATGCTGAAACGTGAAGCTCAGGTGGAGGCCATGGCCGGGAGCACCTACTCCTAACTATGGCTAGTGTGTCAACTGAAGCCTTTTATGAATAGAGATGACTTGGCCACAGTAATCCATGTTCTGGTAATGTCTAGATTGAACTACAATAATGCACTCTACATGGGGTTGCCCTTGAAGACGGTCCAGAAGTTGCAGCTAGTGCAAAATACAGCCGCTAGAGTGCTGACCACAACAGCTAGCCAGATGCACATCATGCTGGTTTTAAAAGGGCTGCCAATTTACTACTGAGCCCAATTCAAGGTTCTGACTCTGACTTATAAGGTCCTAAATGACTTGGTCCCCAAATATCTAAAGGAACGCCTTCTCCCGTACTGACCTGCCCATCCCTTCAGATGTTCAGTGTGAAGGTTCTTCCAACAAATAAAGAATAATTCCCCAACCAGTAAAAGTAAATTGCAAACTAGTAGTTTAACTTGCTCTAGCAGAGCCAAGCAGCCCCTTCAGCGTTCCTGTATTCTCCAGGTATACCCTGAGATCTACCTCAACAAAGAGGCATGACCTCCCCTTCTAATCCGTAACAGACTCCCCAATGATCAATCCCCTGCAAAATCTGCCCAAAGAAAGACACTGAGAATCCCGGACCTCTGCCTTAAATAGAATGAGATCCTGGCTAGATTTTGGTTCTTACTGAGGGAACTCCTCCCTCCTGTCACTTAAGCTTGCAAAGTCCCTGGGAAACTTTCCCACTCTTTTGCAGCTTGCAACAAATGTTTACCAAAAGCCTGGGAAATATTCCCGCTCTTTGCAGTGGGCACCTGTGAGAAAGCCTTTTTGGTGAGGGCCCCCAGACTATGGAATAGTCTCCCCCTTGAGGTACATCATGCCCCTTCCTTACATATATTTAGGAAGGTGGTGAAGACGCACCACTTTACCCTAACCTTTGGCTGAGATGCTCTTTTCCTGACAGAGGTTCCTTGAGATTTGCATTTCATCAGCAAGATCCTAGTACTCTATGGCTCTTTCCCTTTCAAATGCCATGAGGCACCAAGAGGAGGGTCACAGGTGGATTAGGCATTATTCATTTATCTATTATTATTTACATTTCTATCCCATACCGTACCCGAAGGTCTCTGGGCGGGTAATAACCATTAAAACAACAGATTAAAAAGAGAATATACATTAAAAGCACTTTTTTAAAAAAATCAACAAATCTAAAACAATACACATCATGTTTAAAATGATGGTATCTGTGCTGGGATGGGAAGTATAATCTTTGCTGTGGTTTTTAGGCCTTCAGCTCAACTTTTACTAAATTACTGTACTTTGTAGTTCTTGTAACTTAAGCACTTTTGACTTTCGTCGGATACGCTGCATCAACTTAATTTCTTATGAAAAGGCACTCTCCTCCTGGAGAATACACAGATAAGCAGAAGCTGATTATTTTGGCAACAGAATGGAAGCCATTGCTTCCTGGCATTGAACTTAGACCTTTATACTGTACATATGGGGCTGTCCACAATTGAGCTGTAAGCCAGCCCTTCAGCTTCATAAGTCAACCTGAAAATGTTTGAAAATAATCAATAATTTATTTTTTCAAAATTGACATTTTCAAAATGTCAATTTGACATTTCTCAAGGACTGACGATCAAATTCATAATCCGTAATGAGGAGAATTTTCCACTCATCCAAGGATGTGGCTGTAGTTCAATGTGGACAGCAGAAAATCATGTGAGGTTCTAACTAAATAGGCTTCTGCTGAACTGCTATTTGACAATGAGTTCAGAGGCCTGGGACTGCTAGGTGTTTCGCTTAGCAAGCCTGGGGTCTTGATTTTGCTTAGAAGTAATTTGGGAACAGGTGAACCATGTGGAAATTGCATGAAGGATGGTGGATGCTGCCATTGTTTCTGTGCCTGTCGGTAGGGTGACATTGGACTTGTGTATATCATGGCATATCAGGTCATTCTTGCATACATCACAATGTACAGTCAGTGTTCCTTTGTGTTTGTGGCTTTGTGCACAAGCATCATGCCACCCTACCCGTGGGCATGAAAAGAATAGTGGCATTCAAATGGCAGAGTGAGAAAGTGAGTTCCCCATGCAATTTCCACACCGCTCACCTGGTCTCCCAGGCCTAAGAATCCCAGGCCTCTTTAACATGCTTCGATCTTATGACACAGTGCTCTGATACAAGCCCAGGTCCCAGTAGGGATGTGCATGAATATTTGTGACATTCAAAATTCGTACGAATTTGGCCAAATCTGAACATTTGTATTCAAATTGAATGTTGGCACATTCTAAAATTGACATTCAAATTCGAAGTGGAATAGAATATTTCTACACATTCGAATGAAGCTTCATATGTTATTGAATATCCGTACTGAATTTGAGTCCCACTACATTCGAAGGGGATCTATTTGAACAAATACAAATTTTCTTGCATTCGATTCAATACGAATAAAAAAAAATTGTGTGCATCCCTAGAAGAAGAAGGTATAGCAAGCTGTTGAAATATCTTTTCTCCTCCTTTCCATGCCTTCCAAAATTCCTTTAAGTTCAGTTATAGGTTTTTTAATTGCTTAAATTGACTTCTAATATGTTAGGCGTGATTGCTCTGGCTGCACATCTTTTTTTTGGGGGGGGGGAAAGCATAGATGCAGGCACATTTGCAGACATTTGCCTATCTTTTTGGTAATCTTTCCACTCCAGTTACTCATTAAAATGTTCCAGAAAACCTTCCAGGGCTAGATGAGATGTTGTTTCCAGATGTGTTGCTGTTATGCTGAAGAGGTTTATGGTATTTTTTTTCTTTAAGTCAGCTTTTGTGATGAACATGGTACTGCTTTCCCCATCAGATTGAATCCATAAACCTTAAGCCCTTCTTCAGTAGGGAAAGGGAACTCCTTGGGCGTTTCCAAACTTGATAGTTGCACTTTAGTCATGGCTTGCTCATACGGATAACACAGAATAAACCAGCCACACCCAGGGGGCTTGTGCAACTGACAGGGACTGTTCAGGAAAAGCCCAGTGAAAAGTTAACCAACACAAACACGCTGTAATTGGCAGTGAGTTCTTGTCATCAAATCACATCCCACTTCATGCTTAAAAATGGATAATCTGTGTCTTGACAATATCCACTTGGCATCTTCCAGCCTTTCATTCACACCTGATTAGCTGATGCAAAAGAAAAAGGGGAAGGGCCTAGCAGCAGTGGTTGGGAATGGAGGTCACATAGGGGGAAGCCAGTAGACTAAGCTGCTGAGTAATGTGATTAACAGAGAGCATTGCTGCCAAACACTGTGTACTGGGCCTCCCGTTGTTCCCTTGATTCAAGGCACTTTCTCCACCCTCTCCCTGCATTCCACTCCCTTGGACTCCTTTGTCTGGGGATAAAGAGACCCTCTCCTAGGGGATTTGGCAGCCAGATGTCACGTAGGAAGCGTCAGAGGAGCCAGGCTAATCAATTTTACTCCCCCTGTGGCTATTGAAGCATTGCTTTGCTCCCAGCTCCAACTGAATCGTTTTTGAAGTGTGGCTGCACTCTGGTGATGGTGCATGTTGTTGTTGTTTTTCAGGGCACACCTGTGTTGCCAGAATGGAGGTTGCAGGGTGTGTCTTGCACCCTACCTACCAGGATGGCTACAGGGCTCAGAACGGAAATTACTCTTTGTTTCTGTTGGAGTTGGAGGGAGATAGCAGCTGCTTTCATCTTAGTGCTGTCATTAAGGAAACCCATAGCAGCTTCTCCGCATTCCCTATTGGGAAACTGAGGTGCGGGCAGGGGGAGGGCAGTAGTATCTCTCAACCAGTCACAGCAAAAAGGTACATATTTCCCTGCCTTCCTAAGAACTAAGCTAACGACCTCCCTTTTTTTTTTTAACAAAAACCCTGTTATCAGTACTTTAATGCAGAACTACCATTGCAAAGCGGTTACTACACTTTAACATCTGAAAATCAAAACAACTGAGGAAAGACGAGTAGTTTTCTTAAAATAAGCATTCTAATCAAAGACGCTTTGAGAATATAATTTCCTACTTTCATACTATCCTCAGGTACACACCAGCGAAGAGCAATATATAATTGTTTTAAATAAATAAGGCAAGATTTAAGATGTGCACATTCCAAACATAGACCTTTAAAACTTCATTAATAATTGCCATGATGGGTCTAAGAACCATGAAGCAGCCTAATGTGTGCAGTATTTATTATATAGCTGACTCTTATATAGCATAGCTTGCTTTTATGGATTTTGGAAAAATGTGGTTTTACAATATAAGAACATAAGGAGAAGTCCTGGATCGGGCTTCAGTCCTTCTGGGCCAGCATCCCTTCTCACAAAGAGGCCTGTCAATTACCTATGGACATCTTAAGCAGAAGACAA
The DNA here is from genome assembly GCA_014337955.1 of Aspidoscelis marmoratus. Classification (NCBI taxonomy): domain Eukaryota; kingdom Metazoa; phylum Chordata; class Lepidosauria; order Squamata; family Teiidae; genus Aspidoscelis; species Aspidoscelis marmoratus. Next base: position 31,893,177 of record MTQE01002208.1, read on the forward strand.
AGGCAAAACCTTCACTTGTTCTTAGATCTCTGCAAATGGTTTTTAAGGCATCCTGCCTGTCTCTCCAATCTGAAGTACTTAATCATCCATTCTGGTAGCCAACGATATACCTGTCCTCCATGAACATATCTAATCCTTTATTACTATTGTAAGAACTGTTTTAGACCCATATTTAGCACCTTCCCCACATACATGCAAGACCTTTAGAACTACTGGTTTTGTTTGTCTGATAATGGAGCTGATCACAAGGGAGGGAAAACACTTGATCTTACTATAGCTTCTTTATTGAAATTTAAAAGGTGACCGAGAAATAAATTTTATTACAAGACAAGTGGCAATAATAACGAGCAAGTGGCAACAGTCAAATACTTCCAATTTGGGGCAAATTAGTCAAATGATAAGTGGCAAGTCAGCTTTAACTATTGGCAAAAAGATGCGTGTAACATGGTTCAAGGGGAATTATTAACTATGCCTAAGGTAGGGATAGAAGGCATTCTTTCCACGTGGAGACTGAAAGTCTAACTCCAGCCAGGAATATGGTACAGACTGTACTATCTTTCCGTCGTAAAGCAAAGTTGCAAGGTTCTCTATTAGGTGAACGAGGAAGCAGGAAGAGAGAGACTTGGCAAAGCATGCTGATTATTGGCCAATCAGAATTCTGTTGCTAAGCTCAGACAGGCAGAGTTCCCTAGAAAGATATTGTTAAATTCCTAATGCTTTTGCAGTTGGTGAGAGATGGTGCTGTAGGTTAGAGCCTCTCAGTTCACTGAACTCTTCTCCCGCAGTTCCCACAGTTGAATCACTTAAATTGCTATCAGTTGTGCCCCTGAAAAGAACAGGGGTGGCCATGCCAAGCCACAACCCTCCTTTTTCAATTGAGGGACAGTTTCCTTAACTAAAATATCCCTTTAGACGTAGATGAATGGGAAAGAAGAGTGTATCGCCAAGGGTGAGTGAAGAAAGCAAGCAGAGCAGCAGAAAAGAAGGAACCAACTACACTGGAAAGCAGGGCAAGTATATTTTTCTTGAGGTTTTCTCTTGATCAAGGAAGATCTCGGGAATAAACATGAGCACTCAAATGCACACAAACATATTAGCAGGGAAATTGCAAAATTCAGAGTAACAGTCTTAATGTGTGGGTGTGGCAGAAGTGCTAGCACTCTGGCTAACGTCTTGCCTGGCAAAACTAGGTATAAGATCCTGGAAATCATTACACTAATCTATTTTACTTGCCCTTGAGGATTTGGCCTTGCAAGACATCAAATAAGCCCGATTACATCCAACCTGCAGTTATCCCTTGCTTCAGGCAGCAATGGTACAGTGGAACATGATGCAGCTAGTCTAAGAGTGCAGGACGAGTTCATACTTTGCCTTTGGAGTGGTTCCAATATAAGTAGTTAGTCTATAGCTCTATGGAACTCAAGCACATAGCACATGGAGTTGGGATGAACTTTTGCTCTCATAAGGATGGAAGACAGTGGTGGAATTTGACAGGGTCTCATCTCAGTGGTGCCATTTACTTACATTGGTAGACTGAGGTTCTCCCAAGATAAAGATTCCTAAATACCTTTATTAGACGAAGACACAAAATAGCACGCAAGCTTTAACCTTGAAGCCAATATTGGGTGACCAGAAAAACCTTTGCTTGTTTAAAGTTACTTGTTCTCTGTAGAGTAGGTAATGGCAGATATTTGACAACTTGCCTGGTAATGGAAGCAAGCAAACAAGGCTGTAATCCATGTGGGGTCACGTCAGTCAGAAGTCAGAGCTGCAGCTTCAGAGTTGAGTTCCCTCTCATGATGATCCAAAAGCCAGCTTGTAGGCACCCAAATCCAGCCAAGTGCCTGCTTGCTTCCCTTTGTTGTTTTTTGTGCACTTGGCTGGCTTCTGGTGATCTACAAGAGTAATTGTAACAAAATGGACCAGAAGACATCATGTAAATATCTCAATTATGGAAAACTCAGCATTGTTGCTGGATTTCCCATAATACTGATATTACAGGATATTGGTACCATACTGGGAATGCCTTAGTTCATGTGGTATTCCTAATGCAGTCCTGGGAGAATTGTGGATTTTAGGCCACATCTAGAGGCACTCCCAGATTCACACCCATTTTAATCCGGTTTCAGTCCACTTTCAGAGTGAAAGAACACATTAGCAAAGTGCCTAGTCATTTTTTTCACTTTGTCTAAATCAAAGGTGCATTTTCTCAGTTAGATAATGCCAAAAGAAAACAGCGTTGTCTCTTTGCTGATAGGTTGTCTTGATCTGAAAGTGGACTGATGCTGGATTAAAATTAGGTGTGAATGCAGCCTTTGTTTCACACAAAAAATCAGATAAAAGTTTCTTCAGTCGATGGCTGCCAAACCTCCGCTAGAGCACATCAGGTGATGGGAATGCAGCCACCTTTCTAGGTAATATAGAGAGTTGCTTTGTAATAAGGAAAACTAAGAAGTGTTTAGATTAACAGAAACAGAGAGTAATTTTAGGTAGCATGTTTGGTTAAGAAAAATTGGTGGACTCTAACCTGGGTCGTTTCAATTAACAGTTGGGAAGAAGGATCCCTGAGCGAATTAAGTTCCATATGCAGGTAATTTACTACACTATATCTCCTTGCTGTGGAACAAGATGTTGCTAAAGAACTGCTTGGCTGGAGCATGGATGGAAGACAAATGCTTTGTTGTTTGCTGTTCCAAGATCAAATAGGTAGGGCTTAAATAGACATTAAGAGCAGTCTCCTTGTATCAGAGGAAGGCCCAGTTAAGTTGCCATGTTGTTTAAATATGACTTTGTATTTCCAAAATACAAAAGACAGATTCTCCAGTTCACACTTGCAAAGCAATCATGGAAGTGTGTGATGGGTAATTGATTTTGATGGTAATTCTACTGGCACAGTTTTGTTGTTATTTTTATTCTTTTTTATGACATAGTGATCATTTCCTTATGCACTGAACAATAATAATTTTATTTTAAAAAATAGAACTTTAATTACTGTGCTATGAATGGTGCTAAAATATCACTAATTGCAGAAAAATACCACATAGGAGGAGCTCACTTGATCTGCAGCAAATGTTTTATTTATGGTATGTGTTCCTGCTATCAGCTCTTGAGTCAGCAAATGGAAAGTCGTCAAGTAATCAGAAAATAATTTGTGTTCATGCACATGGACCAGAGAACTATTAAGTAAGTAGTACTGCTAGAGAGTTTTTATGAGATTGGATATAGGATAATGGGTTAGGGCCCCTTATCACCCAACGGTGAAATCTCCTGTTGGAAGCACTTCTTTTGACATAGCTTAGCCATTCTGGCAATGATGATCTCAAATTTCTGTCCCTTAAGCTAGACTTTTATGATCAGGTTGCACAGCACTAGAAATGAGAATTAGAATCATACAAAAATTTGCAAATATTATCTCTATCAAGGCAGCTGCAAGCACAGGGAATGAAACTGAAGGCTCACAAACTTGTAGCTTGACTAGGGGGTCATACTTGTGTGTTTCTGGCAGCTTTTCCTTCAGTCCCTCCACTATGTACTTGCCCTTGTTTGTTCCTTCTAGCTTGCTTGCTTTGGGAAGCTTTTAGACAATAAATTAGCAAACAGAACACAGATAATAGATTGAAGGAACAGCTGGCAGAGGTGCAAGCCTCAAGTTGAACTGCAGGCTTGTGAATAGTTCTCATTTTTCACCAGCTATGCTTCTTAGAAGAAGAAGACTTGGCTTTTCTACTCCACTTTTCTCACCCATTTAAGGGGACTCAAAGTGGCTGATGAAGCTTTCTGTTCTTCTCCCCACAACAAACACCCTGTGAGGTTGGTGGGGCTGTGAGAACTCAGAAGAGAGCTGTGACTAGCCTAAGGATCCCAAGCTGGCTTTATGGATGAGTGTGGAATCCAACCCAGTATTCCCAGATAAGAGTACTGCTCCTTAACCACTAGGCCAAACTGGCTCTTAAGTTTGGTCACACCTTCATTTTAATCCTTCTTCAGTCCCTACCACTCACACCTTTTAGTCCTATCTGTTTTATTTGTGGATTTTCCTCCCTTCAATTGAATTTTGTTGAGACCTGATTTTTACAGGTCTCAAGTCATTACAGAGTATTAATCTGTTTGTGTGATCAGGAGTAGGGATGAGCACAAATATTCTAAAACATTCAAAATTTGATCGAATTTGTCCGAATTTCAACATTCGAATTAGAATACAAGGTCTATAAATTCAAATTTAAACATTCAAATGAATTTTGAATTTTTGAATCTATTCATTTGAATTATCCGGACATTCCTATGTGTACGGGTGCAAGGACAAAAGCGGGTTCCATATGGGATGCATATGGACATGTATGGATATTGTCGATGTTCATAAGTACAAATTCAAATCAAAAATTCAAACAAATAGATTTGAATTTGCCTAATTTGAATAGAATTTGGGTAAATTTGAATTTTAAAGATTCAAATCAAATTGAATTTTCAGCTATTCAATTCAAATCGAATCCCAAAAATTGCATTTGTGCACACCCCTAATCAGGAGAGAGGACTAAAGGAGGCTGATACTGGTTGGATACTGCATGAATTTGCCTTCCCTTTCACATGCTGATTACATGCTGGTTTGGGGGAGGAGGTTATCCAGAGCACATGGAGTGTTCTGACGGTGAAGAGGGGTGGAGATCTTAAAAAGTCTCATAAAGGTATCTCAGGATGGGAACTGAAAGGTGTTAGCTTAGCAACCTGAGAATGAACTGAGGAAGGATTGTCATGTATTGGGTATGGTCAGAGTTAGCGCATTTAAGTCCGGCTTCTTAATAAGATAGGTTATTTCAGCAAGGTGTGACCATGGCCTTAGAGAGAGAACTAAACACCGCATAGGATCCAAGAGTCAACAAGATCCTAAGCTGTGTGCTGTGGACAGGACAAGTGTCTGCTGTTTCTATAAAATCATTCCATCTTATGTGCTTGAGCAGTTTCTTCAAACTATAGTTCACAATTTCCCTGCTGACAAGACCATTCTAGCAAACTTATTTTCTCCAAAACATGATGGTAACAAACGCTGTATTTTACATGCATACATGTTGACATACCCAAGTTAGTCTCTTGATCCATCTACCTAAATCCTGTTTACATCACAGATAGCAAACCTGCACCCTGCCATGAATAGCAGCAGTAGTTTCCACCACAAACAGCCCTCTGCTTCTGCTGTGAGGGTTGCCATTATCTAGGTATCTGCTTTCTTACATTTATGCAGCAACAGCTGGCAAAATGCAGACAGGGTACACACCGCCTACACTGATAGGTGCTCAGGGTTTGGTCTGTGTTTGATCAAAGCAGATTGCATTTTAGTCTGTTACAGACCAAGATGAAAATTTGATTTGTGAAAATCAAAGCAAGAGCACCCATCAAAGCTCTGCAGCCTCCTTTCTGATTCCCTAGCTATCACTGCATATATATGTTTTTTCCTGCTCTGAAACCCATATAGTTTTGTACAGGTCTCCCATCCAGGTCCTAATTGGACCTAAAGCTGCTTACCTTCAGAAGATGTATGGAGGCAAGACCCTGTTTTTGGACTGTCCATCATCCTTGTCTACCGGCCTTGATGTCTGTGAAAAATTGTAATTCAGCAACTGTTTCCCATCCAAAGACCAATGGCAACTGTCTTGAGATTCAGGCATAGAGCATATTTCAGCAGTCCCTGAGATATGTAAATGACTGTGAGTCTTTTTAAATGCTCAGTGATTTACCACTGAACTATGGTCCTTCTCCATAGCACTGTAAATATTTCTTCTCAGTATTTCTCCAGCTTCAGACATTCACACCCCAGGATACTAGGCTAAATTATGCAATACAGTTGATCTCAAGAGCTTTCTATTCCTGGAGACTTGGATCATTTCTGAGCCTTTTCTTATCCCTACACAGTTCATAATAGGCCACTTGTATATTACCCTAGTAGGCAGAACAGATGATTTGTATGAATATGAATGTCAATGTATGAATGTTGTAACATTCGATTTGCATATGAATGTCTGAATTTGTACAAATTTGAATGTTACAAATGTGGCATGGTAGAAGTTCTTCAACTGGCTCTTGTTGCAATAGATATTTTGCCACCAGACTAGGTAGCATCATCAGATTTACACTTATCATGCTACATAACCTGGTGGTAAAATATCTGCCACAGCGAGATCCAGCTCAATGTAACACTCTACAATGTAACACTCTAACCTGGAACTATAGATATGCTCTACTTTAATGAGAACATAAGGGCTGCTGGCTATTGTCTTTAGGGCACTTTTGAGACACCTTTTATTTATTTGTTTGTTTGTTTGCTGTGTTTGAACGCAGACTGTGTGTCTCAGTGCTGGACTGGGCTTTTTTGAAGGTCTTCAGAGAATCTGAGAAAGGAGTCTGATGGCCCCACTATCATTCCCACGGCTGCTGTTCTGAAGTCTTTGCATCTACCCTTAGTGTGCAAGTGCAGAAGGCCTGCAGAAAAGTGTGGTACATTTCAGCTTTAGAACTGCTTTTTGTGCCGTAAAGTTTTTGTGATCTGGAGAAGGATTGAAGTTCTTCCACACAACCTCACACCACACCCCTTTGGCATCAGGTGCTATGGAGATAAGGAGACTTCCGTACTGTTTGAAAGCCATGCAGAGACCAACCTATGACTCAACAAAATTCCACCCATTTCTTCCTTGTTCCTGGTTCTTGTACTTAGGTCTTGGCTTATGTTCATGAGAATAACCTGAAATATCTCCAGCACGGAGAATGTGATGACGCACAATGCTCGTTCATGTTTTACTAATTCCTGAGTAGCAAACTGGGGTATAATGTTAGTGAATAACAGCAGCAGGTATCTGCAGCAGGAGGTACTTAGAGTTAAGCATGACTTCTCAGCAAGTGACATGTATCTTTGTGAACAGGGCCGATAAGATCACCGGTTTGTGTATTTGCAAGTACATCAGTTTCTCCTTCCCTATTACTAGCATTGGCTTTTGGAGCTCTTCCCTTTGGATGGGTGATGGTGTCCAAGGTTTGCATGGGAAGTCTTTCTGAACCGTGTTTTCATCTGCAGTGGACCGATGCACATTCTGGGGAAATCAAAGGGAGGCCTCCAAATGGAGTCTTCCTCTTCCATTAATTTCCTTACATTCTCACTTGAAGTAGAAGGGATTTTTAAAAGGTCTGTGATTTCACATTGGTTATGAAGGGCATATCTGCTGTTTAAAAACAGAGAAGGAAATTCATTGGGCACGTTCAGGTCCTCACAAATTCAAGAACAAAACCATATTAACAGTCTAGAATATTCTCGGAGTAGTGTTATATTTCCCAGGAGCACTTGGAAACAGTGCCCCCATGTGGTGATCCATTGCATCATTATCCGCCAGTGGAGAAACAAGGTTAATGAGATGCATTGAAAGTGTGTATAGGACCAGATGTCACAGTTTTATGAGCCTCTGGTGAACTTTTAACGGTGGTTCTTTCATTTTACTCCTGTCAAAATGGGCTTGGCCAGGGAGCTGGGTGGAAGAAAATGGTATTGAACCAAACATTTTCTGGAAGCTTACTCATTTGGGGCATCTCCATAAAGAAAATAGCTAACTGACATGTGTATGGATGGACATGTGTATGTTTTCTCTCTAGCAACTATCATGAACACCGATGTGAACTATGACAGAAAATCCTAATCCCAGAAGTGCTTCATTTTTAACTAAGCTCATCCACTGGATTTTTTTAAAAAAAATATCATTCAGTTCTATAGTTGGTGACATAAGAAAGGGACTTGTTTCTCAGCGTGGAACTAGCACACACATATCTGGGATGAAGCACAGAATGTCTTGCTTAGAGAAAAAGACATAGTTCCTGAACATCTCAGACTATTGTTCCAGTTTTAAGAAGGAATTCCCCTCTAAAAGCAATACAACAACCACTAATGAAGCCCAGTTAGTTTTTTTAAAAAATGATGTCCTATAGCATTCCAATGTTCCCTAATTGCAAACATATTAGTAGGCCTGATTCTGTTTTATGCCATTAATTTCTTCAGCATGCATAATGCAGGTGAATGGTACTGAATATCAGCTCTAGATAAATACTAATATGTAGGAGACAGCCTTCTGAATTATACCTTCTATTTTCCTAACTGCTCTTTATTTCTAAGGCTAGAGAAATTAACACGACCCTTGAAGAAGACTGCATTGAGGAAACATATATGGGCAAGCATAGCTATGTGCCAATGAGCTGAGGTTGACTACATGGTGACTCTAGTAACTTCCAGGTTGAACTATTGTAATGTGTTCTACAAGGGGTTGCTCTTGAAGACAGGATAGAAGCTACAGCAAGTGCACTGGATGCAGATCATACCAGTTCTAAAAGAACTGCACTGGCTGCATATTTGCTGCTGAGCCCATCTACCTAAATGGCTTGGTCCCCAAATATCCAAAGAAATACTTCCTCCCATACAATTCTGCCCATGCTCTCAGATCTGCCGGTGAGGCCCTTTTGTTGGTGTCCCCTCTTCACCCACCAGTTCAAGGGGGGGGGGATGCATGGGAGGGCATATAGAATAGTTTCCCCTCTGAGGTGTGCCAAGCATCCTCATTGTATATATCGTGTGTGGAGCAGGCAGCAGCCGCAAAACACATGCATGCCCACAGCTAGCGGTAATGAGGAGCCAAGTCAGTCCAAAGAGTTAGTTGGGAGCTAGAGAGTCAAAATGTAGTCAGAACAAGCCAGAGGGCAGGTTACCAGAAATCCATTGTCCATCAGTCAAGGGTCAGGAGTCTACATATGAGCTGGGGGTTGCCAGAAAAGACCTTTGTTTGCAATAGAGCTGGGACTGCCCTCCCCCTCTGGTGAAGCTATTTGATATGGAGGCAGGCGGATCACCATAGGTGCCTTCTCTCTCTCCGGAGAGAACTCACCTCTGGATGTGGTTCAGAGTCTGATTGTTAACCATCTACAACTGAGGAGACAGAAGCAGGTTCCAGGGCAGTCCCCTGTGGTGCGGGTCCCTTGTCTGGGCTGGCAGGGGGAGGGCCATCTTCATCCAAGGAGTCAGAGAGGGCACAAGGCGTGACAGTATATATTCAGGTGTCTGGTGAAAAAGAACAGCATCCCCAGGCCCATGCAGGCACCGGCTCTGTTTTAGCCGATCTATTTTATCTAATCATTTTATTGTGACCTGCCCTGAGACGTGCCCTTGGATTTCTCTCAGCAACCAGGAAAGAAAGATATCTAATGAGTGAAAAGAGTGGAGTTCCTCACCCGCTCAGGAGGATACCACAGAAACTGGTCGCCATGGTCCTGGTTTGCCTTCACCAAGTGTAAATATTTGCCCCCAAAGGAAATAACAAACAGATAAAGAACAGACAGCCAACAGATGAAAAGTCTAGGTTTTATTTCTTTTAATAGTTGTGGAGAGAACAAGTGTCACATGTAGCAGTGATGAATAACAACTGAAATAAATAAAAAGTGATAAAGAAATGTAATCAAAGTTACCCTTCCAAGCAAATTCTTCCACCATTAGAGTGTATTAAACTGCGAATGTTACCATCCTTCTGTAAGTGCCAACCTCTTTAAAGCTATGGCTGTCCTGTAACTACTGGAATGCATTCTACGTGGGGGTGCCCTTTGCAGTCTGTTCAGAAACTTCAATTAGTCTAGAATTCAGGCGTCTGCTTCTTAGTTGACTGAACAGCTGGAAGCAAATAACACCGATGCTGAAAGCTCTCCTTGGGTGCCTAGTCTACTTCCAGAAACAGTTCAAAGTGCTGGCTTAGGTTTTTAAATCCTTAAATGGCCTCTATCCAGTTTACCTCAGGGAATGATGTCTCCATATGAACCACCCCACACACTAAGGGCATCACAGACAATTCCTTTGGGCCTTGAACTGGTTGAAGTAAGAAGCTTGATTTTCCCAGGGGTGGCACCACATTAGAGAAACCAATGAGAACTGGGTTTGGGAGGAAAGGCGGTCAATATTTGTTTTTGTTTTCTTGCCATCAGGATTTTAATTTTTTTGTGGGGGGGTATTTCTTACAAGTGCTCATCTATTGACTATTTTCTTTTTCTAAGAAGATGAACTTGTAGTTGTATGGGCAGGGTCTGCTGTGGAACAGGCCCTTGGCCATCCTGCAAGGACTAGATGTTCCTAAGCAATTTTGATTAATTCAAAATATTTGGGTTTTCTGCAGTTTGCAAGATGCTAACCCATCTAGCATTTCTGTCCATCATTGTCTCTATGCTTTCCTGTAGGTCTGATCTGCTGTGTCCTTTGCTTCCATGCCTTTCACTCCTTACCCATGACTCCTCTATCTTCCTGCATAGATTAGAATGCTTCACTCTCACATATTGCTCTTAAACTTCTATCAGTCCAAGCAGCTTAGTCAGTGGTTGATGATGGGGACTGTAGTGCAGAAAGGCCACAAAGATTCCTCATTTTTACGTTATTGGTCTGGAGGGATGACTTCTCTAGAAGGCTACTCCTGCCTGCCCTTTCTTTGACTCAGCTGGTTTTGTCTTCTTTCAGTAAAAAAAGACAGGGAAGTTCTTACCTCTCTTGCTTTTTTAAAATAATGCCATATAGGTAGTTAGGTGAACCATCAGGGGTGGCTGCTGGAAATATTGGCATAGAGAAACCCTTTATATGTGTTGAGGTAATAAGAAAGGAACACAGGGTGAGTGATCAGGAGTTTTGCAGAAGGGAGCAGTCTACTTTATTTAATTAATTGCTCCATGGCCTTTAGGGTTATCTGGATCTCATTCTCTCCATGCTGGGCTTGGCTGAGCCTGAGATAGTGTGTGCTAATAGGGTGTCATTAGAGTTGAACGGGTCCTGCATACAATATAGACAGAGACCAAGAATACAAAACTGAAAGGAGAAAAAGCCAAGCTGGATGTCCCCAGGTCACCTGACAATTTTAGTGATTTCTGGACCCTCGTTTGGTTACTGGGCCAATGCAAGAGACATCTTGTCCAATGGTAACTATGACCCAGTGTGCTAATGTCCAATTTGATTAAAAAAAGATGGTGACCCTGGTTTTCAGAGCTCTGTAGAGGGGGCAGGTTAATATCAGCTCCCAGCTTGGTCAAATCCTATGCACAGCAGCCTCACCCCTCATATAACCCAGCCTATTGCATTGCAATTGATAATTTTTTTTTTTAAAGGTTACCATATAGACAGGTGGAGATAGCTCCTATATCTCTATAATTATGCAGAAGTGGGCATCTCAGCAGGTGTAATTTGTGATGAAAACAACACCTGCTAAAATATCTTCTTCAGGGCTAATAGGAAACTATTCATCAACTGTTCGCTTTCCTGCTTCTGTGGAACAGGAACAAGTGATACCAGCTGCGCTTTAACTGACAGGCCAAGACAGGATCCCTCCCTTCTTCTCTTGCCTAAAGAGGCTTACTCAGATGAATCTTTGCAAGCCTCTGATCTAGAAAAGGTCTCGATAGATAGGGGAAAGGACAACTAGTAATGGATGCATGGTATACTGTATAATGGAGCCAAGAGCTAAAGGGGACAATGCTGCCTGTGTGTTGCTAGTCTAGGAGGGACTTGTCGAAGCTGTGCTAATCAGAGCAAGATCCCTGCCTGTGTGATAGGACTGATAGTTTGAGAATCAACCTCTTATGAATATAAGCATCCTTTTGACAGCTGCAGAATCCTATCAAAGCTTGAAAAGCTGCCAGATCCACAGGCATGTTGCTTCATTTTTACTTTTGTTACTGCAAAATAGACAATTTGGGGCACACAACACTTCATTCTAGTTGCATGGGTCTCACGGACTGACTTTGACTACGTATGGGTCTCAAGGAAATCCTGCATTGAGCAGGGGGTTGGACTTGATGACCCCAGAGGTTCCTTCCAACTTTATAATTCTATGACTATCAGGCCCCATAATCCTGCAGGAACCTCAGCAAACGAGGGGGAAGAGAGAAGCCGCCAAGCTCTGTGATAACATTTGTCTGTCAGATGGGAGAGATAAAAAGCCAGGGGTTGACACAGCCATGTGGTTGCAAAAAAAGAAAAAGAAAAAGATAAGGGCTCTCCCTGTACATCTCCCAGAATTATCTGACCCACTAGTCTTTCCTTCCATCTTTCTAAAAGGCTTGGTTTTAATATAGTCCCTGCTGCTGATACAATATCCAGCCCTGCAGGTGTGTCTTTGGCATCACTTAATAGCAGTAAAGGGAAGTCACTGTAGCTTAGTGGGAGAGCAAACTGTCTGGAAAGCAGAGGTTGCTGGTTCAATCCCCAACCTCGTCCTGGAAGTAGGCAATGGCAAACCACTTCTGTATCTCTGCCAAGAAGGTGTTCATAGAAGTGCTCATGCAGTCAATCAAGAGTCAGCTACAACTCAACGACATACACGTCAACTAACTAAATAAAAGTCCCAAGATCTGAGCCAGAATCCCAGTTCTCTCTTGAGACCTCACAGTCCCCATTGCCTTTGAAGGACAGAAAAAAGCTATTTGAATAGTTTAATTTCATGCAGGTTGAGGATAGTGATTCTACTATCCACAGCTCAGGAAAACTAAAACGTACCTGCGCATGTGAGCGAGCAAGACAGACTACATTCAACTAGTGGTGTCTATCCAATACCAAATACAATTCATTTCGTGATGGACACTAGAGGGCAGTATGGCACTGCTACAGTAGAGCATGGGGTGGGGGAGAGCACAGGCCCTTGAATAAAAGCAGTTGATCCCTAGATTGTGTTACTAGTTTTAACTCTTGGAGTGATGTGTGCAAGCAAGTCTTTGCAAGTGGTAAGCATCATCTAAAATCCCTTCTGGCCTCTAGATCTCCCCCCTCCCCCCCCCACAGTAGTTTGATGCTCTGGACAGGCTTTATTGTAAAGACTGAGGGACTCCAACCAATAGTGCATCCTGAGCAAAGCATAATGGAGAAGTCAATTTTTTTAAAAGAAGAAGCTCATTTTCAGCCCCCAAAAGCCTCTGTGGCTGGAACAAAACTGAATAGTTTTTGTTTGGTGGTGGTGATGGAGACCCAGAAGCAACAGATTTCTTGAGAAGCATCAGCTACAGCTTTGAAACCTCAGATTATCACCAATTTAAGGAAGGTGGGGCTGTGACAGCTCTGAAAGAGAGCTGTGTCTAGCCCAAGGTCACCCAGCTGGCTTTGTGGAGAAGTGCAGAATCAAACCCAGTGACTACGAGATAAGAGTCCAGCGCTCTAACCATAAGACCAAACTGGCTCACGGCTATCAGATCAATAGTTTCAGCAGCAGAAAGAACCACGGCCGTTTCCTTATCTGATCACCATGGGTGTGCACCTGTAGCACCCAAAAGTATGAGGCGGAAGTTGAAGAAAAGTTGTATTGCTCCCGGAGCCAAGCTGGGCTGCTCTTTTTTTCAACACCCTGGCATGAGGTGTCTGTTATAAGCTCAGATATGCAGTTCAGGCAAACAGAACTGAGGCTGGCAGCTCACTGGGTGGCAATCAGGTGCCCTCCCACCTCTGTAGAATATTAGCACATATTAACAGGAAGGGACTTTGCATGCCATCTAATCCAAACCATGTTCAGCGTAGGATTTCCACTAAACCAACCCAAAGAGACGTTTCTTCAACATTAGCTCTAATTCATACAAACCGGGGATCAGTAACAAGGGTCACCAAGCATCCCTTCCTCACCCCATTTCCAGGTTGTGCCCAGCCATCTTGGTCCATTGTCTTAGGTCTTTTAAAGTCAGGAAGTTCTACCTAAGTTCTAACTGGAATCCCCACATTGTCATTTCTCCCCACTGAAGTGGCAGGCCTTTAGATATTCACAGACCTTGCCCACTCACAGCCTTCATTTCCAAAATCTAAACATACTCTGGTTCTGAAGTATCCCCCCCCCCAAAAAAAAATCCGGATAGCCTTCATAAGAACATAAGAGGAGCCCTGCTGGATCAGGGCACAACTCATTTAGGCAAGCATCAATGGCCCACCAGTTGCTTCTGGGTATCTCAAGCAGAAGACAAAGGCAAAATGTTCACCTGCTCTTGACTCCCTGCAAATGATCTGGATGGAGTGCTTCTGTTGACTCAGGCTAGATTTGCATGTTATTTTATATTAGTCACTGCATGACACTGTTGGCACCTATATACCATTCACGTGTGCTATCATTAAGCAGGTTTCCCCTATCCTATTCTTGCCCCTTTGCTTCCCCCCACCCTCGGCCTCAAAGTGCAGGACTTCATACTTATCTCCACCCAATTTCATCCTGTTGGTTCAGTCCCAGAATTCAAACCTTTGGAGGCTCCTTTTAATCTTGCTTTTGACCTTTCATCCCTCAAGATAGGTTTCATCTGCAAATTTAATAAGCATCCCTTCAAGTCATCTTCTTGGTCATTTATGAATACATTGAATAGCTGGGGGCTAAGGGCAGAGCCCTGGGGGACTGTGATCATGAGCCATTAACACACACTCTTTGAGTTCAGTCGTTCAACCAGTTGGCAAGTGCACCATACCACCACATCCTCTAGCTCACCTTTTGCCATTCCATCCTCAACGGTTTTATGAGAAACTTGATCGGATACTCTGCTGCTGAGATAACTCTGGTCACTCTCCTTAACCAGTTGCACCTACTTTTTCTGTACCTGCCTTGGATGTGCACACTGACCTTCAATCTATCCCAGAATCTGTATTGTCTATTGACCTAGAAGAGTGACTGCTTGATTTACTTACTTGTTTGGACTATTTCCACCCACAGTCCAAAAACGAATTGCTGTCTGCCCCCTAGACACTCAGTCAGTCAGAATATTCATAACATGCGATATTTGTATGAATTTGTACAAATTTGGATATTTGTATATGAATCAAATGTTACAACATTTGAACGCTGACATTCCTATTTGTACAAGTGCTTTGGAACATTCGTGAACTGGGGACGTGGGAAAGCAGCTGCGCCACAGATCCAGAGTGCATTCGAAATGGATTCAGAGTAGATTCAGAGCAGATTTGATGCTTTCAGAGTGGATGTGTTACGGGATACATATCAGATACATATGCATTTGTATCAGATATTTGTACAAATTCATACGAATCCGCTCGTATTGAATGGAATCCTAACACATTAGAAGGAGATCTATTCGAAGGAATATGGATTTTTTTTACATGCAATTTGATATGAATCAAATCCCTAGTCAGTCAGTCTCTCTCTCCCTCCCTCTCTCCCTCACACACATACTTTGTATTACAGAACAATTTGCAACTGGCTGCATTCAGGATGCACAACCAAGTTTGCTTCAGCACTCTCCAGACAGTGAGAGGAAACCCAAAGGTGAGATGCCTTTGCCTCCTTGATGTGGCCCAACAGATATGTATGGACTCCCATGGCATGTAAAAGACTACTAGGCTGCCTGGTGAAGTTGTCCAGAAAGGGGACAGGAAGGGACTTCTGGGAGCCCACTCTGTGAGTGCTTCCCCCTCCTTTTTCCTGGAATTCCTTTCCAATGCTGTGCCGAACAACTTTGTCAGACAACTGGTAACATGCCATTTACATGCTGGCTGAGTAAAAATAGAACTGAATCTCCCAGGGCTATTTTTATTTGACTTAGGTGGCTGATAGGCAGGGTTGGTGTTGGTGCTTCCCCCATTCCCAATGCCTTGAACCTCTTCAATCACACAATCAAGAAGGTATAAGAAGTTGTTCCCTCCCACCCCCACCCCCACCCCCACCCCCACCCCTGGGTCAACCCTACCATCAGGGAAATGAAGCGTCTGCTGTAGGAAGCTAATAGCAATTGCTTTGTTGTTCCATTTATTATTATATTTTTACAGCCAGGTATTTGTGGACTTTTTTTTGTCAAAAGTAGGGGGTGGAGGTGTGTGAAAAACCAGAACAACATGCTATCTTTTCATCTAAAAAGGGGGGCAATGTTATTTATCCACAGAAAGCCCCAACTCCCAAGAGCAGCAAAACCTACAGCTAACCAAAAAAAATGCAAGGATGCTTTCTTCTTCTTTGTACCACGGAAGAGAAACGGGATGGAAATGTCTCTTTAAAGAATGAAAAACTCTGAATCGAAGATCTTCTTGGCACAGAGGTGGCCTGGGTGAAAGAAGTGAGATGACAGGTCTTATTAATAATGAGTAAACATACACAGGCTGTGGAGTGAAGTGATTAACGCATAAAGCTGGAGCAGGAAGAGGGGCAGCAGCTGCTACTGGCCGGGCTGAAATGGAAAATGCACTGATAGGCAAAGAAGAATTGCTCATGGGGCTCAAAGTCACCACCAAGAATCTGGGTCACTCCTGAGCCTTCCCCTAGCTGAGCTCAGTGAGAGAAAGCATGGGATAGTGAGATGAACACACCTAAACCAGACTCTTGCCCAACCAGAAGTGAGGGATTGAGAAATGTGAGCTGTGGAGAAACATGAATTATATAGCTTGGCAAATCAACGTGGCTGCACTGTATCTTCTGTCTCTCTCTCTCACACACACACACACGTCTGGCTATAGCTTGCAGAGTAATGAAATTCTTGCCAGATTTGAAATTAGAAGCCTTGCCCAATGGACTGAAGGCACATTGTTTAGCAGCTCTACAATATTCCTTCATGATTAAGTTAAAAAAGTATATGATCAAAGGTGGGTGACTGAAGGCCTAAAGTGCAAGACCCCAATCCCATTAAGTCATAAGTATATTCAGGGTTGTTCATTCAGTATGCTGTCACAAAGAACCTGACTATTTGCTTGGAGAGAGAGCATCTTTTAGTGGGAAGGGAAGTCAGTGAGTAGAATTTTATAAGTTAATGTTTTGAGGGGGGAAAAACTATCAGGAAAAAAATCCCCTCATAGTTGCAAGGTCATGTCTACAGTATCTGGTGCTGAACACTGTGTTGGATACAATATGTGATCCCGTATGAGTGGTTTCATGCCATTTCTCAAGGCCTCTGATCATGGTCCTATTTGAAGATGGATTTGATGCTTTCTCTAAAGAGTTGTTCCTGGGTTCAAATCCCCTTTCAGTCATGGAAGCTCAGCAGATGATGCTGTACCAGTCACTGCCTCCCTGCCTAACCTACCTGAAAGGGATGTTGTGGAGAGAATAGAAGAAAGGGCAATAACGGGTGTCACCTTGAGCTTTTTGGAAGACATGCAAGAAACCAGTGCCACAAACAAACAAGTTCCTTTCCCATTGGACACTTGTCTCTGTATCTGGCTGAAATACAGAAAAGAATGGTTGGAAGGAACTAAACAAATGAAGAGGGGCTAGTGCTTCCTAGTGAAACACAGATTGCATGCAAAAAAAAAAAAAATCCATGAATTTAGGCCTCACCAAGTAAAAGCTGCATAGATTCCTTTTTGAAAGACTGGGCAGCTGCTGCCAGTTTGCATTGACAATTCCAAACAGAATGGACAAATGACCTGATTTAGGGAAAATAGGTCACTGAATGGCGGTTAGTCGGGGCTTTAGGGGGGCCAGATACTCCACGGCTGGGCTGACTATAAACACACACCACTTTAAGAGGCAGTGCCTTTTGGTTTTGGATTAGCTTCCAATCATTCATGCACCACAAGATGGGCTGCAGAAGTGACAAAGCATAGTGTGGCAGCATACCCTGACTGGCGTTCGTCTCTGTTCGTGGCAGCAGTGTGTGCAACAAAACTGGCAGAGGGGAAGCTGTTCTGACAAAGTGTCACTGCTGCTGCAATCCAGCATCCACAGACGGATTCAGGAAAGGATTCAGATGCAGGAAGAGCTCTCTGCTATGCTGCATTTGGGGAAGGGAAATCTGCTCAGGCAGAGAGATGCCTACAGTGGGCATCTCCCAAGGGCAGAGAGGCTCAAAAGCAAGTGGCCAATGGACGCTTTTTGAAAAGGGAACAGAAGAGCACTGGGCAGGGAAATTGAGAACAGATATCTACTTATTAAAAACTAAAGACATCACCTGCCAACAAAAGTCAACATTGGTAAAGCCATGGGTTTTTCAGTAGGAAGGCTGAGTGCTGAAGAACCGGCACTTTCACATTGTGGTGCTGGAGAAGACTTTTGAGAATCCTTAGACTGCAAGGACATCAAATCAGTCAAAGCTACAGAAAATCAACCCTGGTTGTTCATTGGAAGGACAAATACTGAAGCTCAAGTACTTGGGCCATATAATGAGAAGAGAGGACTCATTGGGAAAGACCTGATGCTGGGAAAGGTTGAAGGCAAAAGGAGAAGGGGACAGTAGAAGATGAGATGGATAGGGTCACATAAGCCACAAACGTGAGCTTGGACAAACTCAAGGAGACAGAAGGCCCTGCACACTGTGGTCCATGGGGTCATGAAGAGTTGAACACAATAACTGAACAATGTCAACAACAATCTACTTACTCCTTGCTGCTCACGGTGCTTTGAGGTGTGTTGGAGAACATCCAAATCGGTGTTTCCACCCAGTGTGAATAACCTGGGAGGAGAACTTCCCTGTCCCTTTTAGTTCTCCCCCAAAGCCAGACATGAGACAGGCTGAACATGGAAAAATCAGCAGTGGACTTGGGCATTAAGAAAGCTCAGCTGCACCAGTTGGCTGACAACATAGATTCCGAGGTAAAGACAGAGGGCCAAGCATCCTCTGATCTGCTCTCTGCCATTCAATGGCAAATTGAGAGACTGCTCAACTTATCTTTTCTGTAGGCAACATTATTAAGGGCAACCACCTGACGGGAACCTTAGTGCTCTTTTTAAAATTTACATGAGGGTAGGCACCGCCTGACTAATTCTATTCCAGCTTGGCGCGATTATTCTTTCTTTCTCAGGCTTTTCAGTTCCTCAAAAGCTTGGTTCCAGTGTTAGCCAATACGTGTTTTTTTTAACTGAATTAACATATACAAATGAGCACTGGCCTTTCTCTTTTTCTCTCTCTCTTCCTCTTTCTCTTGAAGAAGTGGCAACCACAATATACATAAATGTAATAAATTAACAGCTGGCTGCCATGGAGATGTGGCTGGCAAATTGTGCTCTAAGGAGCTCAAAGCAGGGGGGTCTTTGCTTTTAAAAATGCCTAGAAAGCCCAGTTGCTTTGATTGGATATAAGCTGCAAACTATACATATTTGCTTGCTTTGAGTTGCAAATTTTTGGAGCGTGTGTGTGTTCTGGATTTGAGTAGCAGAGCTGGGCGGAGACTAAGAAAGAGAGGTAAGCTGCATGAGGCATTGGTTGCCATAGGAAGCAGGGGTGCAAAGAGTGCTTGCTGGGGAGAAGAAAATAAAAGAACTGAGCGCTGTTCCGTGATCTGACATTTCTGGGCAGAAATGCTTGAGTTCCCCAGTCATGCAGACTGGCAACACTGGTTCCAGGGTGACTGGGTTTTTTTTTCTTGGTACACTACATTGTAGTGATTTGGGCTTTGTGTCCCACTCATAAAAGAGGGCATTTTGTATTCTAGGCAAATTCGTATCTTAGTTTGCAGATGGAGCTGGAGCATCCAAAAATAAATCAGAGGCAATCCACACGCATACAATCTCAGATGGTCCATTTTGTAACATAATAGTATTTGCCTGCTAAAAACGCGTGGACAGTTTTTTACTGTATGTTTGTATTATTGCCTTTCTGTTTCTTTCTAATCGTTTGGGCTCTGGAATCGTACACAGGCAGGCCTGACTAAAGAAGGACATTTATTTTTCACATATAGATCTCTACTAAAAAGCTCCCTGGCTGTTCTTAGGGCATTAGATTATAGACATGATTCAAGAATTTGAGACCCCCTTGATAAATGTTGTAATGTACCCTGGCATCAATCAAGGTCACTTACTCTAGATTATATTAATTCACTTACCCTAAAACCTAAAGAAAGCAAAACGAAGAAAACCTAGAATCTGGGTGTGTTACAGGACAATTGCGGAGCGATTCCGCCTCCCTTATATTTCATACATGAATTCTTGGAGCATACGTAGTTTATCAACGGAGTGTGCACTTGCTGCTTCTCTCCACGGTTAGAGACTATGGTTACAGAACCCAAAGGATTTCATTTGATTTATTAATTAGGAGGTTACGGTCTGGTGTATACATCCAAGCAGCTTTCTGGCTCACGGCAGGCACACAAGTAGGCAGGAACAATTTGTTTCTTGAGGGTGTCCTTGTAGTGCTGGTTTTATAAGATCTCCTCCTAACTGCAGACGGTTGTAGCCTCTGAGGCTGCCGCTACCAGATGGCAGACTTTGCAGACGGCTCCTGGGGCAGCGGCACAAAGGTAGGAGGCTGAGTCAGGCACATGCCATTCGCCTTGCATAGCAAGATTGCGCTGCTGTGAAGGACCTCCCCTCGCAGCTGGGAACTTCCTGTCCAGGTTACTTTATGCTGCATTCCAAGTCAGCCATTTCTGATGCATGAAAAAGTACCCCAGGCAGGAATTGGGTTTACGGGCCTGCTCTTCACCTCTCTCCCATGCATCCACATGAGAAAGGAGATGATTCGAGGCTGTGCATCTTGGAAGTGCAAGAGTGGGGCTTATAGGTAAGCCACATCTGAAGGAAACTAGGGTTGCTCCACTGTGGAGTAGAGGCTGTTGCATTTGACTGCACGGTCCTTGCGGTATCATGCAGTGTGGATGCCCAGTTGCTGGAGTAAACCTTGAAGTACCTCAAGACACTGTGTGGATGGTCCCTGAGATGCTTGCTGTATCCTTAAGTGAAGTACACTACTGTATAAATGACCTTTATTAGACTCAGCATTTAAGCAACCTTGCATCAGCCCTGTCTCATCTAGGAAGCTAAGTAGAGCCAGGCATAGACAGTATATGGATGGGAGGCCACTGGGAATTTCAGGTACTATAGGCGTAACTGAGAAGTTGAAAAAAATGCTATTGGTGCCAAGAAAACCACATGGGTTAATCCAGATAGACCCTAGGGGCCTGTTTGCCCTTGAGTTTATTCTGGAATATATCTTGGAATAGGGGTTTGCTGTCTGCAGGCTACAACAGGCCTCATGTAAGGCCTGCTAGCCTCTGCAGTAGCATGTGGACTAAACAACCCACCCCTATCCTGAGATATATTCTAGAATATGGCCAAGTGCAAACAGGCCCTAGGAGCTGAGTTCCATCTAAGGACAACTTCATGTTTCTGGTTAAGTCTCAATGAATGGATGGGTATTTGAGTATGCTTAATGCTGGAATATAACTTTATAATGGTGCCATGATCTTTCATCAGCAGCTGTCTGCTTCTTTAGGGACAGATTTGTACAAGTTCATAGTACAAAAATAATATCAAAAGATGCCATAGACTCTACCCCTCCCACAACTATTTATGCTTTAGCAGCATGACAATGGCAAGGATAACCTATGCTGTATTGCCCACAATTATGATAAACCGTATACAGCTAATTGATGTAATACCGGAAGAGATTTGGGGTATAAACACTTGCCAAAAAAGGTCATTGGAGCAACTCAACAGCCTAGACATCACTGAATCTTTCACTTTACTGAATAGCTATCAGATCCAATCAGAAAGTTCCCCTACAAAGAATTGTCTTCCTGGGAGATCAAACTGGAGATCAAATGGGGGGAAAGGGGGGGGGAAAGAAGAGAGAAGGTGCTGGTGGACATTTGCCAGTGTGTGACCCTCCTTAACCAGGTGGCAGCCAAAGCTGCGGGTGCCAGCTTTCTCGCTTCTTCTACTTTTTAAAATCCCTCTCTCTATTGGCATCTCTCACAGCAGAGCTTCAGCCAAATTGGCTGCATTTCATTGCTCACTTGTTAACTTGCTTAGTCGGTGACTTCTTAGATCGTGGCGCTGGAAGGAATCCCTGCCAGCCTTCTATGCCACACATGGGGGTGGGCAGGCAGGCGGTGGCGGGCGGCGGGGGGGGGGAGGATGATCACGGGATCCGCAAGAGGGAAGCTTAACTGTTCAAAAGCTGGTGCGAATTCGCGTCCCGGACAGCTTGCATCGAGCTCCTCCAAATCCGAGACGCTGCCGCCCTTGGGTAGGATACAGGGGGCGCACTGGGAAGACTGTGCAGACAGAAGGGGTGGGAAACTTTTGCCCAATGTCTAATCCTCGATCAGCCCCAGCAGAGATCACAGAGGGCGCATCACAGAGCAGCGGAGAACGGCAAGGTTACAACGCGGAGCTTTTCCTGGTACGTCCAGTCCCGCTGAAGAGAGAGGGAGCAACTGAGAAAAAAATAGAAGGCTGAAATTATTATTATTATTTTTTGGGCTATTGTTGGTGGCTTCCTATCAAAGCCAAGATGAATCCCCTGATTGGGCTCGCATATGGGCATAACTGGGCGTTAGGGCAGCTGCATACACATTGGCGATCTGTTTGGCCTAGCTGTGCAGACGAACGGGAGATGGCGTGGAGGCAGAGGACCCCGGAGCCATCGCAGACGGAGGTGGCGTGATTGCATCGGAAAACTGGAGCGTCCCTTTCTCGACGGTTTCGACCACTGGACACCATCTGGTGCTCGTAGAAACCAAGCCCCCTAACCCTTTCCCCTCCATTAGAGACCCCGGAAAGTGGGTCACCAGGCATCTCCCTTAGTAGTTTTGTGGACCTACCCCCACCCCGCTCCGCCCCACTCGTAGGATCTTGGTCGCCCTTGCACACCGCCGCCCAGTGTCGGGAAGCGGGACTGCGGTCCACGTTGCTGAGAACGTGGAGGAACATTGCATTGCACGAGCACTGGTTCTCTCCGCCTTCCTCTGGGTGTGATGGGTGGGCTTGTCCTCACCAGATCTGGCTGCCCTGCTCGAATTCCACAACACACACACGCACACGGCCACAACTGCTTCAGGGCCACAGCAACATGGCAGTGGCAGCAGCGAGCATCCATCTCCTGCACGTCTGTTTTCACCAGCCATTGGCCTACTTAGAAGTAAGAGGAGGAGGAGGAGGATAATTGGCTTTTCTACCCTGCTTTTCTCACCCCTTTAAGGGGACTCAAAGCGGCTGACGAAGCTTCCTGTTCTCCTCACGACAGACACCCTGTGAGAGCTCCGAAGAGAGCTGTGACTAACCCAAGGTCACCTAGCTGGCTTCATGGTGGGAGGGCGTAATCGAACCCGGTATTCCCAGATAAGAGTCCGGCTCCCTA
>MTQE01002208.1:31916226-31943382 GCA_014337955.1 Aspidoscelis marmoratus
CCGGTATTCCCAGATAAGAGTCCGGCTCCCTAACCACTAGAACAAACTGCGCCGGGCGACTGGGCGTGGGTAACGCCAAAGCAGAGAAGACTCAAGGCTTGGCCCCTTGTTCCTAAACAGCGACTCTCTGGGGGACTCCAGCATCGTGCCCCTTGACTTTCCCCCTGTCCTGCCTGGCTTCGTTTTGAGGGAGCAAAGAGTCAGGGAGGCAACCCTGTAGCCCCGTCGTGGCCGTCGGCCTCTCCTGGCTGCAGGCACGGATGAGGGGCCTCCGCCGCGTCGCTCTCTGGCCGGCGCGTCGCCCCTCCGCATCTTCACGCGCAGGGCTCGCCCGAGGGCAGAGAGACGCGGCCCCTTCGCTCGCCTCGGGTAGCCTCCGTGTATGCTCTGTCCCGTGTCGGACCCGCCGCACGGTCCCTCCACACGACCCTTCCCTTGCCCGGGTTGCTTCTACTCTTAAGCCGAGCAGGGCGGACTCCGCAGCCGCGACCGTCCCGTTTCGTTCCGTCCCTTCCGCGAGGCGACCGGAGAGTAACGGGTTAAACTTACTCGGGCCCCCGCCGCCGCCGCCGAGAACAAAAGGGAACTCGAGCAGCCAACGGGAGCGCGAAGCTTCCTTTTGGCGCCCTCCGGTTGGCTGCCCGCCGCCCAATGCCGCGAGCGCCCCGGCTGCCCGTCCGGCCCCACGTGGGGGCGGACGAGAGATTAGAGGCTGGTATTTATTGGCTGGCTGGGGGCCCCCTCATTGTTCGAGCCTGTCTCGCCGCCAACCCGGGGCCCCGCGCGCGCCGCCCTCCATCAATCAGCCCGCGCGCGAAAATAGCACATTGCTGACACTCCCTAACTCACTGCTTAACAATGTTAATGGGCCTAAATGTTTGGAGAAGGTGCCTGCTTAGCCGTGGCTCGGGGTATTTAAAGGCGCAAAGACCTTGCAGAGGGAGGGGAGGGGGGGTGATGATGCCGCCTCTGGTTGCGGCCGGAGTGGGTGCGGCGGGGGCGGGTTTCTTGCCTAGCTGGACCGGAGGGGTGGGAGATCGGGAAGCGAAGCGAGCGGGTCGCTGCCTCTCCGGGCGCTCCAGTCCGCTCGTGGGAATGCACTCGATGCCGAGGCTGACGGGCGGCCCCGGGGGCGGGGAGAGGACCGTGCAGGCGCGCACCCTCGGGGTAGACGACCAGCCGCGGTGCCGCCTTGGCATTGCATTCGGTCTCTGCCAGCCGCGGTAGAAGCTGCCGCCCACCCTATGCACAGCTCCGCGCGTGGGTCCGATCCGCCTTCGTGGCGACACGGGCTGTGTGAGCAAAGCCGAAGCATTGCGGAGATCAGGGTTTTCTTTTAAGATCTTCGGCATCGCGGGTGCAATTTGCCGACGCCGCTTCCCTTCGGCTTCCTCGAGGAAGAGCCACTTATCCAATTAATCGGCTGGCGATTTGCAGTCGACCAAAGTGCGTGGCTGCCTCCCGCCCTCCCTCGCGGCTCGCAACAGATGTATTTCAGGCACGGAGCAAACGCGCCGTTTCTTCGCTTTCATGCTAGCGAAGGGTGGCGGGATCTCCGCAGATCGTGTTCCGCGACCACCTATGGGACTCTCTTGAGAGAGATGGGTCGTTTTGACACTCTGAGGATCACTGCGTCCCGGGCTGTGGTCGCACTTGAGGTTTAATCCAGCTTCGGTCCACTTTCAGAGTGAGAGAACAAACCAGCAAAGTGACACGCTGATTTCTTTCAGTGTTAAATAACTCAGAATTCTAATTCACCTTTCAGATAGATAAATCGCTTCCCGATTGTGGAAAGAAAATTACTGGGCACACTGCTGTCGTGTTCTCTCACCCTGAAGCTGGATTGAACCTTAGGTGTGACCATGCCCTTGGTTGTTCCGGGTAGGATGCTGTGGCTGGTTTCTCCTCCAGCAAGCCAAAGTGTTCCTTATTAACTTGCCCACAGCATAGTTGAAGCCCACAGCTGGGAAAATGGAGACACACCCCTCCTGTCCATATATAGAATGGCCAGTACTCTTCAGCTCACCTTTTTAAGTGGTCCTTTAATTAACATTTGGCAAAAAGTGGATTTACGAAGACTATTTATGTGGATTTACGAAGCCCATTCTAAACAATGCAACTGGGGCTGTGATCACATCTTCCCTTGAAACCTTCTTCAGCTCGGATTGCTCACACCTTTTTGGACTTTCCTAAATGGAAACTCCGCAGGATTAAATGGACAGAAGTGAAGATGTGTGGACGATGAGAGCTAAAGATGGACTGAAGAAGGTTTCAAGGGAAGGTGTGACCATGGCCTGGAGGAAAGCGTGTGCCTATGTTTCTCTCCCCCTGTGCATGCTGGAGATACACACGGAGGCACCACTGGAGTGTAAGGTGATGTGGCAAAAACGCGCCCAGTATGTAAGCTGTGGGGAAGCTGCCAAGATAAAGCCTGGTGATTCTTAAACCTCCCAAAGAAGTTGGTGGTCAGCTGCAGTAATGGGGGATGTTGTGCTGGTAGTTCATATAGTACAGTGATGGTGAACCTTTTGAGCTCGGTGTGTTAAAATTCACAAAAAAACCTAGCTTAACTCCGGTGCTGTGTCACATCTAGAAATATCCATGATTTTGTGATGTTTGTAGCTCTAGTAAAAAAGTTATATTTTTGATATATATATTAAAAGCAAAAACAAATAATTCTTTACATTAGTGACTTTTGTTGCTGAATTTCATTTGCTAACACTTCAATTGAAAGTTGGGATTTTGTACACTTCAAGAACAAGCAAGCACTACATGCCCAGGTGCCAGGGTGACCAGGTGTGTCACCCAAAAGGGCTTGGTGTGTCACCGGTGACACGCGTGTCATAGGTTGGCCATCACCGATATAGTAGGTTTAATATGTTATGGTTTAAACATGTTCATTTTATATGTTGTAACCTGCCCTGAGACCTCTGGGTGTGGGGCAGGATTCAATCAATCAATCAATCAACCAGCAGTACTGTTGACTGAGATTCGGGGGGGGGGGATTTTTATAGTCTTTCTCCCGGTTTATTTTGTAAACAAACAGGAGGGGAAGTAGTAGGATATATACATAAGAAATTAATCACCTCACTTCCCCACCCCAAAGAGAAAATAGTTCAATGTGATTTGATCTTCCAGACAGCTAACCCACAAAGTTTGTCTGAAGGAAGTGTTTTGACAATTCCTCAGATGGGATCCAGAAGATTTGCTTTAACTGGCACCATAAAATGGAAGGACAGCTGATGCTGACCAGTGTCAATGGCTGTTTTTACACTTACCAGCCCTTGTTCAGAATCAGTGGGTCCAGAACAGCCAGCACTGATTCATGCCAGTGTCCACTGCAGTCTCAAAGGTCACGTGAGCTTCATAGTTGCACTCCCATGTCTCTGAGGGCTAGAAACAAAAGTTTCTCTGGGGTACGCATTATGGCAGTGGTCTTTGGTACACCACTAAACCACATCCTCCAGCAATCCTGAACATGGGAGACGGACCTTCTGCACACCTCCCATGATTTGGATCAGGGGCACTGGTCCTGCTAGTAGACCCAATTAAACAGGTCAACTAGGAATCTTGATTAAGCATCCCTAATCAGAATCAAACCCTGTTTAATGCAGATAGAACAGCCCAGTGTGGGTCAGGGCCTCATAGATCTGCGTTAAATCACAGATCTATGAGATCTAGAGGGGCCCTTAATCCAAATTAAGGGCCAGTACAGAAGGGGCCATGGGTGCCACAGGTGTTGTTATGCTAACCCAATTTAACTAAGTTACTATTTTGTTTTTTGACATGTGAGGTTTCCATTTGTCTAAAACATTTTTTCCCTAAAATCACTCTGTGTCCTATTTTTAAAATTTCTTTCCTAAATATTCCTTGGCAAATTATAAGTGCATCTTATGTGGCGTGAAATGTGATAAATCTGTAGCTGGCCCCTTAGTATTTTCTTTAGATGCTGGTTGAGGTTGCCTATGGAAAAGAAAACAGGGAGCCTATATTTTTAATATATGCTGAAGAGGTGATGCTACTAGTTGTAGCTAGTAAATGTTGGAAGCATCTGCTAAAATTTCTTCTTCTCTACAACTGTTAAAGATACATTTTCTCATTTCCATATGGCAGTCCCAGTCTTCATGATTCTGTTTTCTGTATTTTTTGGCTGATTTATTCCTGTGGCCTAAAGCAATCTGTTTCCTCTATCTAGGCTGGATGAACAAGAGTGCTTGGAATCAGCCACAAGCATCCTCTTTTTAGATCCAGAGCTGGGCTGGAACTTTAGCCATGAAAACTATCAAACTAAAAAGCATGCGTGGGTGCATATGCATGCATGCATATCTGTGGTTTCGTTTCATTAAAAAGTTTTCATGTATCATTAACTGTTTTGCTACTTCTTTCCCCAGTCCATAACTTTTGCCCTTAAAAAAGGGTTGTCTTTTTTTTGGGGAGAGAGCGAGCAAAATACTTGTATTTTTTCCCCTCATATTTTGTTTAACATTAAAAAAAACAAACTATTGAATTTTAGAGAATACAGTGCAAGTTACTTATCTTGTCTCGGATTCCTGCAACTTTAGAATGAAGAACCCAAGGACATTTATTACTAGGGATGTGTGTGAATATTTAAAACATTTGAAATTCAATCAAATTCATTTGAATTTGGACATTAGAATTCAAATAGAATGTCTATAAATTCAAATTTAAACATTTTGCATTTTTGAAACAGTTGTACGATTTGTGCAGACGTTCGTATGTGTATGGATAATATGTACGCGATGCATACTTGCCCATATGTGTCGTTCCCGCACCCATACGCATTCATATGGATCTGTACGGGATGAAAACGGGATGAAAACGGGATGCATATGGGATGCATATGGGATGTGTTCAGGCCCATACAAATGTTGTCGACATTCGTATTTGCAAATATGGATAAAACATTTGCACAAATGTATTCCACTGTATTTGAATCAAATAAAATATGAATACATTCAAATTTTAAGCATTCAAATAGATTCAAATTTTTGGATATTCGATTCAAGTCGAATCAAATCGCAAAAATTGCATTTGTGCACACCCCTATTTATTACTATGTAGCCAATAGCTTTAGGTAGAACCTGTTGCCCCAGAGTCAAACTCCAATGAATAGCTGTGGGAATATGCGTTTTGTCACATTACGCTACTATATCATAATCAGAGCACTACAGTTGTCGTTACACTGAATGGGTGAATGTTTTTTGTCTGTTTTTGTGGATTTCTCACCCCGGCACTACCTTCCTCCTCTGGTTTTGAGGAATGCCAATGTGTGTCAGGCTAATATCTCCCTGAACATGTTAGATCATGTTTCTTTGTTTTGAAGACTAATGACTGAAGACAGGGATCAGCTTTTTAAAAAATCACAGTGAACTCATGTGTTGAATTCTAGCATTCTTTCTGAACTTTGAATTGAAGACAAGGCTGGATGGATTATTTCTGACTTGGCCCCATGCTCTGAAGGTGCTCCAAATGTCTACAGACTGGAAACAGTATTCTAGGTTCTGGCCACCCCAGATTTTAACAGGCTCCCCAGGCCAGCCAAAATGCATGGATCACTTTGTGAGGAAAATATTTCTGTAATCCAAAAATTAGCTCCACCCATGCTAATCTTTTGCTGGACTAAGATGGATTGTCTGTTTTTCTTTCACATGTAGCTACAATTGGAGGTATATACACCTAAGACAGGGACACAGTTTAAAGTGATACCTGGAGCTGTGCAGGTGTTCTGTTTGAATTTGAACTTTTCTTATATCCAAGAATAAGGTGGAGTACAGAAAGGGCCTCAGTTGCTCCTGAGGCAGGAGGTAGTATGGATGAAGCCATACAATGGTATCTCAGAGCATACATATTCAGATGCCTCTTGGATCAGACCAAAACCTGGCTAGCTTTTCCTTCTCACAATGGCTAGGCTAAGCTATGTATGCAGCAGCAGGACACAAGCCAGAGTGGCCCAACGGCTACATGTGGGGGTTGTTTGCTGCCTGAGTTTGCTTTATATTCCATCCTCCACTCTGGGACTACTTTGCCTCCATTGACAGCTTTCAGGGCCATGGTCACACCTTCACTTTAAACCTCCTTCAGTCCATCATCAGCTCTGACTGCTCACATCTTTTCATTTTTATCCATTTTATTTGTGGACTTTCCTGAATGGAGGGTGGAAAGTCCACAAAGAAAATGGATAAAAGTGACAAGGTGTAAGCAGTCAGAGCTGATGATGGACTGAGGACGATTTAAATTGAAGGTGTGGCCACGGCCTATGTTAAAAACATGTGTGACAAGAGATATCCTATACAGAAATGGTGTTTTGTCCCCCCCCCCATATTTTGTGTATTTTCGTTTGCTGCTGTAAACCACCTGGAGCAGTTTTCTCTGAAAAGGGGGAATACAAATAAATGGATAACATAAGAATTCTCCCACTTAAGTTGTTTCTGATAGTGAAAGTGGCATATAACCATAATAGCTAATAGCCCTTAATAATTTTATTCCTCATTACTTTAACTGATCCCTCCTTTTTTTCCAAGCAGGCCAAAATTAGTTTTAAAACTCCCTTTGCAAAAGATTTTGACAACTTCTAAGGAAGCCAAGTATCTCTAGTATAATTCCTTTCATTTTGCAAATAATTATTTTGCACACTTTAGGATTCACAATCTAATTCAAACAGGAGCAATTTGA
The DNA here is from genome assembly GCA_014337955.1 of Aspidoscelis marmoratus. Classification (NCBI taxonomy): domain Eukaryota; kingdom Metazoa; phylum Chordata; class Lepidosauria; order Squamata; family Teiidae; genus Aspidoscelis; species Aspidoscelis marmoratus. The sequence continues at coordinate 31,922,920 of MTQE01002208.1, forward strand.
ATCTTATATATTGTGGGAATGCTGTCTAGAGAAGAGCCACTGCTGCCACCTGAGCCTTCAGTAACAGCAAGTAGTTCAGGAATATCACCAAACTACAAATCTGTTCCTTCCAGGCTAGTACAACCCCTACAGATTTCTCCCCACTTCATAGATGAGAGAGCGTCTGAAGCACGGTAACTCTGTCTTGTCTAGGTTCAGTGTCAATTGGTTTACATTCATTCCATTGCCAGACAGTCAAGTTGACAATGAGCAAGTCCTGAACTGTCTCTCTGATTCAGGTGGAATGGAAAAACAGAGTGTATCAGTGACCCCTCATTCCAAATCTCATCATAACCTCTTTGAGCAGTGTAATGAAAGCATATGGGATGGAATTGATTCATGAAGAACCTTGTGGACTAACTCCTGGAGAGATGAACCCACCAACTCTTTGGTATCATCCTTGAAGGGAGAACCAGAATCCTTGCAATACAGTACCTCCATCTCCCAGTCCCCAAAGCTTTTCTATGAGGGTACCTTGTTCAAGAAAATCACAAGCCACTGAGAGATCAAGGTGGACCAGCAAAGTGGCAGTTCCTTTCTACTATTAAAGGTTTATCAAACCTGGCAACCGAGGTGGTTTCAGTGCTATGACTTGGTTTGAAGCTGGATTGAAGTGGATCTAGACAATCAGCTTTGCTCTAAAACCTTTTTGCCCTTAGCTTTATTTTGGATTATATCCTGGAATAGGAACCTGTCCTTTGCATGCTGTAAGATTTGCTGTAGTCTTTGTCAGCATGTAGATGACAGGTCCCTATTCTGAGACATAGGGTCTTTTCACACTAGGTGATAGGAGAAATCCCAATATGTCCCAACACAGGGCATATGCATGGAGCCACTTTGACCTTAGAAGCAGTTTGGTGCATGCCAGGGTGCCCCCCATGCACATAGCTGTGGAGTATGTTTTCATGCTCCATAACTATACTAGCAGCTCACAAGGAAAGCACAGCACAGCTCCATTTGCACCTCTTCTGGGTGAACAGATCCTGGGGCAGGGTGGCTTAGTGCCATCACTGTGGCAATGGAACCACACTTGAAGTGCCAGCTGAGGTTGGAAGAGTTCAGGTGTTGCAAAGTGGAGACATCCTAAGCGTTTCAAAAATTAGCTGGCCATCGCACCTATTTAAGGTGCAAATTGGCCCCTAATCTGGAATAAGGGCCAGTGCAGAAAGGACCTGTGTGCCTGCAGTTGAGCTGCCTCCATCTTCTCCTGCACCTTGTCCTGGAAGGGGATATTAGCAACCAGGAACTAAGTGTTTAGTTCATGTCTACCCAACAAATGCTGAGAATGTTGAGCATTATTCTGTGGTTCTCCTTACAGAAGGCCCATGATGGAGGTCAATATTTTTTTTATTGAGGGATTTATTATTTTTATTTTCATATAGCTCAATGTTTCCCACAAAATAAATGGCAGGAATAAAATTGGTACCTCTTAGCAAATTGTTGTGTTTGATAATAGATGGAATATATAAACCAGTCTTACCTAACTTAGTGCCCTTTTCAACTAACCTAAGTTCTGGGCCTGCGAGTCACATTGGCCAGAGCTGATGTGTTCTTTCATCTAAAATGTGTGGAGAGCACCAGGTTGGGGAATATTGTTTATATGTATTTGATAACTAGCATGTGCCAGTAATTAATTCTTTGACAGATAACAGCTTGTGAGAGTTCATATTTGAAGCCTGCTGAAATCAAAACAATCAAGTCTGTGCCAACATATCTAAAGCAATTGAGTATTAAATGTTAAGTTTAAAACTTCACATTAGCTTTGAATTTGGAATTGGGTTTTTAAAATGAGTTAGTTTTGAGAATTTTTAAATCTTTGTAGCAATTTGTCTCAAAATCTGTCTTCTTTTTTTTTAACTAAGACACATTTTAGCTTAACACTGCTGTACTATACCATTCATGCAAAATAGCTGACTTATTTATTTATTGTTTGGTTTCCAGCCTGCCTTTCACCCAAGATGTAAAAGAGTTAAGAGTTTGTTCCATAAGATAAAACCACCATTAGAACAATAAAAATCCATTTAAGAGACCAAATAGTCAGGAAAGAATTTCTTTACTTTGAAATCCTTTTTTAAAAAAGAAAGTGGTATTCAGTGTACAGGTTATTTTGGATATATGCTGAAAACTGAATGGCTCTATTCATAGCAAGTGTGTCATGCTGTGTGGAGACCACATATCAAGAAGTACACATAGGAAAAGTTCTATGTTCTCCATATGTGAAATGTCTCATCTGGAGGCAGCTTTAATCCCAGTGCCAGACTTTACATCACAAACTGATGCAACTTCTATCTGGATTGTAGATTACTCCTTTGATTGGATACCCTTCCTTCACTTCTCAGAGTTAGCAGAGACGAGGAGCAAAAATTTATGCTTTCTTTTCCCTGCCCTGGGGTAGCCATTCTGCAATTGCTGACCATGGATTTTTCTCATAATTCCATCTACCTCACACCTGTCTTTTAATCCAGCTTCTCCTTGGCACATACTTGATTACTAATGCTCCCTTCACTTTAAAATATGCACCATCCTGTTCTATATCCAGTCTGGTCTAGAGTGTTTGGTCTGTGGCATTTACACCTAAGCTTTAATCCAGTTTGAGTCCACTTTCAGGGTGAGAGAACACACCAGTAACATGACAAACTGTTTTCTTTTGGCATTATCTAACTCAAAAAATGCACCTTGAGGTAGGCAAAGTGGAAAGAAAATGACAAGCAAAGTAACGTAATCATTTCCTGTCCTCTTTATCTAATCCAGTCCAAAGGTAGCTTTTTAAGTTAGATAATGCTGAAAGAAAACAGCTTGATACTTTGCTGGATTCTCTCACTCTGAAAGTGGACGGAAGGTGTTAAGTGTGAATGCAGACAAAGTGTACCCTACAGATCAGCATTATGCACACATAACAATGGGGAAAACCCACTTCTTAAACCTTTTCTGGTGCAAGAAGGCCCCTCGGCTTCACATCCAAGGACAGGGAATGGTGAGTTCTTGACAGAGCAGACTAGGAACCTGTTAACACTCAGTTTTCCCTTCCCCAATTTCATGAACATTCTGTGTTAGAAAATGTAGATTACAGAAGGATTGGGAGCACAAGGTCCACACAGTGTCTCTCTGAGGCACCTCTGAGCTGTCCCTTTTGTTATGTTTGAACATAGCCTCAGACACGGGGAAGATTCCTTCGGTGTCCTTGCATCCATTTCTATGGCTGACAAGGTAGATTGTTCAATTTCTGAAGGTTATGGGGTGAAACCCAGGACAGATAATCATCCGTATGTATTCATTAACTTTATGTTTAGAAATCATCGACATCTGATTGTGTTCAGGACATGTAGTGCACATCTCTGGAGCATGCAGAGAGCTTTGCTCAATCCTGTTCCAGGCTCGTGGGTGAGAAGAAGCTGCTGAAGTTCTCAAGACAAGCAAGGAGAGGCCAATCTACAATGGGGATGTAGACAAAAATGAGGGCATCAGTGGGGGGTTAGGGAGACTGTACCTCTGCATTCTACTCTTTCCAGGCCATGCCCCCAGCACCTACCAGCTGCCCGCATGAACCATGTAGACTCCCACAAGGCACATAAGTAAAATCTGGTTGTAGGCTGCACATTATGGGATAATTAGGAAGAAGCCAGCCTGGCCTCGTATTCCTCAAATATTTCCTTCCTTTGCCTTTGCCCTGGCCTTGGGACCACTTTCCACACTGCAGAGTATCCCCAAGTCCTACTAGTGGGCAAGCAGGAGCACCACATATTGAGTGTGACCTTGCTAATCTTCAAGTGACAGTGGGTGGTGCAGCTGCCTGGCCTAGAGGCTGTGGCAAGAAACACCCCAGGCCTTCTTACTCTCCCACCACACCCCAATGCCAGTATCTGGTAGGGCATTGGGAGAAGAGACTGCTAGACTAGATGGGTCAATGAGCAATGGTCTGTCCATTCCAATTGGTCTCTTAACTACAATTTTGAAAGGAAAGACCCTTTGCACCATTTTCAGTTTCAAAATCAGGCATTCACTTTCCTCTTAAAGCAGCCTGACTCATAGGGTGCCACTGGAAGGGTTCCAGCTTAAGAAAGTCTAAGCATAAAAGGCAAAGGTGCTTTGCATGCGCCAGTACATTAATATCTAGGCTTTTTATAGTATATGTGTGTAAAAAGTTTTTTCTTCTTGGCATGCATTTGTTTCCAGTACATTATTTAAAGAAAAGTGTATCGAGAGGGAACTTCTATCAATAATATACAGATGTCAATCCCACATTGCAAAGAAATCTTCCCTGTTTTATCTCTATGCCAGAAAATGATTTTCCATGTCTGTAGGTCAAAATGCTGTTAAAGGTCCAGTGACAGGAACAAAGCCAGTAAAACCATTGCAAGGTTTAGTCACGTCTGAGAATCACAAGTTGGCCTAAGGGAAACCAAAGGATAGATTGTACGTTGAGGGAAGAGTTAATTTATGGTAGAGGTTAGGAACATAGTCACCTTCAAGTTTCCAATAACGTGTAATTTATGATTTAGTCGGAAGAGTGTGTCTCCTTTCTTCCATTGCCCCTTTCTTGACATGGGAGCAGAAGCTTCATGGCTAGAAGAATTGGAGTTAAACATTAAAATGGCAGGCTTGCTTAGAGGAAATGGATTATCTACACCCATTTCAACCTGGCTTCAGGCTGGGTCGTGGCACTGAGGCTGCCTTGGTCACCATGATGGATAACCTTTGTTGGGAGAAAGGCAGGGGAAATGCCACCCTGGTAGTTCTCTTTTAGTGGCTTGTGATGCTGTTTAATGCAGTGTGCTTTTGGAATGGCTACAAAGTTTTGAAACCGAGAGCATACTTCTAAACTGGTTCAAAATTCCAGGAGTAGCCATGGTGGATTTTTATCTCTCCTTCAGAGTTCACTTGTGGAATTCCTCAGGGGCCAATCCTACACTTCATGTTTTGTAATATCTGTCAGAAGAAGAAGAAGAGTTGGCTTTTATACTCCATTTTTCTCACCCTTAAGGGGACTCAAAGCAGCTGACAAATTTTCTGTTCTTCTGCCCACCACAGTCACTATGTATAGGACTGCGGAATCAAACCATACATGTACAGTGGCAGCAATGCTGACTTCTTAGTATTTGGTGCCAGCTGAATAACTGGATGTGTGCATCACTAAGGGTGAATTCCCATTACAAGCTTAAAATGGTTTCAAAACGGTTTCGATCCTCGCAGTTCCCACGTCAGTTAAAAACCCCCAAAGCATTGTTAACACTCAGTTCAACAGGTCTCGCTCAGGTTCATGTATTTGAAATGTTTTACATTTCTAACTGTGGGAACCATAGCATTTCAGTGGGATGAGAATGCTTGTTTAGGGTTTCCCTCCCTCAATAGCTTGTTTCCAAAGACAGTGATTTCAGTGTAAAAATCCATCCCTTACAGCAGCCGCTACACTGTAGCAATCTACTCACTTCACACCTGATAACAATGTTGCAATTTTGCGCAATTCTGAAAGTTCTGACCTTTAGAAAGGGAAAAGAAAGGAAAGCAGCTGCAGGTTCAGGGAGATGCGTCAATGTTTTTAAGGCTGTGGCGGTGAGTGGGCGAAGGGGGCTTGAGTTGCCGCTGCTGCTGTGTGCCCTGGGCAATGGGGAGTGGAAGGGAAAGAATCGCTGGCTGCCCGGTGCCATTTTCCTCCACCCAGGCAAGTGGCAGCCACCCAGCTAAGCTCTGTGAAGGGGTCCGTTATGGGTGGCACGTTCACACCAGGAGGAAGAGGACAGGGCAGCCCCAAAAAGCGGCTTTTAGAAAGTAGCCACTTGAGTCCCCCCTTGAGTCACATACGCCACATACGATCCTCAGAATCCAGATCGAACGTGATTAAGTTGAAAGTAATGGGATCAGGCAAATTCGCGTTATTTCTGTTTAGGGAAACCGTATTAAACTTGTAATGGGAATGCGGCCATAATGTTTCAGCAACCCATGCTCTTCACTGTTCTCCTTGCAGTTCTGGAAAGTATGTTAAAGACTGTCTTCCCTGGGAGTTACCTGTTGGCAGATCTAAGCCAATCTTTATCTTCTAGAATCTCCAGTCAGGTGTCAGGTTGCTGCATCCTGTTAGACCAGCGGTTCTCAACCTTCCTAATGCCACGACCCCTTAATGGAGTTCCTCATGTTGTGGAGACCCCCAACCACAGGGGCAGAGCAGCTGGGAGGTGGGAGGGAAGGGCAGCGGGAGACTTGTTGCAACCCCTCTGAAAGGGTAGTTTGACCCCCAAAGGGGTCCTGACCCCCAGGTTGAGAACCACTGTGTTAGGCAAAGATACAGAGTGGGAGCTTCTTTCACAGTAAGTTCAGAGAAAGCAGGCTGGAAATAAATGCTTTTATGGGAATCGAAAGGTGCTGTTGGTTGTCTCCTATCTGCTTAAAGTTAGTCCACTGCTTACTAATTCCATTCCGTTTGTTTTGCACTGGAAATGTTAAAGGTAACAAGTAATTCTGTTTTCCAGCCCACTATCTCTTGACAAATTCAGGAAGGAGAAATGGACTAAATGTGGATTTCAAAAAGGAAGTTTCCAACCCTTCTGATTCGGGGAGTAATTGCAACATGACTCCAGGAATTGGGAAACCAGAGAGCACAGACTTAGAATTCAAGGTAAGCTTGAACTCTTGCCATTGTTAAACCAACCCCACGATTTTGAGCCCTCCGGGGACAATGGTATTAAGCCCAAGTTTATTAAAGACAGTTTTGTGAGCTGCCGTCTAAGCCCCGCTCCTCAAACTGTCATATTTCCTCCACCATGAATGGTGTAAATACCAGGGCTCCACATTTGGCTTTGGATAAGTGCCAGGCAGAGCCATAAAAATACTATTTAGCTTCCAGATCTGAAATCTGAATAGTGTGACCACAAATGGAGTTCATGTATCTGGAGGAGCAGCTTTTGATCCAACACTCTTCTAATTGAAAAGCTTAATATGCTCTGCAAAGGCACCTCATAGAAAGCATCCATGAAAAGTAGAAAAGGGATGGCAGAAACTCAAAGGAGAGGGAGGGACCCTGGAAACAGTACACATACGACTGAGTGAGAAAAAGATGCTATGAGGCAAATCCACACTGATGGCTTACTGAGCTTGGAAGGCAGACAAATCTCTGAATTTGACAGGATTGGTCAAATTCTTTATCATTCTGTTTTTATCTTGAATCAAGTTAGATGGGGTATTTGTACAAACACAAGCACAACTCCTGTTCCTTTTTCCTTTTTTTATGGGCTCAAACTTTTGAGACAATGTATTTTCATCATTATTCAAGACAGAGATCCTTTCACTTCCACTTATGAGTAGCTAACTTCATTCCAGCCTAAAATACTCTTTGGTGATTTTATTGTGGGATAGGCTGGCTTCCACTCATGTGAAAACACTCATTTCTTTCACCTTTCTGAATCTCTACCCTTCTGGATTCCTTCCCACACTTCTTCCACAATGGTCCTGCAAATTAGTTTGAGAAGATCGGGCTTTGGTCTTGTGGTTAGTGTTGGATTTTTATTTGATAGTCTTCTGGTTTGATTCTGCACTCCTCCATGAAGCCAGCTGTGTGACCTTGCGCTAGTCACAGTTCTTTGTCAGTCGTTTAGGGGTGAGAATAGTGGGGTATAAAAGCCAATTCCTCTTTTTCTAATCTAACTGGAGTTGAGTACGTATGACTGCATCACCACACAGTTAAAAAAAAGTAAAAGGTAGAAAAAGCGGCTCAGAAGCAGCTTAGGCCCTTTCTGCACTTCAAGCGCTTGACTGGGCTCAGTGAATACAGAATAGCCTGGTCCATGGCTCCTGACCATAGGAAGGTGTGAGTTGGATCAACACTGTCTACATTGATGCTGCTGATCCAGATAAACCCACACTATGGCCACAAAGCTTGCGTGAGCTTCATGGTTGTACCCTCATGCCTCCAAGGGTATCAGAACCAAATCACAATAAAGCTCAAGGATGCCTTGGAGAGATAGTGTGTGGCCCTTGTGTTCCCAAGCTTTCTCTAATCCACCTTTTCTAGCACAGAATGTACAGGCGAGGGCGAGGGGCAGAGTGGTGTTTTGAAGAATCCTACCTTGAAGCCTTTCATAAGCCACCTCACAGGTGCTTTTCTTTTCTTTTTCTTTTTGCTGTATCCAATCAGGAAGTTCATCTACACATTACTCACTTATTCTGCATTATTTGGGTAATCTGGAGTAAAGCATGGATAATCCATAAAAAAGTGTCTTGGTGTGCTATATTCCAGATTATCTAGATAAAGCAGATTAAGGACACAGTTACACCTTACCATTTTAATCCTTCTTAGGAAGGCAGCTGAATCCAAGCTGTTTCAGCCTGTAATGGCTTGGTTACAGCTTCCTGCTGCTGGCAAAGGGAATCACAGCAAGGTGGTGGTGGGGGTGGTGGGGTGATGAAGTAGATCCAATGACAGAGAAAAGGAATTACAGCAAGGGGGTGGGGGAGGCAGAGGAAGAACTGTCATGGCAAGAGGGAGGGGAAAGGGCAATTACTCTGAGCAGAAGCTTGCCAAGGTATCATTTTCTGGGCAGCCAGAACGGTGGCCTCCTGGAAGCTATATTAAAACGTTAATGCTGTGTTGGCCTGAATGAATGAAAACCCGAAACAAGGGGGGAAATCCAGGGAAAAAATGGCTTTGCATTTAAAGAGGCAACCAAATGGGCTGGAATTTGGGGTGAAGAAGAATTAAAGAAAAGGTGTAACTGTGGCCTAAGGAAGTGATTTCTGAATGAAGCTAAAAATCCAGTATGTGTAAATAAAATATTGCAGCTACTGCCAGAACAGAAATTAACTAAGGGATGGAGCATACTGGAACTACCTGGAATTGGTTTATACTAGTTTGTTGGCTTCACTTGAAGTACAAGGAACACTGGAAATACCTATTTGGTTTGAGATTAAGGGTGCTTGCGCATTTGCCGCTGGGAAATCAATTGAACAAAATCTGTTTCCCAGCGATCCGGCCTCCTGAGGATCTGTCTCAAATAGAGACAGATCCTCGGAGGCTCTGCATGTCCACTCACATGTGGGGAGGCTGGATCCGCAGGGCTGGATCACCTGGGTGAGCGCAGAAGCCTCAGCACCCATGGCCAAAGGCAGCCGTATCCCATGCCAGCAATGTCACCCCTCACCCCACTGACACTGCCCCCTGCGCTGCCCACGCCGCCCCTGGAGCTGTGGGACTGTGTGTTTCCGGCAGTGCCTGGCGCGCAGGGGAGGGGCTTTGGAAGCAAGCAGTCCTGCTTCTGCCCTTCCCAACATGGCAGGTGGAGGGAATCCATCCCTTCGCCTGGCCGTGTGTGGAAGCGTCCTGCTTCTGCACACATCCAGGCGATGAGACGGATGAGAAAGCAAGGTTTATGATACCCCTCACAGAATAGTTGCAGAGAGACAATAGAAAGCAGGGCTGGATTCTAGCAGGTCATATGATCAGTTTAAGGGCCAACGTCACATTCTAATGTGTCAACAAGATTTTGTTTTCTGTTCCTTTTGTGGACCAAATTACTGAAATTGGAGATAAATTCTATCCATGTTCTCAACCTAGTTCAGAGCATTAGCCTGTTTTATTTTGGAAAGTGAGACTTAGCAAATAGTCTGTTTTGGGAGGGGACCATACTTTTTGAGGTTTGCTTTGCATTTCCTCCTGCCTAAGGACAGACGTTGTTGTGGGTGTTGTACTCAGGAGGCTGAGACTGTCACTACTGGGGAGGGAAGGCAGAAGAATAGAGAAGACACAGTAGAAGTGATCGTTTATCTGCCTCTTCCTTTTTTCCCAACCCCTGCAAGGAGGATAGTGTAGTCTTCCTTTCCTTTCCTTCTCATGCCTGAAAGTAGAAGGACAATGTATCCTCCATTTTCCCTGGACAATGCACAAAGGCGACAATGTTTCCTTTAATTAAAAGGGGACTTTTGTGGAAAACCAGAATTCTGCAACAGCGTAGTACAGTGGATCATTTGTCTTCAAGAACAGCTGGGGCCTAGAGGTGCATGTTGGTTGGGGCAGAGTCACTTACCCCAGCAGTGTCCTATGTTACCATCAAGCTTGCCATCATACAGCACAGCTTCAATTTGGGACACATGCCTCTGTGGGTTTCTTGCCTGGAGCAGGTGAGGTGGAGGTGATTTTCTAGCCACAGGCTTCACTATCCTGAATACTGATCCTTCACACATTCCCATCTTTTCATTGAGCTCTCCTCCATTGCAGGTTGCTTTGAAATGGCACATTTCTGCAAAACTGAAATTATGAAGAAGAAGAAATCGAGATCTGGCCTTCTAGAAGTTTTATAGCAAGGTAGATGTAGAATGGAATTTGTGCTTGGGTGGATTTAGCAAGAGGAGGAAGAGGAACAAAAGGTGAATGACTAGTATTGTTGCAAAGAGAATTCATGTTCTGATGCAGCTTCAGGGAAATTTTGGGTGAATCCCCACAGCAAGCTTATTTCGCTTTCCCTAAACCAAAATAATAGAACCGGATGCAAATGCAAATTTGCCTGTTCCCATTACTTTTAACTTAATCGCGTTCAGTCCAGATTCTGAGGATCCTACGTGGCGTACGTGACTCAAGGGGGGGGGACTCAAGTGGCTACTTTTTAAAAGCCACTTTTTGGGGCTGCCCTGCCCTCTTCCTACTGGCATGAACGCGCCACCCATAAGGGACCCCTTCAGGGAGCCTAGCTGGGTGGCTGGGTGGCTGCCTCTTGCCTGGATGGATGAAAAATGGCACTGGGCAGCCAGCGATTCTTTCCCCTCCTCTCCCCATTGCCCAGGGCACACAGCAGCAGCAGTGGCAACTCAAGCCCCCTTCACAGCCACAGCCTTTAAAACAGAACCTCCAGCTGCTTTCCTTTCCTTTCCCTTTCTAAAGGTCAGAACTTTCAGAATTGTGCAAATTTGCAACATTGTTATAAGGTGTGAAGTGGCTAGATCGCTACAGTGTAGCTTTAAGGAGTGGATTTTTATAGTGCCTATTTTGAGGGGTGGATTTTTCCAATGAAATCACTATCTTTGGAAGCAAGCTATTGGGGGAGGGAAACCCTAAACTCGGATTCTCATCCCTTAACATGGTACTGTCCACACAGTAAAAAATGAAACACGTATCAAGTGCACGATCCGGAGTGAGACCTGTTGAAATCAGGATTGAGATTCACCACGCTTTGGGGTGGTTTAACACGGGGAAAGCGTGTTAAGCCAAACTGCCATGCGGACTCCAAGGATTGAAAACGTTTTGAATTCGAGATAAGGTTGCCATGAAGACATGGCCATAGAGTGTGGAGTGTGACTTTCGTGTTCCAGTGAAGTCATGATTTGAAGGACAGAACAGTGTTCAAGTACCGCCTGCACAGGGAGGGGTATTTCAGAAGGGGAGCAGAGAAAAAGATACAGCTTGTTCTTTCTAGGCATGGGGGAAATGGAAAAATGAAGATTGAGCATGAGCAAGTTCATTCGCTCAGGTGAGAATGGAGGGAAGCCATACTTGATTCTTCATTCCCCCCCAACATGGATCTTCCATGCCATGTCTGAACACACCCAAAATTCCGCACCCCATAAGCAGCTTATTAAGGGAAGAAGAAACATTAGTTTATGCATTCCATCCACACGGGAGTCTCAGTATGCTGTTTCAGAGCACCATCACATTTAGAGCCATCTTGGCTACGAGAAGCAATTTCAGAGCACTTTTAAGAGGCTTCAAATGTTCTGCTTCCCCTGCCCCCTTTGCGTGTTTTGGCCTCTTCAACGTGCAGTATCTAGGCACAACCAGTTAAAAGAGGATACAAAATGCTCCAGTTCCCTTATGTTGTTGGGAACACGGTCACTGATGCTTCTTTAGCATGTGCAGATTGTTTTTGTAGCGTAATTTCCTAGTGTTGGGACTTTGCTGTGCTGTTTTTGGGAGCAAGTGTTGCGAAAACAGAGAAACCTCATTGCCAGATAGAACTGTAGTCCTACTTACAGATTTTTGCGAGCCAAGAGAGACTTGTCTTCACCACAAAATGAGCAGGATTCATCTGCTCAGCTGCACTGGTCTCTTCCCTTTGAGGACACCAACGGAAGCATCTGCTAGCAAGGGAAGATTTACCTCCACCATGGGACCCACTATTTGGAAAACATTTTAAGGGAGCTTTCTCCATCTGTTTTGGACTACGACTCCCATTAGCCTCAGCCTACGTAGCCATTGTGTAAAACAGCTGGAGGGCAGCTGGTTGAGAAGGTCTGTTCAAAGGCCTCTCCCAGAAACCTCAGCAGCTAGAGGCACAAATGCCTGACTCTACACCCCCCTGCCCCTCACCCCCAATGTTCTTTCTCTTTCATATGAATTAATTACTGATATGGGGGAAGGGAAAAACCTTGTAGTGGAGCCAATAATCAGGACTCATGGAAAATAATTTCATTAATCAAGATGGAGTTTCTGCAATGTAAGCCTCTTTTCCCTGCAGGCACTGCTGCCCATCAGACTGACTGGCATTTTGCTACAAATCAATAGGTGTGATGCCGCTTTCTGATGTGTTTGTGTGACATAATATTTATACTACTGCCCAGGTTTTTGGTTTGCATTTGGTGGCATGCAGAATGCATGGAATGCTGTGGGTCTTACTGTACACTTTTGCTGTTTGGTACAGGCAGCTGTTATATAGAGAAAGATAACAGAAACCTCCCTGAACCTTTTTCTCAGCAAGTGTCCTCTGATCTCAGGAACCCCTGGACGTCCAGTGAAGGATTTGTTTTGACCTCACAGCTTTATTATTTTCGTTCCTCCCCACCTTCCATTCCCCACAGTAAGTGCAGAACCCTCCGTCTGGAACCGATCATATAAAACTGGCTGCACCCGCCTCTCCCTGCCTCCTATGGAACAATAGCTGGCCCCCAAAGCCTACAGGGACATGCCTATGTGATGTGTTTGAAAGAAACTGACAAAGTCCTTTTGTAGCTCTCCAGCTGCAGGTCAGACTGATGCAGTCACAGCTACATAATGAAGCTGATAGAAACAGCTGGGTGATGAGGCCTCACTGCACATCCCATAGGAGAGCAAGAGGGGTGGCCTATGCCCATAAGGGACAGATTGGGTATTCAGTCACCAACGCTTTTGCAGAGGGGACATACATGTGTGTGTGGGGGTATGGTTGTATTTATGTATGTGCTCACATCAATATAATTTTAGATTTATAATCTGCCTTCTCTCTATCTTTGCTTTACAACAATCCTATGTGGCAGCTTAGGATAACTGGGGTAAAGTTACTGGCCTTAGTGACTGAGTAGAGATTTGAACCCAAATCTCTCTGGTTCTTGCACAATGTTCTACCTACTATATTATCCTGACTCTCTCACTTTGGGTACCTCTATACTGGGCAATTCTCTAAGCACTATATTGGGAATGCCAGATTGTGGGCCTATCCCCAAGCAATTTAAAGTCTGCTAAAAATCTTCTTTTGCCTCTGAGTGCCCCCATGCCAGGGTTTTTAACGAGCTTCCAGCGCTACAAAAGCAGGAAAACCCGCAACAAAATACGTGCCCTTTAGAGAAGAGTTTCAGCACTCTGTTTGGGCTGAAGACCCTCCCACAGGCTGCTCTGACTGGCTTCTCTGGAGCCAGGGATGGACAGCCCAGGGGCCTCCTTTCCTTCAGCTCCTGCTGTCTCCAGGAGCCGATATCGCAGCTCCTGGGGCCAGTAGGACCTGCATCCTACACCCCCACCCCACCCCGGATCGTGTGCGTGTATTTGCGGTCAGCCTGGTGAAGCCATGAGGGTGGCTGGCCAATGAGGGGCCACCCCGCGAGCATGCGCACAGCACACCAGGCCTCCTGCAGGCAGAATCGACCTGGCAGCCTGCAGGTAAGGCTGCAAACGCAAGCGTGTGACCTAGGGTGGGTTGGGGGGTGTTAGGTGGGGGTCCCCCTGGCTCTAGAAGCTGCGATCTCGGCTCCTTGAGACAGCAGGAGCCGAGGGAAAGGAGGCCCCTGGGCTGCCCACCCCAGCTCCAGAGGAGCCAATCAGAGCAGCCTGGGGGAGGGACCCAGCTGTCACAGAGGGAGAGCGTGCAAACACTCTCCCTGTGGAACAGCTGGGAACACACCAAATGGAGGGGACACTTTCAGAGCAGTTTTTCTGCTCTGAAACACTTGGAGAGTGCATTGGGACACTTGGTATGGTCTGGAACAGATCCGGTCACCCCTGACGTGTGAATGCTGCATCCCCACGGGTTCTTCACACGTTCAAAAACCCCTCATGAGAAAAGGCCTCACATCTCTAATCAGCCACTGACCTGTTTCATTTTGTGCAGCCACTCCTTTCTTGTTGGTACTCTAATCTTCCTGGAGTTCACATGAGTAAATAAGCTGTCCACAAATAATCTATCTACCAATCTTGGGGAGGATCTTGCTGGTTACCTCACACTTCACAATCCTAAATTTCTTCATCCGCATGTGGTACTTTCTTAAGCTGCTTACCACTGAAAGATGCTTTGCCAGAAAGCAGCATCTGTGCTCTATAAGCAATTTCATCTGTTCCATTGTTTGGAATATCTGCCAGCCAAGAAGCACCGTGGCAGACGCAGAGAGATGTAAGACTTGGCTCTTCACGTTTGTAACTTGACTGATTACCAGCTATGCAAGGGACGTGTCCTCCAAATTTTCACAGATGCAATCGGAGATGTGTTCAAGTGGGACCCGAGAAGAAAAGAAATTAAAAACACAAAACCACAGTGCAAAGTGTCCCTGTTCAGAGTTCCAAGATCCTTTTATATTGACATTGTTTGCACAAACATTACACAAAAAAATTGCAAAAAACCTCCCAAAACCAAAACAGCCCCCCTGTCCACACAAACTTTGGACAATAAGCAGCTGGCAGTTTGTGCAAGAAAAAAACAACCCTCTTTGTTTTGCACAACTTCATGCTGCAAAAACAGACTTTGAAAAGTTTTGTTTGGCCCTGTCCCCATGCAAGTTTGGTATGGTTCCAAGTGCAGGATCGGTGCTGTCTGTCCCCACGGGTTTTGGATTTGGTCCATGAAAAGCATGCCAACCCCTACCAAACCGTACCAGAAGGGTGCCAAATTTGATACCTGAAAAAAGAAGTCTTGGCACGCTTTGGGGGACCGGTACGCATTGCTCAGCGAGCCGGGAACACACATGGGGTCACTAGCGGGGTAATGGGGAGGAGATTTGCACTCACGTCATTGGGAGATGGGGTGTGCTTGCTGTCCCTGCCTTGTCCATTGAAGATCATGGCCGCTGACTTTTTAAAATGCTGGTTGCAAAGGCAGGCTGAAGAATGGCTTGCTTTTTAAATTTTCTGCCATTTCCACAGAGGTAATTCCAACCCCATTTCAAGAATGCCAAGGCAGGCTGCATAATGGCTTGATTTCTGTTCCATTTGCAACCCAAGTTTCCCTGATCTGCAAGGTGATCATCAATAAAGGCTTGAATTTCAGTTTGTGGCCATTCTCGCAGTCCCCAGTGCAGCGGAGGTGCGCACAACTGCTCAAGTGCCTACTGCCGCTAAACCTCATAACGGGTTTCAAAGTTTAAATTTCTTTTAAAAGTTATTATTATGAATGAAGCTTTGTTCTAACTTGTTTCCATGCCTCCCACTCCAATCCTGGCTGTCCGTGCCGCTAAGGGAGGGGGGATGCCAGGCAATCATAAATAAAGGCTTGATTTTCAGTTTACGGCCATTCTCGTGGTTCCTGGTGGAGCGGAGGTGTGCACAACTGCTCAAGCGCCTACTGCCAGTAAACCTCGTAGCGGCTTTCGATGTTTTAAATTTTTTTAAAAAGTTATTTTTATGAATGAAGCTTTATTTTAACTTGTTTCTGTGCCTCCCACCCCAGTCCTGTCTATCCGTGCCACTAAGGGAGGGGGGGGATGCAGCACAAGGGTGGGCTGATGACATTCCAGCTGCCAAGGGGAGAGAGGGGGCGGAGAGGAGGTGGCACTGCTCCCCCATACCAGGGTTCAGCACAATTCTCATGGGGGTGCCTCCATCCATGCCCTACCTGTACCTGTCCCGCGTTGCCAGGAATCTCATGGGGACGCCCAAAATGTGTTCCTGGTCCCGTACTTGGCCCATGCGTACCCAAACAGCACCCAAAGTGTGCCAGATGGTCAGCATGGGGACACAGCTTTCGTCTTCCCCCTGCACACCTCTTATTCCTCTTGTTCATGGACACAGTGGCTTGGCTAAATAACTTGCACACACATAACATAAGCATACAGGCATGTAGAATATATATATTTATGAGTGCTTTGCACAGTTGTGATTTTTATGTATTCATAATTTGTCATATTATTTTCACCCCCAAAGTCACTTCATTCCCTCTGCATTAATGTATCCTGAGCAGCATAGTGCATTGTAAACTGACCGTAACAAAAACTTAACAGTGTTTAACATTAAAACACCTACACTTATGAACAATTTGCCTGTATTTATGAAACAGCAGTTAATTTAAACACATTTTATAGCTTTTAGTATTTGAATAGGGCATTACAGCAGAATGCAGGGAAGGTAGAGCTGGCATTAGAAGTTTGGAGACCTGCATTTTTGCATGCATAGCATATTAGAGCCAAGATGCATCTGCTTTTCACCTCTATATTTGAGGTCTCAGGACTTGGGAAAGAGTCTGAAATCTGAAGATCTTCATTTCAAGATAACATTCAGGAGTTTGCCATGCTTCTTGAAGAGGTTCCAAAAATATAGATTGCTGGATTTATCTTTTATTTTTTCTTGTACAGATCTTGGGCACTTGCAGTAAGGCATAATATACTGTTTAGGATCAGTGATAAATTACCAAAAAATGAGTGAGTAAAATGGTTAGAAGATGAAAACTGGGTAGGTGCTTCTTATCTTTGGTCAGCCATGTGCAATCGCAGCAATTCTGATACCTGGCAATAGGCAGCCCTGAAATCAATCAGGCCCCATCCAGACATGTATCTGAGGCCACCCCACCATATCCCCGCTTTCCTGCCCCCCCCAAATGTTCTAGAAACTATTGCTGGAAAATCCATCACTGATGGCAGAATTTCCAGCAAAGGTGCTTTTTACTTACCTTCTGGGTGGAGCTGTCATCATAGCTTTGTCCACCACACTTGCATGGAATCCATGCATGTGTGAAGGTGCCAGCTACCACATCTGGGCATTGGGGATGTTCAAATGTCCAGATGTGCACCTCAGTTAAAATGTGAGAAGACAGTGCAGGCCCCAGCGCTGTCTACCTAGGAGGTGGTGATCAAGGAGGGAGGGTTTCCCACATTATCACCTCCTAACAGGGTACCTGGCTACTGTTTAGAGACAGCCCCAGTGTTGCTCATGTCTTTCTGCCTGGATTCAACTTGCTTTTAAACAACTGTCTTCGGCCTGTTTAAACATAACGGCTTGCTTTTAATTGGAAATGCAAATGATCCTGCTAAGTAATGCTACTGTTTAGCATGAAGTGGAAGCTTGATCAAAGGAAAGAAGTATCCAGCCACTCCATGATTTCTCCCCAAGCCAGTTCTCTGATTTCCACAGTGCTAATCAACACTTAGATCAGAATACCATAGTGCAGTTGTTCCCATCGTTTTCCTTTGTGAGGACCACTAGATTGTCATCAAAAGCTTGAGGAGATCACTGTGTATGCGAGGCATTTTAAACACTTGTTAAAGCATGCCCTATGGAGTGGCGGGAGCCGCCTATCAGTGGATACCGAAAAATACTGCTTTCAAGCTATTTTTAAGAGTTTGTGATGCGCATTCACAAGTACATTGCACTCGTCACCTGCACCTGCAGCAGGCCCATTTGCGGAAACAAAGAAAAGTGGATAAAACTAATTTAGCTGCAGTTGATATGACTGTGAAAAAAGGACGTTTGATCTGAGGCCACATCTCCATTGTGGGTCCCAGATGCTTTTGATGGACCTTAAGGTAGCCAGCCAAGGTATCTGGAAGGAGATGATAGTACCCTAAAGACCTGTCATAGGTGGCTAAAATGCTGCACATGAGGAACGGCACTGAAGCCATTCAAAACAACAGCCCCTCGCATGGCAGAATAGCCACTGCTGCCTCTAAGGGGCTTTTGCACAGGCGCTTCTTCTAAGATGGCTCACTTAACTGAAATGGAGCTGAGGGGGCATCTAAGTTGACTCTCCAGCTGGGCCAAAGCAAAGTCTCTATGGCAAGGACACCTGCCCAGTCAGATGTCCACCACTGCATAAAGGGACACACAGCCCAAGAGTTTTAACACAGAGAATCAAATATTGTGTTAATTAAAGTTTTACTGATGCTTTGAGTAATCTATTCTTGCTGCATTTTGTTGGTTTATAATTATGGTTTTAACAGCACTGAACCACTGGTAAGAGTTAGCATAAAAATCTCACAGCTACACAATGGGTGTAGGGATATACATCAGTTTTTTTTTAATTCAAATTGTATTGAGTCGAATGTGAGAAAATTTGTATTTGTTTGAGTAAATCCCTTCAAATGTAGTAGGATTCTAATTCAATACAAATGTCCCATACAAATTTGATTTGGATGTTAGATACGAATCCCATACGGATCCCATACGAATCCATAACGAAGCTTTGGACAAATGCCAGTCTTTAAATGTGCCAACATTCGATTTGAATTTGAATTCGAACCTCCAAATTCATACGAATTTTGAATGTTATAAATATTTGTGCACATTCCTAAATGGGTGCCACTGAATTTCAGGATTTCTGGAATTTTTTTGTACCTCTCCATTCCTCAAGAAATAACATTTACTGGAAAATGTGCATTTTGGATTTAGCATCTATCCATTAAAATTTACTCATACTTATAGCTTGTAATATGGGCACCGCATTGTCACTATTAAAGA
Organism: Aspidoscelis marmoratus; assembly: GCA_014337955.1. NCBI lineage: Eukaryota > Metazoa > Chordata > Lepidosauria > Squamata > Teiidae > Aspidoscelis > Aspidoscelis marmoratus. The sequence continues at coordinate 31,941,779 of MTQE01002208.1, forward strand.
CTCCCCAAGGGTCCACATTTCCTGGCCAGCAAATTAAAAAAAAAATTCCACTGGCATCTTTAGTGCATCATAAGCCCAGCAGAGAGTTATCACATTGGCTAACTATTACAGTATATACATTATGCAATGTATTGTATATAAAATGAGGGCTTAATTTATTGTTGAAATGACTTGTAAATGCATTATGTATTAAGGGTCTTTGCACTAAATATTGTCCTTAGCTTTTTTTTTTAAAGCTAGCCAATGGCATAATGAAGCCCATGAGCAGGACATGAGCCAGTCTGGTCTAGTGGTTAGAAGAAGAAGAAGAAGAGGAAGAAGAGTTGGCTTTTCTACCCCACTTTTCTCACCCATCTAAGGGGACTCAAAGCGGCTGACAAAGCTTTTCTATTCTCCCCACAACAGATACCCTGTGAGGTGGGTGGGGCTGTGAGAGCTCAGAAGAGAGCTGTGACTCGCCCAAGGTCACCCAGCTGATTTCGCAGTGGAGTGCTGAATTGAACCCGGTATTCCCAGATCAGAGACTGGCTCCCTAACCACTAGACCAAACTCTTATCTGGGAATACCGGGTTTGATTCCACCCTCCCCCATGAAGCCAGCTGGGTGATGTTGGGCTAGTCCCACAGCCCCACCTACCTCACAGGGTGTTCTGTTGTGGGGAGAAGAATAGAAAGCTTTGTCAGCCGCCTTGAGTCACCTTAGGTGGGTGAGAAAAGCAGGGTAGAAAAGCCAACTCTTCTTCTTCTTCCTCCCCTTGCTCACTTTTCCCCAGCTGCTAGCCATCAGTGACCTGCCCTCCACTCTGTGGGATCAATTTCAGTGATTGAAAGTTGAGAATGCAGATGGAATTGTCCCATGTGGATGCCCAGCCACCGCCCCATTTGATCCATACAACTCATGACTTTTAAAAACTAGCTGCCTGGTGATTTATTTATTTATACCAACATTTCTATCCCGCCCTATACCCTAAGGTCTCAGGATGGGTAATAGCATTTAAAAACAGACACATTTAATATAGAACCATATATTTAAAAAGTATAAAACAATAGCAATGAATGCTTCATTACAGGTGGAAGTTATGTCCAGACCTATAGGTGCTGTCAAACTACAACCCCATTTCCAAACAATCCTTTGGGGTGCAATATGGTTTGGGGAGCAGCGTCAGCACACAAGTTACCTTGCTGACTCAGGAGACAGTCAGTAGAGCACTCACATGTTGTTCCTTCTCAGTCCCTGAGTTGTGTTCATTACTATGCTCCATAGATTAGGGCCTGTAGTGCTATAGGGCAGATTCCCACTGGGCAATTTAATCTGGATTTAAACCAGAGTTTTTTAAATCAGCAGCAAGGTCTGGTTTTTTTTGTGTTCCCACTGTTAGCTTATAATGCAGACTTGCAGGGGAGAACCCCCCTCCCTTCTCTCCTTCATCATACCCTGACTTCATCAGGGTAGGCAATTCAAACCCCACCCCCTATATAAGCCTGTTCCCGGTGCAGATCATGGAGAAGCAGTTTTTGTTTACCACTTCTCCCCTCCCCCCATGTGTTGTAGCAAAGCTTCTCATGTTAACAAGGCAGTAGAAGATTAAAAAGATCACTTTTCCT
>MTQE01002208.1:31963511-31983359 GCA_014337955.1 Aspidoscelis marmoratus
ACCCTGTGAGGTGGGTGGGATTGTGAGAGCTCAGAAGATTGCTGTGACTAACCAAGGGTCACCCAGCTGGTTTCATGGAGGAGTGCCAAAGCAAAGCGTCTTGGAAAAGGAGTAAAATCAGGATCCTGGCACAGTTTGCATGAGGACAGCTGAATCCACCCCCAGCCCACATGACAGGGTATGGCATCGGGATGCCCAAGATTCAATCTCGGTCTGCACCCGGTCCCATGCAAGCCCAGTCAGCACACAAACGGTGCCAAATGGCTTGCATGGCACCATTCTGGATAACCGCAAACAAAGGAAACTCAGACCAGGTAAGACTGAATCCATGTCTCCCTTTTCCTGACTTCCTGTTTTTACATTTCCCACATCAAAGTGTCTGGAGGAGGAGGTGCTAAAACCCTTGGGACCTGGAAAGGGACCTAAAGATCTGTGAGTGATCTCTGAAATTATTACCTCACACTCTGACCCTCTTTGTCACATGCAAGGAGGGCTGCTGGTCTTCCATTCCATTCCATTTTTATTTGTATACCGCCTTTCCAAAAAACAAAGTTTTGCTCAAGGCGGTTTACAAGAAACAGAAAAAAGAAATACAAGGAATACAACCAATCAATACAACAAGTAAATAAAATCAATCTCAATAAATAATCATCGCATCAGGGAATACAACAAATCAATACAAGTAAAAAACCTTGGTAAATAAGAAATCAAAAACATATCATAAACAATGTCCCCCCTCTCTTCTCCAGCTCCCAAGAGGAAGGCATGGCCCAGCTGAGACGAAAAGGTGTATTAAGTGTCCATTTTTCTTCATAGAAGAGAGTTCAGGGCAGATGGAAGGCCAAGTTGGGAGTGTCTCTTCCCTCTTTTTATCTCCCCAGAGGAGGTGCAGCACAACTTGATATCATCTTGCCAGTACTGGGCCTTCTGAAACCTTTCTGCTGCATCAGCCAGTCTGACTGAGGGAGGGAGTGGGGCAAGCGCAGCTAGTGTCTCAGGTAAAACCTCCTCCTCCTCCTCTTGACGTTCTTATGTCTTGGTGAAGGAGGAGGTGCCCAGCACAGCCCAAACACAGTACCAGCAGATGATTTTTTTTTTCTCCTTCTTTTTCTCCTTCTTGACCTTTATGTGCAGACACAACCACCCACTGATGTTTTCCTCTCACACCCTGCCACACAGGCATAGTGGCCCAGCCTGCGTCATGCTGGGCTGGTGTTAGTGTGTGGAGAAGTGAGAAGACATTGATGGCAATGGTAGTGGTGCCAGTGGTCTGAGGTACCAAGGGGAGATGCTGATCTTGTCATTGCCACCTCGTCTTCCCTGCTCCTTCCTGTTCCTTTTGTAAAGAGGGACAGGAGCACCATGATGGTCCATAGGATAATTCAGTTTTGAAGAATGTGATTGATTGATTGATTGATTGATTGATTGATTGATTGATTGATTGATTGATTGATTGATTGATTGATTGATTGATTGATTGATTGATTGATTGATTGATTGATTGATTGATTGATTGATTGATTGATAACCATCTTTGCTGCATTGAGCTTCCTCACTACAGTGAATCTATTTCCTATGGCCGTTGTCCACAGGAGATCTCCATGATAGGGAGGAGTACCAGAGAACTGAGTTTTGTCTTAGGCTGCTATTACACCTCATGTTTTGCAAGACCAGACACCAAAGTAAGTTTCTTGTTTTTCTGAGGAACTCACTATAAAGGGATCATTCTGTATCTGGATAATCCCAGCATTGAGTCAGTTTCAGCCAGAAACATCTTTGGGGCCAGGCAAAGGTCTACTGTACCACCACTGCCATCATGCCAATCTGATTCCTTGGCCTGGCAAAAAGTAAACTTCAGTGTGGTGGAAAGGGGCAACCCCCTGCTGCTGTTGCCCCCTTAGCCACCCCTGTCCCCACCTCCATCATATCCCCTCACTCTCCCGCAATGGCCCCCATCATGCTACCTCCTGGCATGCCAAGCCATCTACCACCCTCTTGCCCCATGGAACACCTACCATCATACTGAACCACCACCACCAGGTGAAGTTTATTTTTTATCATGAAAACTTGGTGGAGGGCAGTGGTGGCATCAGCATGGCAGGTGAATCCAGGATATTTCAGGCCAAAAATGGCCTGGTTATGGCTGGCTTTCTTGTCTGTCCCTGAGACAGACTAACAGGCTAGAATGTGACTTCAGCCTTAATGTTATTAGTACAGATTAATCTCTGCTGAATAACAACAACAGCACTCCAATTACACATTAAAGTGGCCTGGTGGAAAAGGAGATGGGAGGCCACTTGGCAGGCCACACCACACCAATGAAGATGCTCTCCACAAGCTCCTTAAGATACAGCTGGAGTAGAGATGTTACCTGAGATGCTCATGATAAACATTCCAGCTGCCCACAGGTATGCTCCACATCTGGTTGCAATCTCTTTGGAAGACTCAAGACCCCTGATTCAGCACTGGTAGAGACTGCCTTCTACTGACTTTGGGAGGGTGCCTAGCTGCATTTTCACTTGGATGATGGCAGTGTCTGCTCTGCACTGTGCTGACTTCCAGTGGACATATTGTCTTTAAAGTCTTGGCATGCTTTTATTCCTTGGTGCCCATTAGAAACCCCAGATCATCTAGTCCATCTGGATTCTACGTTTAATATCTAATGCCCTTCTCTGTGTTTCTCTTCTGCCTGAAGTCAAGAAATCAATGACAGGACACAGGACATTTGCAATGGCCATTTCCCACTGATGGAATTTTCTCTTTAGAGGCTCTCACCTGGTCCCTGACTTGAGATCAATCAGGAACAGGTAAAAATATGCCTCTTTTCTTGGGTGTTTAGGATTTTCTTCTTTTTTATTGCCTTAACACTGGTTCATTTTATACTTGGGTCTTTAAAACTTTATATTTTAAAGTGTTGTTTATTTTTATGACATTTCCCTTAGATTTTCCTCACTTTAAATTTATGTATACCTATTTCATTTTATATATTTCATTTTAAATATTTTGTTCATAGGATTGCTGCTTCTCCTAATAAAGCTGTCTTTCTAGTACATATTCCTCCCCAAACATCCTTTTATCTTTTGTTTACTTTGGGTTTATGCCTCTATACATCCTTTCCCTTTCCCTGGCACACCCTCTGCCAGAGTACTAGCTTTTCTAGGCGTCCCGTTTTTGATTGGCAGAAACTGCCATGACTGGTTACAAATGCAGGTCTTCACGGCCCCCTTTGTACCCCCTTCACATTTGCATGTCTACCAGCAAATGTGCAAGATCTAAGTGTGAGTGTTAGAAGAAAAGAAAAGAAAAACAGAAGCACACATGTAGAAATTTATTCAGGAGAGAAAATCTTGATCTGCCTACCCTTTGAGTGCAAAAAAGAGGTGTCTTTACTGGGAGCAATGGAGGCTGCTTCCAGATGCAAGGCAAAACCCAGGATCCTCTTAGCACTACACTGGGATTTGCAGACTTAGCTGTGGTATTCCCAGTGTAGTGTAGTGCTGATCCCAATGCACAAAGAACACATTGCAACAGTATTATGGGAAATCCAGCAGTGGTGGTGGATTTTCCTTAACAGCCCCATTTATCCGTGTGTCTGGTGGGTGTCAAACACAAGTGGCCCACTGACAACTTCCGGGAGCCAGCCAAGCCCATGAGAAACAACAAAAGGAAGTGAGCGAGTGCTTAGCTGGCTTCCAGTAGCCTCAGTCGAGCAGATTGCTTAAGCTGCTCATCAGATGTGAAGGTAAGGAGGGGTTTCCTTCTTGTGTTCTTTAGCACTTGGAAAGAGGCAATTGCAAGATCTTACTTAGGTCCCACATTACCTCTTGCTTTCTGGAGCCAGATTCAATCCAGCAGGAAGAAGCTAAATGAATACTTTTTCGAGTGTAAGATGGTCTTCAATGATCCTGATCGTGGCAACTACACTTCCTTTGGTGGATATCCAAGTCCCCATTCTAAAGAAGGGAAGGAAGAGGTGAGGCAATGGTTCTACTGAGATGCATTGGCCAGAAAAGGATTTTTAAAATGGGGTAGAAGCTGCACATTTATGAACCTCTGCAGGGGCCAATAAAAGAATCTACAATATCCTGCCTATAGTTCAGGAGATCCACATGACTCAGACTGATTAACAGTGCCCCAAAATATACTTAGAGGGACTTTTGGACCATTTTAAAGTCAAGGATGTGTAAAATCTGCTCAAAACAGATTCTTAATAGCCCCTGAGAGGCCAAGGACAGCTCCAGAACAGGAATTGTGCAGGTGCCGGAGAAAAAGAAATCAGCAGCTGGCATGGCGTACTTATAATCCATGAAACGTAGCTCCCTGCCATTTGTCATACCATGCCTTCCCCATCTGTATTCTACCTACATATCAGGGTTGTCTTTCTGGCATCAGTGCTGAAATGAGGACTTCCCAACTCTGGCACATCCCTACTCTAAAATAACCTCAAAGGAAGTGCTTTAAATGGCTTTTGGGATTGCCTCAAAGGGCAGCAGCAGTGCCCATCATGGAAACAGCTTACGCTGTAGCCTGTCCCCAAACAAACCTTTCAGCTATCCAAACTGACACAGGATCACAGCTGGGTATGCCGTCCTTGCAATGAGAACGTAAGGAAAGTGTTAGTTTTTCCTCCATAAATAATTTGGTGTAAGTTAGTGGTGCCACACTTAGATAGAATGTGATGCAAAGTGGAGAGGGGGGAGAGAGCAGGAGTGAATGGTTGGGAAGGCTTCTGAAACTATAATTGAGTTAATGGAAGCTCAGCAAGTGCCTCATTTTGGGGGGTAATTGGTCGCATTTTTGTCGCTTGTGTCCATTTACAAACTTAGCTTTTCTTTATTGATTTTTTTTCTCCTTAACAAAGTGAAGCACTTAAAGACAATTTCTGAAAGCCCCAAATGATTAATAAAACCCCATTTCCCTCACTCATTAAAACAAAGGAATTGGAAGCTCCCACTTGATTTGTTTAATAATCCTGCAAAAACTTCACCGGAAGCTGTTAACAACGGCAAATTCCTTGTTGTAGTAATGGATCAAAATTTTAAAGGAGGGGGAAACACTTCAGAATGAGATAGTGAATAAGGACAGCTCCTTTCGTTAAAAGTCAATGCTATCTACCTACCAAAGAAATCTTCTACCTGGGTTTGCAGAGATTTTACAAACGTGATTTTGGCAATATATTTCTAAACATAGCCAAAGACGTTAAGGTGTCTATTATGATTTATCTTACCTAATTTGGAAACAGTGTCTCTACCAATATGGCCTGTGTAGCCGGGCCAGTCAGCAGGTCCATAAGAACATAAGAGGAGCCCAGCTGGATCAGGCCACTAGTTGAGCATCCTGTCTCACGCAGTGGCCCACCAATTGCTCATGGGCATCTCGAGCAGAGACAAGGGCAAACTTTCTCCTGCTCTTGAATTCCAGCAAATGGCCTTAGAGGCATCCTGCTTGTCCCCCCCAGCCTGAAAGGTGTACTTAGACATCCATTCTAATAGCCATTGATACATCTGCCATCCATAAATTCATCTAACCTTGTCTTAAAACCATCTAGGCTGGTTGCTGTTACTACCTCTTCTGGTAGCAAATTGCATAGACTGATGACTCTGATTATAGACTTTCTTCAGCCTCCTGCCTATGTTTTTGACACAGCAAAATTGTCCAAAACTATGAACCATTGCAGGTGTTTTTAACCCCTGAATTCATGATGTGGTTCCCATGTACATCAGTGCATCTGACAATACTCGTCTTAGCATTTGCAGGAAGATTTCAATGCATCAATACCAAAGGGACCAATTGGATTTTTTTTTTTTTTGCCTTTATTCTTTGGTCTTTGTAATGAATTTAAATATAGCTCCTGCTCTTCTGTTTGCCAAGCATTCCAGTTTGGATCCAACTTTTATGGTTTTTTAATGACCTATTACAGCTTTATTGTGGCTGGCCAAATGACATTTCTCAGAATGCCACCTGTGCCCACATGCTCAAAAAAGCTGTTGATACCCATGTAATCCATTACTCTAACATCTCTTCTGACTAGCAGTAGAAGTTCAAGAACCATTCCTCACCCCACCAAGCTCTGCTATCTTAGGTTGTATCCACACATGAAAAATTTATGGTCTTCCAAGCATCTGGGGAGGAGATGGGCAAGGGCAGACTTTTGGGAAACCCAGCTGAAATATTCTTGAGCCACCTCATAACCTCAGTCAGCTTTGGATCTACGTGAATATTTTTGTAGTGGCCAGGAGCCAAAACATACAATGCAGCAATGGATCTGCAATCACTATGAGGCACCAAAACTGTGGCCAGTATCTGGCTTCCCTTCTAGTTCCTGCTTGTGATGTCAGCTGGTGTTGAAGGCTCCAGCAGCAATTCCCTTAGGCTGCAAGGAGTCACTTCAGATGCCGGTTATGGTCATGCCCAGTGCCTCCAGAGCAGACTATCTGTACTGCACCTCAGATTCCACCATCATGAAGAAGTTGCCTTAGATTCTTTCATTGGAGGTTGTTAACGGGAATTGTTTCAGACAAGCATTTTAGAAGCATTCCCACATGCAAGATTATTAGGATTAAAGATGTGCACAAATGTTTTTTCTAGACATTCTATTCGAATCAAATTGAATACCCCAAGTCCAATTTGATTCAAATCTTTTAAGTTCAAATTTAACAAGATTCAGTTCAAATTTACCACATTTGAATCTGTTCGTTTGAATTTTTTATTTGAATCTGCACATACGAATGTCAACAACATTTGTATGTGCATGTACGCATCTTCCCCACATCCATACACATCCGTATGCATCTGTACATGTCCATATGCATCCTGTAGTTATCCTGTATGCAACCCATTTTTGTCCTGTACAGATCCATACAAATGTGTACGGATGCGGGAAAGATGCAGATCTTCAAGTATGCATCGTGTTCGAACCCGTCCATATACAAATGCTGGCTAATTCAAATGAATAGATCCAAAATGAGCAAAGCAGATGTGTGGGTGGGTGGGATGGGGGCAGACAGCAGAGAAAGATAGTTTAGGGAGTTGACCACCTATTACTTTGCATTTATATGTAAGACATTCGTCAATGACAATGTCCCACAATTTGTGGGACCATAATTTGACAGTATAAAGAGTATTATCTTTCTCACCATGGGTAATGACAATTTAGCAGCCAGAATCTTAAAGTCCAACAATCGTTTGATTTCAACCTCCAAGGTTTCACAGTGGTGTGTATGCAAGAACATTATTTTTTATTGAGAGTAGCAGCAGAATGAAGTATCTTATCAATTTTGAGTTGTATATGCATCCAAAACTGCTGTAGTATAGGACAATCCAAACACATGTAGATATAGGTGCCTGACTGATTGCAGCATCTGCAGATTTGACAGGAGAAGGGGCGTATGATACCATTTGAACTAGAGCTCTTTAGATCTCGAGGATTTGGTCCAATGTACTTGTTTGGTCACTAAAGAGTTCCACTCTTGTTCTGTAAACTGATCATCTAAATCCAACTGCCATAGATCTTTCAGGCCAGAGAGGTTTTCTGTCTGCACTTGCATCAATAATTTCTAGAGGAAGGAAATGACATCTTTATTCCAAAGGAAATGTATGTCAAGTAAATGTTCAAAGATGGTTTGGTCTCTGAGAGATAAGAAATTAATGCTGGTGACCAAAGAAAACCAAAAAGTCCCCCACATTTAAGCCATTCACAATTAGTAGCAAAAAGCATGTTTTGAATTTTTCCCTTCTGGATAGTCTCTTGTCTATAGACATAGAAATCTAATACAGTTGAAAGCCCAAAGTCTTTCAAGGCTACTTGATCTCCACAACTGAATACTAACATTTATAACAGATTTACTTTCATTCATTTTGCACTTCCAGTCCAATCTGGGGGACAGGAAGGGGGAACTTGCCCCGGCATGTGCTAGCATTTGCACTTGTGAATGCTAGTACACTCCATCACTTCCCCCACGCATCCACAGACTTACTTGAGGTGCAGACATGTGGTCTGGGCACCACCATCTTGCCTCTTCGATGCTGGTGCCACTGAGCCTGCTCTGGCACCATCACTAGGACAACAGTGATGTGACACACGCGTGCACTGGTTTGGGCAGTCATGTGATGCACCAGCGTGCTTGTATGGCATGTAACATGCCCCTCCATGTACTGTAGAGGTGCGGAGGGACTTGCCTGGATGAAGTAAGTGCATGTATGGAGCATGAATCATGTTCCACACATAATAGAAGGGCCCATTTAGTGCAGATGCTCAGTCTGGGAGCACACTGGAAGCAGAGTACCAGGGCAAGTGCAGAAAGTTATGGTTGACCTCCTGGCTTGTGGTCAGTTTATAGCTTTATTTTTCTTTCTTCTTGTATTGTTTTAAGTTCTCATTCTTATTTAGATACTCTGAAATGTGTGTACATAGAAACTTTTTTAAATTCTCTGACTTGTCTGATTGTAAAATTGGCACATAGAAGAAGAAGAAGAAGAAGAAGAATTGGCTTTTCTACCCCACTTTTCTCACCCATTTAAGGGGACTCAAGGGAACTGACAAAGCTTTCTGTTCTTCTCCCCACAACAGACACCCTGGCCGCATTCCCATTACAAGCTTAATATGTTTTCCCTAAACTGAAATAATAGAACCGGATGCAAACACAAATTTTCCTGATCCCATTACTTTCAACTTAATCACGTTCGATCAGGATTCTGAGGATCGTACATGGCGTACGTGACTCAAGGGGGGGGGCTCAAGTGGCTACTTTCTAAAAGCCGCTTTTGGGGCTGCCCTGCCCCCTTCCTCCTGGCGTGAATGCGCCACCCATGACGGACCCCTTCAGGGACCCTAGCTGGGTGGCGGGGTGTCTGCTGCTTGCCTGGATGGATGAAAAACGGCAGCGGGCAGCCAGCGATTCTTTCCCCTCCTCTCCCCATTGCCCAGGGCACACAGTAGCAGCGGCAACTCAAGCCCCCTTCGCCTTAAACATTCACACATCTCCCAGAACCTGCAGCTGCTTTCCTTTCTTTTCCCTTTCTAAAGGTCAGAACTTTCAGAATTGTGCAAAATTGCAACATTGTTATCAGGTGTGAAGTGAGTGGATTGCTACAGTGTAGCGGCTGCTGTAAGGGGTGGATTTTTACAGCAAGCTACTGGGGGAGGGAAACCCTAAACATGCATTCTCATCCCACTAAAACAGTACGGTTCCCACAGTAGGAAATGTAAAACGTTTCAAATGCACGAACCGGAGCAAGACCTGTTGAAATGAGCGTTAACATTTACAATGCTTTGGGGCGATTTAACACGCAGAAAGCGTGTTAAGCCAACCTCACATGGGGACTGCGAGGATCGAAACTGTTTCAAGCTTGTAATGGGAATTCACCCTCTGTGAGGTAGGTGGGGCTGTGAGAAGTCTGAAGAGAGCTGTGACTAGCCCAAAGTCACCCAGCTGGCTTCATGGGGGAGGGTGGAATCAAACCCGGTATTTCTAGATAATAGTCCAGCTCCCTAACCACTAGACCAAACTGGCTTACCTTCCCCGCAAGAATGAAGCTATTGAGGCACTTTTTTGGATGAGAAACTTCCCACAATGCTTTTGCAAGCCGTTCTACTTTGAAATGCCATCTAGTTTCCTTAAGGCTCCCATGGATTCCTTTGCTGAACCTACCAAAGGCATTCTTCTAAGCCATGCTGGAGCTGCTCAGGAATAAAATGAGCATTATAAAGCCACAATGGTACCGGGACAGGACAGCAGTGGCACTCCCATTCCTGCCACCTGCACCTTTTTTTTTTTAGAGAAAAAGACAAAACAAAAAAGCTCCAAGGAAGGATGGCTGAAATGTGTTCTTTGAGAGGTCTCTTTGGGAAGAAGTGTCCTGTCCGGAACAGGTGGTACTTTGGATGCGCCAGCAGCAGTAGCAAGACACAGTCGGCTCTAAAAGCTAGCCAGGAAATTCATACACTGGGAAATAGGTCCATGAGAAGTCTCAGATCAAGCCAAGAGATCAGGTTTCTGGAGAGTCAGTCCACATAGTCAAGCCAGTCCAGGGGTCAGATATCAGTGATGAGCAAAGTCAGGATATGAGCCAAAGATCAAGGGGTTGCCAGAATGGATCTGCTGTTTGCAACAACTGGGCTGGCTGGCAGCTGCCTTTATTAGTCCAAGCCCATGCCCTCCCTGCCAGGTCTATGTGTTCTAGAGCAGGTCCAGGGTCTCCTACGCCTGTGCTAGGCTGTGGTCCCATCTTCACTTTAAACCTTCCTCAGTCCATCTTCAGTTCTGACCACTCACACCTTTTCATTTCTATCCATTTTAGTTGTGGACTTTCCATTTAGGGAAATCCAAATGGATGCTGAAAAGTCCACAAATAAAATGAATAGAAATGAAAAGGTGTGAGAAGTCAGGCCTGAAGATGGACTGAAGAAGGTTTACAGAGAAGATGTGACTGCAACCCTAGATTAGCTTGGCTCAAACTGAAGATCTTGTTCTGCTTCTTCAACCAGGGGCTCATCCGACTGGGATCTATCAGTCTGGGGTTCAGCGTCTGAAGGCCCATCAGCCTGGAATTCATCATCTGAGGGCTCAGATGGGGCACAGGACACAAAGAAGTGCCTTCAAACTACTTTTTACCAGGTTAGAAAAATCTACTTTTTCAGCTTCTTTGAAGCATTTTAGTTTCATCTTTTGATTGTATCATCTAGATACCCTAACTCAGAAATGAAGGAAGGAAGGACCTCAAATGCCCCATTAACTAAAGTAGGAGGAGTCTAAAGGTGCAAAAAGTAATACAGTTCTTTAGAAACCAAAAACTTCTCAAATCATCTTTCCTTCTCCCCTTTGCGGCAAAAAATGTAACATCAAATAGAAGAGCAGATACTTGACCGCCCTTTGATGGAACTTCCAAGTTTGCTGCCCAAGGCAGCTGCCTTGCTTAGGCTTATGGTAAGGCTACTGGTCCTCGGTCATGCACAGGAGCACACTGGTGCCTGAGGTGTGGGTTGCATTTATTCAGTAGCCTGGGCATGATTAGTTGCAGGTGAGCAAAGACACGTGGTTTGGATTCAGTGAAATTTGGGAGAAGGCCATTGAAAACCCATTGTCGGCAGCAGCATCTTGGTTGTCTGGGAAGAGTGTATAATGCAGTTAATATCCACAGAAAAATCACAAAGACAAGTCATCCAAATCTACTCCTTCATTTTTGGAGCTGGATGCTCCAAAAGGGCAGAAGGGCAAGCCTGGCACTATAATTAAGCAAACATATCCTCAAAATAGTTCTTGCAGAGCAAATGGCTTCAGTGAGACAAGCAGAATGAACCCAGCCATTGGTGAACCTAGACCGCCAAATTAAATGGAACTTAATTTTTCCCTCCTGTATTCAATATGCTAGACATTAGTAGAAGCTCAGGTACCATTGGAGTATAGGATCTGTGCCAGTGATGTGAACGAAGGCATTTTTTGGAATTGAATTCGAGTCGATTAGAATATTTGATTTGATTCAAAATTCAAAAATACAAATTTTCAAAAATCCAATTCAAATCTGGATTATCCGAACCTGTATTTTCAAAAGTTCTATTTGAACTGAATGATACGAATGTCTAACAACATTCGTATCCAATTTTCGACTTTGCACGCATCCTGTTTGCATCCCATGTTATAAGCACAAATAGACCTGATATTCAGATGCAATATAAACGGATCTATTCAGTCAAATTATTTGAAAATCCGTATCAGATTTTTGGATATTCAAAATTTGATCAAATTTGGAAATTTGGATTTTTGAAAATCCGATTTGAATTTGAATGTTGATATTTGTCAAATTCGAATTGGATTTTTGAATTTTTGAATATCCATACACATCCCTAATATGTGCCCCAAGGTCCTTTCATCCAACAGTTAAAGAAGTTGGCTCAGGAGTGGTAGCCTGGCAGTTTCTATTCTGTCCACTTAAGGGCCTGAAAATGTGCCTTGTGGTTGATGCAGCAAAAGGCAGCCCAGCCTCCCTTTAAAAAAAAACAAAAAACTTTTTCTCAGGAGCTTGGGAACAGCAAGTAACAAAAGGAGAAAAGTGTAATTGGCTGTGGTCAGGCATGCATGACCAGTGGACTTTTTAAAAAATGCAGCAGACAAAGCCAATGTTTTGATCAATCTAATAATCTTAAGCAGAATCTGAAGCTTTGATTGATCGCACAAGCAAGCATTCCTATTTTCAAAATCCTTCAAAGTGCCCATGAGTGTGTTGGGAGACCAACCTAGCATTTGGAAGACCCAGGAGGAAGAAAGCTGTCAGGGCAAGAAAACACTGGCTCAAGAGGAGACCTCCTTCCTTATCTGCAGCTCCCTGCACCATTTCAGCCAGACGTCTATCTTCGTTACAAATGCAGACAGTTGGGGAGGGCTGCCTAGGAAAAGAAATCAGGGTGTGAACTGCTGCCACCACTAAGGTACGCACATCCTCAAGGTGGCCTGAGAACAACATCAAAAGGCACATTAGGAAAAAGGCAGGCAGGAAATTTAAATCTCATCGATATCACACTGGTGTGGCTGCACCTATTGAAAAATGGAACTACTTCATGAGAAGTCCCAAGATTCAGATTCACTGCCTCCACTGATTTCCAGTTGCTTTTATTCCATTATTGCTCTGCAAGTTACATGCTAGGGAAAATAACCGCTCCGGCACACCTTAGAGAACTGCTATAAAGATGAGTAATAGATATGAAATGCTTAGAGCTCTCCAAAGTGTTTACACGTACAGAGAAAGAGGATGGCGCTAAGGGGGGGGGACACACACAAAAAGAACCACAAAACAGAAATCTCTTGCTAATACAATCTGGAAGAAAATTCCTCCCTCATGCCAATAGTGATGATCAGTCAGCCACTGGGAAAACCACATCTGTTAAGCCTTGTCAAACATCTTGCTTCTAATTTTGGTTGACCCTAAATGCGCCAGGTCCCCAGAAGCTGCATTTGTTTGCTATGCAACAGCAACGGCACAAAGTGATATCCAATGTATACATCTATAGGAGACGTGCTGAATCTTCCTGCAGAATAGAGAGTTCTGCCTTTACTACTGAACTGCATGGCTTTATTTTATTTTTGGTTTTCATATTTTTACTGCTAAGCTGGGGGGAGGGGGGTTCTGGGAATTTTGCTCTTAGGTGCCAGAAAATAACAAAAACAGAGTTTGATTTAGAAGCTGATAAAAAATACTTCCCTTTTTAAATTATCCATACTGATTGCTTAACGTACTTCAAAAGGACTCTGATGTTAACTATCAGCTTTCTTATGACTGCAAAGTCCATGTAAGAACATAGGAGGACCATCTAATTCAGTGTCCTTTCACACACAGTGGTCTAACAATCGTCTATGGGCATTGTCAAGCAGAAGAGAAAAGCAAAGTCTTCACCTAATCTTGACTCCCTGCAAATGGCCTTCAGAGGCATCTTGCCTGTCACTTCAACCTGGAAGGGGAACCTAGGGTAGGAATCCATTCTGGTAGCCACTGATACCCCTGACTAGGGATGTGCATGAATATTGGTAACATTCAATATTCGTATGAATTGTATGAATTCAGACATTCGTATATGAATCAGATGTTGTGACATTTCTATATGAATAGAAATGTTTTGGAACATTCATACGAAGCTTTGGAACATTTGTGAAATGGGGAAGTGGGAAAATGGCTGTGCCAGTCACATCTGTAACAGATCCAGAGAGAATCTGACATGGTTTGAGAGCAGATTCAGGGCAGATTTGATGCTTTCAGAGAGGACATGTTATGGGATAAGTATTGGGTACGTATTGGATACGTATCAGATATGTATTAGATACATAAGGGATATGTATGCATTTGTATCAGATATTTGTATGAATCTGTATGAATACTTTCGTATCGAATTAGAATCCCACCACATTTGAAGGGGATCTATTCGAACAAATATTAATTTTCTTACATTTGATTTGATACGAACCAAATGCAAAAAAACCATTTCTACACCTGACCTCCATGCATTTGGCTAACACTTTCTTAAAGCCCAGCCTTTGAAGGCCTAGAATGAAGAGCTCCCAGGCTCTGAAGTTCCTGGGGAGGATTTCAACAAGTATGCCCACCTAGTGGTGCAGCATTGCTGAAAAGCATCTCCCTCTGCACAGGGCTGCTGTTCTGATACAGCCTCACTGGCCCACTGGTAGACCTCAACATTGTCCTCTACTGGGAGATTGGAATAGGGTACCATTTTTGCACTCTGTCTCTCACTGTGTCCAGTGTGGACACAGCATGCTAGGTGGGGGTAGAATTTCTGCTATCCTGCACCCAAGTGCAGAAGTCAAGCCTCTGAACCCTTTCCTGGCGTAGACTAATGGTAAGTGCAGAAAAGGTCAAAGAGTCTTCTTTGTTCCTACCCTACCTGCAAAAGAAAAACAATCTAGTCCTTAAAATCTCAAGAAGCACTTCATTGCATATAGACCTGCCTATTAGATAAGATCATTGGGAGAGGCCCTTCTGGCAGTGCTGCCTCTGTCAACAGGTAAAGATGCAGGGGCATGTGAAAGGGCCTTCTCTGTAGTAGCCCCAAGACTGTGGAATAGCATCCTCTCTGAAGGTGTGTCTAGCACTTTCTCTGTAAATATTCAGATCAGATACACAGAAGATATACCTCTTTCCTTTAGCGTTTATCTGAAGAAACATATTCCCCTCCTCTTTTAGGCACTTTTATGTGTTGTTTCGGTGTGATCATTTTTACTTCTATTTTATTGTAACCCATCCTGAGCCATAGGGTGGGGTAGAAGTGTAAACAAACAAATCACTGGCATAGAACTTTTGTTCCGTGGCTTCAGGAAAGGGCAAGCAGCCATCTTGTGGACTGTGGCTGGCACACTCCTTGGTACCTCCCCCATTCCTGGTATGATCTCTGAGGAGAGAGTATGGCTTCATGTGCCAAGGTGAATGGTAACTGTCCTTAGTTGAACATTTTGAGCAGCTAAAAGAGTACCCTCAAGTAATCAGGCTCCAGATTTAAATGATCTAAATTGCTTTTCTTACAAGTACTTTTAAAAAGCTGCACATATCAGGCCAGGCGCCATAGTGGAAGAGACCCCTCCATCTTTTTTTCCACCACACTATATAGAATACACATTTACTTTAAAAAAAAAAAAGCCCCCACTCTAGCAGAGGAATTTTTTCTTCCAAAATGAATGTCCTGATATATAAATGCATAAAAGTGCTATTAATTAATCAGCTAGGAAGCTTACATTTTAATTCTTTTAATTCCTTGACAGCCCAAATAAAATAAATAAATATATGAGCTGCAACTAGCAAGCCAACATCAAGAAGCATGTGTGATGGAAAGGCACCTGACACATGGCATCTTGTCATCAAGCTTCATCCAGACAGCACTTACTTAATCTGCATTATTTGGATAATACAGAATACACCATGGTTTAGCCACATGGGTTCAACTCATGGTATCAGGAGTCCCATTCCTACATGTATTGGCCTTTTTTTGAATACGGAAGGCCTAAGCCTTTTTGAACTACATCCGAACGGCTGTAGTGCAGTAAGGCTAAGATCCTGCCACTATTTCTCAGCCTGGCTCAGAAAGCTGAAGATAAAGCGGAAGAGAATATTGTTTGCTAATATGAATTCCTTAGAACAGTGATGGAACAAAGATACTAATAAACAAACAATTAAATGCACTAATTATTGCATGTCTGATCCTTCTGGCAATTTCTATCTGCCCTGGAAGGCAAGGGGAAACCTAATCATTAAATGAAAAAAGTAGATAAAACCTGGTTGCTTGGTTCCTTCTTCCCTTCTCCCTCTCCCTCTCCTCCTCCCCTGAATGAACTGCTGATGAAGCTGAGGCTTCCTCACATCTGTTGCAAAAGAGAAAACAGCCAGTTAAATGCTGTTGTGAAGAGGGACGCTGCAGAAGGATGACCGCAGGTGTGGAGTGAATAGTGAGTTCAAAGGTAGATGTGAAAGTGGTGTGCCAGCTGTGGGCACATCCTTACTGCATCCAGGATATATGGGAATGACCATGGAAAAGCAGGTGTAAAGTAAGGGGAATTGAGGAGAGGCCATACTTTTACCTTATGATGCTTTCAAAGATGTCTCCTACAAATCTGCCTTCTTCAAAAGAAGGTAGCTGTGTACCATGTGGACTGAGCCTCATGTCATTGATAAATCTGTATCCTTCTCCGGAACAGCTGGTTGATTGTCTATCCCCGAGTTGGAAGTGACCTCCAAGATCATCACGTCTAGCTCTCTGCCTAATGCAGGAATCACTACTAGACAGTGGGCCTTTTTGCCTTTTTGCCTGTAGTAAATAATTAGGCAACATCTGGGGAAGAGCATCTGCACCTAGAGGAGACTATTACAGCCTCCAGGCACACCCTGCCTTCCCAGAAGTTCTCCAATTATCAACTAGGTGTGGAGCATGAACCTTACCAACCTTACCCAATCACTTACCTTTTGCATCCAGCCGGTGAGCATTCACACCTCTGCTGGATGAGGTCAACACTGGCAGCTCTCCTGCCCTCTGACATGACGGCGATCACACAGAGCATCATCGTTGTCATGGAGATGGCACTGATGCATGCGCAGTCACAGAGGGTGCCACACTAAAGATGGCAGTGCCCTGAAGAGGACTGGCCCTAGGATCTATCACAGGTCAGTGACTGATCATGTGGGGCTTAGGCTGTAATGTGAGCACTGGTTAAGGTTAGTTGATCGCTCCCCTTTCCCATCCAGTGGATGGGAAGGGACGTGCAAAATTGCCCCTTCTTGGATAGCTATCCAGCTTTTCTTTGAAGACCTCTAGGAAAGGGGAACTTTCTATTTTATGAGGTAACCTAACTCTTCCTCACAGTGATTTTTAGATCATTAAAATCTGGGTATGTGTGGGATTTGCCCAGGAAGGGGCATTCAAGTGGTATGCAGGCCTGAGGATGACACATTAACTGTATATATTTTTAATTTTGCAGAGGATGCAGCATCCAAACCAGACAGGAGGAATATAATGCCATTATTGCACTGCTATGATGGGGTTGCCACATATCTGTGGCAATCTCACCATAGCCCTGCTATATCTCCCCTAAAACACAGGCAAAACTATTGTGGGAAAACCCAGCACTGGTGGTGGCTTTTGATATCATCATCCCATCAATATTGCCTCTGTGGAGCCTGAAAGTGACAGTCACGCATGCACAGCAGTGGCAATGCGAGCTTCCAGGTATATGGTGCCAGCCAATACTCAGATGTACACATCATTAAAATGTGCAAGGACATTGCAGTGGCTGGCATAGTCAGACTAGCAAGCAATAATGGCAGTGGAATGCTATTCCCCATTATCGTTTGCTGATGATATATCTGCTTGCCATATGGAAGCATTCCAAGAACACAGGCTTCCTCCTCTGCGTCATTAAGGGCATGCAATCTACCTGCTGAGCAGAGGAGCTCTTTTGTGGATGGAATGATATAAGGAGGAAGAACACAGGAAGGTGGCAGGATGAGACTGGATTAAGAGACCTTTTTGCACGAGGGCCTCTGGAATGTGTGTAGGATGCTCTGGGATGGAGCATTCACTCTGCTGGGCTGGTGGTTCCATTCAGAACTGCCCCAGCCCGTCCCAGGGTGCCTATATGCATTCCGGGTGTAGAGCACGAAATCATGCTCTACACCTGGACCAGGGTGTTCACGACCATTCCCCAGCTGTCCTGCAGCTGTCCAGGAGTGCAGCAGAGGAAAGAGTGCTACAAAGCATAGGGTTCTTTTCCCTGTGCATTAATCATCATGCTAAACTTGCAGCACTATTCTTAATGCAGTGGCATGCTGATCACATGCTGCCCGCTGCCTCAGGCCACAGTAACATCAGAGCCAGGGAAATGGCTGTCAAGGCAACAGAGATGAGCCCACAAATGGCAGTGGTGGTGTAGTGCAATGGTGAGGCTGCTGATGAGAGCAGAGGACAGTAGGGAGGGCTGTCAGAGCTCCTCTTACCGCTTTGCCATTCAAGTGCTCCAGTTAGTTCTTATGGTGGCTGGATCAGTAGATAAGAATATAAGAGGAGCCCTGCTGGATCAGGCCTCAGCCCACCCAGTCCAGCATCCTGTCCCATGCAGTGGCCCACCAATCGCTTCTGGGCATCTCAAGCAGAAGACAAGAGCAAAACTTCCACCCATGCAGCTGCTGCCCTCACCCAGCACACCCAATGTGCCATTGAGGGTCCTGGCATATTCACGGTGCCATAAAAGTGTCACGTGAATATTACCAGTATCCATGACTGAGATTCCTGGTGTCCCCAAGATGATTAAACATTTTAGCTAGCACAGCCTTATGTGGTTTGCGCCAGAAAGCTGTGCAATGGAACCATCAGTGAATTGAATGAACTGGATGGCCAGCTACATCCAGGGAACGATGTGCAAAAAAGGAAAGAGATGAGCCAAAGTAATATAGGTTTACAAAAGCATGCTGCTCCCTAGAGATCTTGGAATGGGCGTGAATCAGTCATCACAGGATAAGGGTTGCTCAAATAACCTTAATCTTTAGCCATTCTCATCCACACTGCAGGCTTCCTTGTACCTTCACAGCCAGCAGAAAAGTGGGAAGGCTCCATGATGCTACCTAATATTTAAAAGCTTTCAATTATTTTAATCCATTGGAAGCTACCCTAGAGAATTCCTGTCAGCAGGAAAAATGTGATAAGTGAAACTCTGCCTTTGTGTTATGTGATTATAATGTTTATCCAGTTTTCAAGTTAATTTTAAGAGTAATTATCCTCCTATCTCAAGATGCATCTGGAATCCTCGTCTCAGGGGAGGAGACTGGGGTCTCAAGGCAGCAGGCTCCTAAGGACTTTTCTTATCAAAAGATTAGGTCAGATTTTACCTGTCAGCCCCACCTCTTTTCTGTTCATTTTATCCTTTTAATTCTGAAGGAGCTTTTAGCCATTAAAACAATGTCATTAAATCCAAGTGTCATTAAATCCAACAATGTCATTAAATCCAAGTGTAGATCCTCAATTCTGTGATGGCATCCAAGGCTTCTGCATTGTTGAAGAATCTTAGGAAGAATGATCAAACTATGGTCACCTGGTTATAGTTAAAGGACAACTCCCATCATTCTTTGCAATTGGCCAGAGTGTCTGGGTTCACAGAAGCTGTAGTTCAGCAACACATCGGTCCAACAAAAGCAGCCTCAGGACGAGTCCAAAGTACTCCTGTCCAGAGAATGCATAGGATTCCGGATGTTTCATTTGTGCCAAGGTGGCTTAATAGAACATAGATGAATTAGCAGTTAATTCTGTTGTCTTCACTTAAAGATCGGACACAGGTGTGAGTACTCATGACCGATGGATCACATGAGCACACACGCCTGCCTGTTGCACTCTGTCAATGGGGCCATGATCACACCTATAGTTCAAGATGGCCTCACTTTTTTCCCCCCAGGGTTCATCTCAGGAAGGCACGGAAGGGGAGAATGTGGGATTCTCACCAGCCTGTCTGATTAGGGCCTGTGTAAAGCAGGGTTGGCCAATCCATGGTCTTCCAGCTAATGCTGAACAACAACTTCAATCTTTCTTTCCCATTCACCAGACTGTCTGGGGCTCAGCAACATTTCATTCATAACCTAAGCAGCCCTTAGTTCCACTGTGTTCTCCCAAACAGAGGTCTGCAGAGTGCTCCCATGAAGATACTGGGACCTATATATTCATAATTTGAACTGAGGTTGCACCAGTTCTGTTCATATACCTAGATCATTATAGGTTGTTCTCAGGCCATCCTAGCTGCATCGCTCACTCCTTTCTCCACGATCAACTTGAGTCTCCTCCATGGAAGTCTTGGCTCTCCACCCCTTTTGCTGCATCAA
>MTQE01002208.1:31983531-31994551 GCA_014337955.1 Aspidoscelis marmoratus
ACTCAAGGGAGGTGAGGGTGTGTGTTTGCAGTTCCTTTTTAAGCCTGCTCACCACCCTCATGCCCCCTTTCTTTTTTATGTGCTTTTCTTCTCATTGTGATTAATGTCTTAAAGACAAAAAAATAAATTTGTGGGAAAATGCTAGATAGAGGAATCATACACAAAAACTGAGGAGAGAAGGGGAGGTGCCTCACGAACTCTGTGTGTGCCACCCTCCCCTAGACATTGGCCGAAAGGAAAGACTGGAATCCTCCCACCACAGCACGGTTCAGCCTCCTTTAGCCTGTCCCCCGCTCACACTGAGGAAGAGAAGATGGCCTGGGATGCCAGGCCAAGCTGAGTCCCCCAGAAAAAGAGGACTCTGGTTAAATCGATCTAATGGGGGTAGGCCGACTTGGAAAACAAACTGAATAAAAATAATGTGAGTAATGTGACCTGAAGATGACCTGAAGTCATGTTAAGCTAAAGGTGTGACCAGAGTCTGGCAGTAGGCGGGCTGAGGCTTTGGTTGATGCTGTGGTACCGCTATGATACCAACACAGAAGCAGAGTTGTTACAAGGTATGGATCTACCCTTAATCCTGCATCATATTCCTCTCTTGGGTGAAAGTGTTACCAAGTCAGATCAAAGGAAGATTTATTGGTGCCAGAGGGGTTTCAAAGGATGCTCACAAACCAGCTGTTTGCACAAGGGAGGGGTGTTCCAGCTGCACTCTTTTGCACCCAACCGCTGCTAGATGAAAGAGGTACTTAATCATGAAAGGTAGTTTGCCTTTATGTATAGGCATCCTTCATGTAATGCAGTGTTATATGCTGCATGGGTTTGCTAATGCATAGTTACTCATATAAACCAGATCTGCATGGTACTAAATCATGCAATGTGGATCATTTCTGGCTACTGAAAACCAGCAGTTAGGAGAACCAGTAATTGTTCCTACTTGCTCTAACACAATTTGCATAATGAGATGGTTTTCAGAAATGGAAACACCACATTATAGAAGTTACGATAATATTTGTTGCTGGTTGGGATGACCTCAAAATAGATTTGTACTTGGAACGAAATCCAGATGATTAAAATGTTTTGGGTATTCTCCTAACATCCAACCTAGAAGAGAAATGTGTAATTTCTTGATTAAATAAACATTTTTAAAAATTCCTCCAACCCACCATGAGACTTTTATATCAATTGGCAAGGTTTCCCCCTCCCCCCCCAAAAAAATGGTTGAAACAGCAGAACAGAATGACTTGAAAGAAGTTATTTTGTTGTGAGATTTAAACAGGCCCTATTGTACGTGTTACTCCATTTCATGCTTCAAACTCCTTGCAACAGTCCATTTCGAACTGAAATGTTTTCAGCAAGAGACATTTTGTGCTTCCCTAGATGCTGGGGAATATGAGTTTTGTTGGTGCTCATCTCCTCCTTGTGGTTTTCCTCCAGAGGTATCTGATTAGCCACTATGCAAACAGAACGGTGGACTAGGCAGATCTCTGGTCTCATCAGGCCGGGCTCTTTATGTTCTCATTGCATTTTGCTGGAAGTTCTTGTTAAGAAAACAGCAGGTCAAGAATCAATTGGTGAAAAGCAGCTGACATCAGACTTTCCTGTAAAGCGGAGCATCCAACAGTGGCACAAGCACAATGTTCTCAAAGCTGCTTTCTTTTCTGGCTGGGTTCATGCCTACTTATTCATCACTTGATAGCTACAAAATCAAGTGGTGACCTGCAAATGCAAAGCAAGCAACCATTTCAGATCAAACATCCCAGCCGAAATGCTTTCAGACCATCTGACATCATCACCTCTTGAAACAGAATCAAGCTGCTTCAGTCTCCTGAAAATCTGAGCAATTGTTCAACTACTTTTTGGCTTAGGTAAGTATCTGTTTGTTTGAGCTGTCCATCCAGGCAACTGTGTTGGGGCAGGCCGCCCAAGAGCAGATGGCTTTGCTCCTGGTCAGCTCCAGCACAGAACCTGTTCCAGTCAGAGCGGGGGTCCAGATGGAGCAGTCCAGGTCCCACAAGTGTAGAAATGGCCTGGTATTCTGTATTCCTGGTAACCTGCATAAATGTTTGTGATTATCATTACACACACACACACACACACTCTATAAAATGTATACTAAAAATATGCCTGTGATTATCATGTGCTGCTTTTCGCCTTGTGAAATCACTTGGCCCACACTGGTGCCAAAAGACAAGACTCACAATGATGCCACTCTGTGGGGGCTAGCATTGGCATTCATGTGGCTAGTTTCACATTCTTCTTGCCATTTCTATTTTATCTCCATCAGTTTAAAGACCTCTAGGGTTCAGTGCTTTCACCTAAACTGCAGGAAGGTAGGTGGCCTCAGCCAAGAGATCTTATCTCCCACAATGCTGCTCATGGGAGGTGTTCAAGCTTTGCCTTCTTGCTCACAGACTGGAGCCTGGATAGGGATTTAATGCAACCCTTAAGAAAGCCTCTAGAGATTTTGCAGGGCCTTTCTTTGTGAGCTCCTTAAGCAGGCCCTTTGCTGAAGAAACATCAAGAATTTACACAGAAGTACCTGCTCTAAGGTAAACTGATAAGAGTTGGTTCTGCTGTGCTTTTGGAGGAGGAGCGAAGAGATGAAATCACACAGACAATGTAATAATTTTAAACAAACAAGGAATAAAATAGGGCAAAATACACTGACCTCTGGTAATAAAGTTTTGCAGCTCATTGTGGGTGGGGGAGGTGTTTAAGGATACAGATCTTGCAGCAAAGTGTGTGGGAGAGAATGAAGAACATAATTGCCAACTGTAGACATATACATCCTAGAAGAAGTAAAAAATATTTATGGCTGGCAATAACTAGTCCAATATTGTAGTGGTGCCTTGCCTTTTTCTCCACCTCCCATTTGTTTTTCTTTATTCATTTTCATACCAGTGTAAGACTTTGTTTGCCAGGATGTTCAATTGCAGGCAAAACAGATGTTATCGTGTTCTCCTGGGTGACGTTGAAATGCCAAGATGCTCTGAAGTTTGCATGAAGGCAAATCATGCTCAAAATGGAGGGAAGGCAGTAACTCATGTTTTCTTAAATGTTGACACTTAGGCCATTTCCACATTTGTGGGGGCTGGACCACTCCAGCTGGCAATGTTCCTACAGGAACAGTTCCCTGCTGGAGCTGTTCAACTGTCTTGGACAAGGCCATCTGGACTTTGGATGGCTGTTCCGAGACAGCCACAGCCCTGTTTGAAATTTGTGGAAACTTCAGAGTCTGCTGTCAGGGTTTCTATGGTGTGTGCGTGTCATTTTGGTGGCACAATTTGCTGTGCTGCCAAAATGGGTCCCCTTGCTAAATCAGAACAAGGGGGCATGCATTCTTTTGCATGCCTTCCTATTCCATTCCAGCAGCTTCTGGACTGCCAACAAACTTTGAAGAAAGTCTACTGGTTTCCCAATCTAGGCACCCATTTTCATCCCCTAGACCTGGCTATGTTCCCTCCAGTGCTGGCAGAGTAGCCTAGCTGGGGGTGTTGGCCTCTCTAGTCTGCACCATAGTGCAGAAGTGGGCTAGGCCTTCTACATTTGTGAGGGCTGGACCATTCCCACTGGAATATTGGTATTCTGGACAATGTGGAAAGGCCCTTAAAATTTCAAGTTCACTAGAGCTAAACTGGCTTTGAGGAACAAAGAATAAGCCTTTCTTTTCACCAACCATCCTTTAGGTATTTGAATGCTCTCAAGTCCTCTTCTCTGGTTGTGTCCAAAGAGCCAAAACTGGCTGCATGGGAAGGTTTCCAAAGCTAGTGTGTCAGCACATCACCCCATGCATCAGGCACTGAGGCAGCTCCAGAGCCAGGCAATTGCTCTTGGAAGTTGATCTTTTTCAGAGTGAGAAACCCACTCTGCAAAGCAGATGCAGCTCTGATCTGGGGCTGCTGCCATCATGTGGAGGGACAGCAGTGGCAGGAATGACTTACCTGGCCTGCCTTTTCACCAGTCCTGTTTCAGGACTCACACAAATGGCCAATCCCTCCTCACTGCAAACCCCAGCAGATCTTTCCACACCACTATGAAAGCTGCCTCTGACTCCTCTTCTCTGAGATGAACACACTCAGGCCGCGTTCCCATTATAAGCTTATTTCAGTTTCAAAACGGTTTCAATCCTCGCAGTTCCCGCGTTAGGTAGGCTTAACATGCTTTCCGCGTGTTAAATCGCCCCAAAGCATTGTAAATGTTAATCCTCATTTCAACAGGTCTCACTCCGGTTCATGTGCTTGAAATGGTTTACATTTTTTACTGTGGGAATGGTACCGTGTTAAGGGATGAGAGCGCGTGTGTAGGGTTTCCCTCCCCCAATAGCTTGCTTCCAAAGATAGTGATTTTACTGTAAAAATCCACCCCTTAAAGCAGCTGCTACACTGTAGCAATCCATCCACTTCACATCTGATAACAATGTTGCAGTTCTCTGAAATTTTGAAAGTTCTGACCTTTAGAAAGGGAAAGGAAAGGAAAGCAGCTGGAGGTTCTGTTTTAAAGGCTGTGGCTGTGATGGGGGCTTGAGTTGCCACTGCTGCTGCTGTGTGCCCTGGGCAATGGGGAGAGGAGGGGAAAGAATCGCTGGCTGCCCAGTGCCATTTTTCATCCATCCAGGCAAGAGGCAGCCACCCAGCCACCCAGCTAGGCTCCCTGAAGGGGTCCCTTATGGGTGGCGCGTCCATGCCAGGAGGAAGAGGGCAGGGCAGCCCCGAAAAGCGGCTTTCAAAAAGTAGCCACTTGAGTCCCCCCCTTGAGTTATGTAAGCCACCTACGATCCTCAGAATCCGGATTGAACGCCATTAAATTGGAAGTAATGGGATCAGGCAAATTGGCATTTCCATCCGGTTCTATTATTTCGGTTTAGGGAAACCGAATTAAGCTTATAATGGGAATGCGGCCTCTTTTAAACTTGTTTCCTGTATCTCTGAAGACATGGGTACATCTATGTTTTAATCCACATTCAAACACCCCCACACACAGTGAAGAGCTTATTTTAGCAAAACAATGAGCAATTTTCATTCCGCATTATTTAACCAAAGGTAGATTTTCTGCAAAGTGAATAAAATCCCACCAGAATGTTTTTCACCCTTATACTATGGCTTAAAGTTTTTACTGTGTTGCTCAAATGCATTTTGGGATACTGGACCTTCAGTGAAAACAAAAGACAGCAAGCAAACCAATGAGTGACAGAAAGGGATGGCCAACCGCCTCACATTGCAGAGAATGAGGAAATGGACTGGGCTACTTGAAGTGAGTTATGTGTGCTGGAAAAAGATGGGAGGAAACGAGACATTGAGGTGGGCTAATAACTATGAACGTGGGCATTCCTAAAGCAAAACAAGCTGTTACCTTGGCTCAAAGCACTTACATAAAAACATAAGAGAAGCCCTGCTGGATCAGGCCACAGCCCATCTAGTCCAGCGTCCCGTCACACACAGTGGCCCACCAAATGCTCATGGGCATCTCAAGCAGAGACAAGGACAAACCTTTTCCTGCTCTTGAATCCCAGCAAATTGCATTAGAAGTGTCCTGCTTCTGCCCACCCACCCCCCAGCCTGAAAGATGTACCTAGGCATTCATTCTAGTAGCCATTGATACATCTGTTGTCCATAAATTTGTCTAACCCTATCTTGAAGTGATCTAG
This sequence comes from Aspidoscelis marmoratus, assembly GCA_014337955.1. Lineage (NCBI taxonomy): Eukaryota > Metazoa > Chordata > Lepidosauria > Squamata > Teiidae > Aspidoscelis > Aspidoscelis marmoratus. The sequence goes on from MTQE01002208.1 coordinate 31,989,179, forward strand.
ACTGGTAGCTGTCACCACCTTTTCCGGCAGCAAATTCCATAAACCGATGACCGTCTGGGTGAAGAAATACTTCCCCTTGTTGGATCCAACTCTCCTACCCATCAGCTTCATAGAGTGCCCCCTGGTTCTTGAGTTGTATGATAGAGAAAAGAAATGTTCTCTATCCACCTTTTCTATACCATGCACAATTTTATATACTTCAATCAGGTCCCCTCTTAAACGCCATCTCTCCAGACTGAAGAGATCTAGACGTTGCAGCCTGGTTTGTAAGGGAAGTGTTCCAGCCCCTTAATCATTCTGGTTGCCATTTTCTACACCTTTTCCAGTTCCACAATATGCCTTTTGAGGTGTGGTTACTAGAATTGTACACAATATTCCAAATGTGGCCTCACCATAGATTTATAAAGAGGCAAAATGACACTTGCTGATTTGTTTTCTATTCCCTTTCTAATTATTCCCAGCATTGAATTAGCTTTCTTTGCTGCTGCTGTGCACTGGGTTGACACCTTCATTGAACTGTCCACCAGAATCCCAAGATCCCTTTCTTGGTGTGTTGCAGAAAGCTCAGACCCCATCAGTTTATAGGCATAATTTGGATTTTTGGCCCCAATGTGCATTACTTTGCACTTGTTAAAATTAAAGCACATTTGCCACTTGGTTGCCCAGTCACCCAATGCTAAGAGATCCCTCTGGAGCTCTTGGCAATCTCTTTTGGTTTTTACTACCCTAAATAATTTAGTATCATCAGCAAACTTTGCTATTTTACTTTGTACCCCTTCTTCTAGATCATTGATGAATAAATTAAAAAGCATTGATCCCAACACTGAACCTTGGGGGAGCCCACTTCAGGAATATTGTGTGGGCCCAGAGTTTCTTTCCACTCAGAGTGTGAAGTCATGGGGATGACAGGAAATATTTCCTCTCCACTTGAGTAAAAGAAGTTCAATAGGGAAAACTTAAAAGGACACATTTAACAAGGCATTCTGACAAGGCAAATAATCAGTTTAAAGACCATTTTCAGAGTGCCAAAACCCAAGGCAAAACATATATAGATTAAATGAGTTCTCAGCCCAGTTCAAAGCATTAACCCATTGTAACTTAGAAAATGAGAATGAGCAAGCAGCCTATTTTAGGAGCAAACAGTAGTTTTCAGGACATGGTCCCCATTTCCTCCCGTCCTATGACAAACTTTGTTGTGGGCATTGTACTTAGAGAACAGAAGGCACAGCAGAAGTTACACTTGATCTCCATCTTCCTTTCTCTCCAAATCCTGCAAGGATGACAGTGTATCCTCCATTTCCTTCCTCTCCCATCACTGAAAGTAGAAGGACAATGTATCCTCCATTTTCCCTTGGCAATGTGCATTTTCCCTTGGCAATTTGTACTGAACTGAATGTAAGAAAATTCATATTCATTTGAATAGATCCCATTTGAATGTGGTAGGATTCTATTTCAATATGAATGTATTTGTATGAATTAATACGAATATCTGATACGAATCCATACATATCCAATACGTATCCGATATGTATCCCTTAACATATCAGTTCTAAAAGCATCAAATCCACCCTGAATCCACTTTGAATCCATTCTCAAACCGTGTCGAACTCACTCTGGACCCATTTCACGAGTGTTCTGAAGCTTTGTGCGAATGTTCAGAAACATTCATATTCATACCAATGTTAATGTACAAATGTCACAACATTCTATTAGTATATGAATGCTATGAGGATTTGTGCCCCTCCCTACATGTGAAATAATATTTCCTTTCATCAAAAGGGAAGTTTTGCAGAAAAGCAGAACTCAGTTTCAGCAGCTTTAGGGCAAACAGCACAGTAGAGCCTGTCAGTTTTCTTCAGGAAAGTCTGGGGGGTGGGTGGGTGTCTATTGGGATATGCCTTAGCTACACCTGTTTGGAGGCCCAGTCCCCTTATTCCAACTGTGCCCTGTGCTACCATTGGGTTTACCATCAGCATCACACAACTTCAGTGTGGCACACATCTCTCTTTGGATTTCCCAGCAAGGGTGGGGGAGTGAAGGTGACCACTGGCTTCACTACCATCAATATTGATCCTCTCACAACTCTCCCCCCCATTGTAAGGAGCTCTGAAATTGCACATTTGTGCAAAACTGCAATTACAAAGTGAAAGAAATTGAGATCTGGTCTTCGAGAAGCTTCATTGTGTCACAGATGTGGAACTGAATTTGTGCTTGGATGGATACAGGCTGAAAGAAAGAGTGAACATGTGATGAATGAGAGCAAGCAACACCCCCAAATGGGAATGGAAGCTGGGCTTTCTGCCCAGGATTTCACACACACACCCCAGCCCATCATGCAGTACGGGGGCTTACAAGGCAAAGAAGAGGGGAGAAATCAGATTTCAGGAGGGTTTACTTTTATTTTTGTCTCATTCCTTCCACCCTTCCCCTGTTTTTTCCCCTTTTTTTCCTTTTACATGCTGCTTTGAAGTTATAAATTAGCACAAAACCACTATTACAAAAGAAAAGAAAGTGAGTGTGGGCTTAAAGGAGCTCTGCTGTGTGGTTGACGTGGAAGTGAAATTGTGCTTGGGTGGATACAGACTGGAGCAAGAGAAGGAACAAACAATGAACGACTAATAAGGCCACCAAGGGAATCTATGTTCCGATGCAGCAGCAGGGAAATGGCAAAAAGGTGGAGCTTCACTTTCCCATCCCAATGAAGTCATGATCTGACGGGTGGAACAGTGTCCATTTGCTGAATGCACTGGGAGGGATGTTTGATGAGGGGAGGAGAGAGGAAAAAAAAATATTTTTTTCTCCATGCTGCGCACAAGAAAAATGAAGAGCGAGAACAAGCAAGTCCATTTTGAGTCCATGTTATAATGCAAATGTGGGAGCCATGGGCACACATACTCAGTCCTCCTTCCCCCACAATATGGGTTTTCCATGCTATTTCAGGACACGCCCTAAATGTCTGTATTTTTTTTTTCATGAAATAATAATGTTAAAGTCCATAACTCCCAGAAGCTACCAAATGTGCACTGGGGGTGTGGGGTGACAACGGCACTCTGTTGCAGTAGCCGCCAAGGCATCTCCCGGGCTCCATTGCCACCAGACCAAGGAGCATGTTGGCATCTGCGCCTGTGCTAAGTGTAGCCTTGGTTTCCATTTGCAAGCACAGCAGCCCCTTGAGTTACTGTGACCCAATTCAGTGAGCTGTGACAAGGCTACATCAGGGAACAAGATCCTGAGAGTGGGATCCTTGTGCATTGACCTTCAGACACCTTTACTGGGCCCTCAGGGTGCTAACAATGACCCCAAGACACTGGTGCGGGGGGGGGGGCAGTAGAGACTGGCTTTCCTGGCTGCTGGTAGTAAAGGCGTCCTTCCCTTTAATGAAGACAGGGCCCAAATCATTTTTCTTTGATCCTTTTTCCAGTTTGACTTGTGGGTTTTCCATACTTCATCTTCTGTACACTTATCAACTTTATTTTGTTGCTTCAGTGTATATGGCAGAACTGGCTGGTGATGTTCCAGGGATTACACTAAACCTGGCCAATCCTGAATAAGTATCATGACTGGACACTGGAAGCTTAAACCAAGGACACCTGCAGAACATGAACACAAAGGCAACAAGTATGTTGGGTTGCAGTGGGGATACACTTTTCCCTTCTCACTTGCAGATGCTATTGTTTTAATACATATTATTTTAATAATGTTTGATTTTACATGTTGTTACCCTCCTAGAGTCTTCCAGGTATAGGGTAGGACAGACGGACAGACAGACACCTGCTTCAAACCCTGGTTTACCTGCACATCTGGCAAGCAGCATACAAGATCAGCCCACCAGGGATTTCGGGGAGCCAGGCAAGCACCCAACCTCTTTCTTTTGTTGTTTTCTGTTTGCTTAACATGCTCCCAGAAGTTCCCTGCAGGCCAATCTTGTATGCTGCTTGCCAGGTGTTCAAGTAAGCAGGTATATTACAGGAAACCTTGCAGGATGTTTTTTGCACCTTGCAATCCACACAGCATTGGGAATCCCACAGGTAGGTCTGGCATTCCCAGTGCAATGCTGGGAGGACTGTGGGGTTTACCTCATGTCTGGAAGCACGACTATACCCATTGATGCCTTCATAATCATCTTCTGATCAGCCTATGGTTTCCTGGATCATCTTTTCTACATTTTGAATGCTGGAATATCTGCCAGTGTTCCATGGAGCATCATCTATTCACTAGCTATTAGAAGTTTTTATAGTAAAGCAGCAAGACAGACTCCTTGACTTCCCTGACATGGGGTTCACCTTGGCACTGATATTTCTTAACTAAATCATTACCTAGCTTAAATTATAAGCCTGTCCTGTTATCAATTAAACAAAATTGCATGATTCCCTCTTTTGAGGGATGATGGAGACAGAGCAAACATTCAGTAGTTCAGCCTATATTTCATGTTTCATAGTCTTTGAGCAACAGGATATTCTTACCTTGAACATACCTCCTGACACTGCTCCGAAAAAGCGGTGGCAACTAGTTTGCACTGATCTTCAGTGCTCTGTCCTTCTTCTCAGTTCCTTCATGTCAGAAAATGTAAGATTTCTGTAGGACCAAACCGTCCCTCCAACCTCAGAGGAAGGATACAAGAAAAAATTATCATTCATCGGTATCTGGTCTTATTTTCCCATTCTTGCAAAGCAACTATTTTTGTTAGTGGTAGCTACATCTACCCTATTTTAATATTTTTTTCTTTCTTCAGAATAGCTTATGATTGTGACTTTTTTAATGCCTCCTTGAAAAACTTGAACCCTGCTTGGGTTCATTTCTCTGTTTAATATATTTCGCCATGGAATCCTATCCCTCAAAGCTCTGAGCTTATTAGCTGTTCTGAAATCAGGAACATATTTGACTCTGCTCACCTTTGGCTTTCCATGAGATTGTGAATTTTAGCACTGGTTAGTATTAAGTCAAGGACTGTCCGCCTCCTCATTCTTCCCCCCACCTTCTGAAAGTAGTTGTCAGCACAGCATGAGAGGGATTTGTTGATGATTCCATGTTTAGGAGAGCTTATCTCTATGGAAATATTGGAGTAACTGAAATGTCCCATTATTCATACTTCTTGTTATCCTAGGACATCTGTAATTTATTTAAGGGAGCATTGTCCACATCTTTGCTTTGATTTGGCAGACTGTAATAGACACAAGTGGTTTTATTTCCTTGTGTATTTTTGCCCAAATGTTCTTCATAGTAATATTCTGAACTTCTGGGCAGGTACACCCTTTTTGTGTGTATATTAATGCTTCCCTCCCACCCCATCACTTTGTTTCATGTTGTCATGGTCAGCCAGGATGAGGATGAGGAGGATGAGGAGGACTCACTTCCTCAGGTACAGGAGGAACC
>MTQE01002208.1:31999890-32012815 GCA_014337955.1 Aspidoscelis marmoratus
CAAAGTGGCTGACTAAGCTTTTCTATTCTTCTCCCCACAACAGACACCCTGTGAGGTGGGTTGGGTTGTGAGAGTTCAGAAGAGAACTGTGACTTGCCCAAGGTCACCCAGCTGGCTTCATGGAGGAGTCTGGAATCAAAACTGGTATTCCTAGATAAGAGTCTGGCTCCCTAACCACTAGATCAAACTGGCTCAAGTGGAAAACTCACTTGTTGCAGTTTTGGGGTTGTTACACCATGTTCCATGGTCTGGCCCTGGAATCTAAATGGCTTTGTTTGCAAAAGACAATTGCTTCTCCTTGCACAAACACAGTATCTGAATTGGGAGGGGGTGAGGAGTGTGTTGCATCTCTGCTCGAAAGTTTAAATGTAGATTTTTTTTCCTTTTGTTTTAGCCTCAGTTTGCGTGGCCCCGTTGGCCCCCATAATACTAAAATGATCACCACCCACTCCACAGCTTTTAACATAGCAAAATAGCTTTTCTGCACATTAATGAATGTATGAACCTATTAACAGCTGGCTGTTCTATATCAAGCTCTAAAAACAACCAATGGTTTTAAAGACTGAAAAGCTTAATCTCATTTATTCAATTCTTCCTCCCATCCGACTGACCTTTTCCTTCTCCAATTTCCACTCCTAACTTGGAACTATTGACTTTATATTCCTGCTCAGAGCCTTGTTCTTTGCACAACAATCTGGTCTTCACTGGGAGTTTATCTATGGATGTTCTGTTTTATCAACAGCCATTCCACTCCCATGCCACAACTCAGTCTCTACAAATATTGAACAGAACAAATTCCTGGTAACATTCAGGTGAAGAATTTGACAACCACAAACTGCAGCCTTTCATTGGTATGTGGCAGTTTAGTAAAAAATTTAGAAGGTTCTGGACAGCTGAGTTTCAGCTATCCTGATACTTGACTTGTTTGTTACTGAATGCTAACTCGGGTAAAGTTTTCCAGCCCAGGCTGGGCTGCTCTTCCATCTTGCTCCCAGCAGTGACTTCTTTCTCCTCCAACTGCCACCAGAAAGCTGTGAACTCAGGGGAGTGGAACATCCCAAGATGCAGCCAAGTAGACACATGGCTTGCTCAACACAGTCACCTTAGGCCTTAATCCTTGCCTGTCAGCTATCCCTTAAGTCAACCACAGAGCTATGCCACAATGGCCCCAGTCCCCCAAAATACCTGGGTGGTCACACACTTGACTCAGCTTAGCCATCTTAGGTCAAGCCTGGAGCAGCACAGTGTTGGCCTACAGGTAAGTCAGGAGGCATGGACTGAGGCATGTCCTAGGGTTGCTAAGCAACTCAAACCCATACACTCACTTGGGTTTCAAGGTCCCTAAGAAGTAGCTGGGTGGTTCCCGGATGGCTCCAGCAGAATACAGTGGGTTAACTCCTGGCTGCAAAGCCACCAATGACCAATAGAGGGTGCTAGACCAAATCTATAAATACCAGTACCATAATGCCCTTCTATCAGTCATTCTTCGGTTGCTGATTGGCCACACCTTAATTAAGAGAGAGCATAAAGCCATCCCTGCTTGTAGGAGACAGACTGCACTGCAAAAAGGCAAGGGGAAATGACTTAGCCAAAACTTGAGCCCCACTGATCCAGAGATGCATAGGATACACCTTTTTAATTTTTTTTAAAAGAAAGAACAGGTTTTCTTTTATTTGCTCTGAGTACTCTTGAGTCAGACAGGTGTTAATGAGTACCAAATTTGCTTGCAGGAGGTGTAACCAAGAAAGACAACTTTCCTTAATTATGTTGTTTTCTAGGGTTTTGTTTTTCGTTACAGCACACTGACAGGCAGAATACCAGCTGTATGTTTTCTAATTCTTCTGACATGTGGCAAATGGCAACAATAATTTCAATAGGCGAGCTTGTGCCTGGCCCCTTCCATCGTTTTCTTCGTACCACCAATTCAGGTTGATTCCTTCCCACCCCCACTGCAAAGAACTGTACACTTAAAAATAGGCAAGTAGAAAGAAAGGAATCATAGGCCCTTTCTACACTAACCTTTGATCGAGATCTAGGAGCCTCTGGTCCACATTCTGGGCCTCCACAGACATATATTTATGAGGATCAAGGAGGCCCCACCCCTGTTAGTCAGACTCTGTCTGCACAAGGCAGGGCTAGATCTGGATAAAAAGGCCCTTAATTTGGATCTATTGTGGACCTATATAACTAGGTCTACAAGCAGACTAAGGGCCTTATTCTGGATCATGGAAAACATGCAGATGGTGCATCCATCTCCATGATCTGTAACTACCAGGAGCTGCTTCTTAGCAGGGTACCATAGCACCACTGAAACTGCAGGGAGGTGTAGGTTGGATCAGTGATATCAGTACAGATGGTGCTGATCCAGTCGACACCTCCACAAGATCCAGATCAGTGGGTCTGGTGATTCTGGATCTACTGATCTGAATCTAACACAGGTAAGTGCAGAAAATGGCATAAATAAGCATACGGATTATCTGGATCCATTTCAGTCTGATTTCAGGTGGGGGTATGACACCAAGACTGCCTTGGTCACCCTGATGGATGACCTTTATTGGAAGAGAGACAAGGGATATGCAACCCTATTGGTTCACCTTGATCTCTCAGTGACTTTTGATGCTATCAACTGTGGCATCCTAAAGTAGTGATGAATTGAAACTGAATTCATACAACATGGATGACATTGAGTGTCGCAGGTCTTGAGTTCAGAAACCTAAGAAGAAAACAGTGCTGATCTGTGGGTGTTTCCAGATTCATTGCTGGCATCTGAGCCCCAGGTGGTGATGACAGTCAGAAGTGCCTACTTCCATCTCCAATAGTTTCACCAGCTCCAGCCCTTTCTGGATAGGGATATGTTGACCACAGTGATCCATGCTCTGTAACCTCCAGAGTAGACTACTGTGATACAGTCTATATGGGACTACCCTTGAGGGCAGTCTGGAAGCTGGAGCTATTTCAAAATGCAACCATTTGACTGCTGATGGGAGTTTTCAGCCAGATGCACTTCATGCTGGTCCTGAAAGATCTACACTGGCTTCCTATTTGCTACTGAGCCCAGTTCAAGGTGTTGATGTTAACATATAAAGCAATAAATTACTTGGGGCCCAGATATCTGACAGAGCACCTTCTCCTGTAGACCTGCTACAAGTATTAAGATCACAAGGTGAAGGACTTCTTGTAATCCCATGTCTCTCAGATGTGCAAGATGCGATAGCACCCAAGAGGGCCTTTTCTATGGTTGTCCCTAGACTTTGGGGCAGCCTCTCTAGATACACCAGGCATTAATTTCGTATATGTCTTTTGACACCTGCTTAAAACATAATTCTACACCCAGACCTTTGATGCTTAGCTTCCTCTGAGTGTTGTCCTGCCAGGAGGGAAGAAAAGGCAGGTTATATTTTAAGTATGTTTTACAGTTTTATGGTTTTATATTTTTATTGTTGTGACCATCCCTAGGACCTTTGGGCAAAGGGCAGAATGGCGATATTCAAACAAACAAAACATTTATTATTTGCATTTCTATCCCGCCCTATACCCAAAGGTCTCAGGGTGGGTAACAACATTTAAAATCGTTTAAATAAATGCAAATACTTCTGAACAAAGAGCTTTGATCCACATCCTTTCCTCTTTAGCAAGAGCTGCATATGGCCTTAAAAGTACAATAGACTTAGTCTGATATTGCCAGGGCTGCACATCTGTTCTCCCCCATTGCACCACAAGAGTGCCCCCAGGGTGCAAGGTACACACGATCCCGCACCTTGGGAGCACTCAATGCACCATAGGTGTTGGCCAGAGCACTATACCAGCAGAGTGATGGGGAGAGCTCTGACATCACTTCTCGTTTCTCTCTTCACCGCATCATCCGGAATTGTCTTCTGGCAGCACCCCCTGTTTTGCATTTCCCGTACTCTGCAAAAAGCCCTGCTCAGGAACAGCAAAACGGAGGATGAAAGTTGTGCCATTTGATGTCCCCATCGGCAGAAGCCATGGCAGGCACGTAAAGAGCATGCTGCTACTGCAGCGACAGGCAGAGGGGCAAGCGAGGCTCATTTCGCAAGCAATCTTCGCTTAGGGTGCAGGTTCCCCCGAAGGGTGGAACCTGCTTATGGCAAGGCTCTGTCTTCTTTGAAGGGAGCAGAGCTACTTGGGCTTGTGTTTTTATTGCTTTGGAACATTAGGGACGTTTTTTGGGTGCAGGATGGAGGCACATTTACTAGCAAGGAGAAATTTATGAGTTTGTGATTTAGCACTCCAGAGAAAGGAAGCCAAATCCAAGCACATTTTGCAGAGGGGAAAGACAATTAGTAGATTGAATATGGGGTGAGAAGCGCAGGCAAGCGCCCTCCCTCTCTCCCCATCAAAGAAGCAACTCAAACCAAAGGGAGTCGTTTCATTCATTGTGTGAGATAGGCTTTAACAGGGTTGATCACAACAAATGCATCCCTTCCCTTTTAACACTTTCCCTTTTGCTTGGGAAAATGGGTGGGTACCCAATTAGGGCAAAAAAGAAGCAATGGAACAATTCCCCCACTGAAGCAGGTTGGGCAGAAAAAGATTGAAAAGGGGGGAGGATACCCATTAATGAAGGAGTGATTTTTTTTTTTAAAGAAGAGCGAGGACCATCCCATTATGCTGGGGGGAGGGGATCCAGTCCAGCCTGAGCTGATGCTTTCAGCCATAGTGTCTTCAGACTAAAATTGTTTCATAAAATATTCCTGAACAACAGTCCCATGACACAATTTGAAGGCTACTTCCAGTATGAATCAAATGAACCATTTTTTTATACCCTAGCTTGACCCAAAAGAATTTTTTTTTTTTTTGGCTGAAACGACACATGGATTATGTGCTGCATTGCAATTGGTTTGGATCTGGGTTGTTCTGAAATCAGAAGTCTCAGAAAATCTGGCCTGATCTGAATTTTGCTTTTGACGACGGTAACCTACCGCCCCCCTTTTGCAATTACGCTGATTATTCCAGGCCAGAGCAGGCTGCCCTAGCCCAGGATGCATAAAGTTGTCCCAGGTTGAGATGGGTTGCTGCAGGGCTGTTTGCACTGAGATGGCTTGTCCCACGCCCAGGCCTGCCCCCAGCTCTGGAGATGCCTAGTGCTGGAGACAGGACTGGAGTTTTCAAAGGCCTTTCACACATGTCCCCATGGTCTACCAGTAAGCCAATCTAAGGTGCCATTTTGGGCACAGTACTTTTACTTACTTACTTACTTACTTACTTACTTACTTACTTACTTACTTACTTACTTACTTTTACTTACTTTTACTTACTTTTACTTACTTACTTACTTACTTACTTACTTACTTACTTACTTACTTACTTACTTACTTACTTATTTGTATTTCTATCCTTCCCTATAACCTAAAGGTCTCAGGGTGGGCAACAATATTTAAAATCAGTCATATATTAAAACACCTATATATATATGAAAACAATAACAGTGTTTGTAAAGTGGGAAGAGACAGTATATTCCCATTTAGCCAAAGGCCAGGGCAAAGAGGTGTATCTTCACTGCCCTTCTAAACATATAGAATGAAAAGGCCTGACACACCTCAAGGGGGAGACTATTCCATAGCCTGGAAGCCATCACTGAGAAGGCCCTCTTCTGGGTGCCCACTCCTTTTACCACTAAAGGTGGTGGGACAGCCAGGAGGCACGGGCAGATCACCTCCAAATCTTAAGGCACGGGCAGGTTGATAAGGGAGAAGGTGTTCCTTTAGATAGCTTGGTTTATGTTCCATCCTTTGCAGACAGCATGAAAAGAGGGAATGGCCCTTCCTCTATCCACAGCAGTGTGTGGAGAGGAGGCCCTCTAGACCCTTTCCTACACCACCCTAACAGCACATTCAAAAAGGGCCATAAACTCATGTGTTTACAACTAGTTAAACTGTCGACTCATCTTAGCAAAGGTCTTGATTGGATGGGTTATGTTTTCATTGGATACGGCAGTTTTAACTGAAATTGTTTGACAAAAGCTAGTTAGGTAAAGCTGACCTCTAGGGTTCTATGGCTATGCTGAGCTGAGTTCACCAGAACTGAAAGAAATATCTTGCCCTCAACATTTTTATTCAATTCCTATCTGCTCCTGCTCTGATTCTTTTCTTGTTTTTAAGGAATACCCTTTTCAGTTAGGCAAGAAAGGGCGGAGGCATTTATTACCTGACTAAGAGAAGTCCATTGCTATTGATTCTAGCCCTGTAGGTGAAATAAAGCAATTGACTAGGAGCTTTTGTGTTCCATGCAAATACCTTTCATCTGAAGCTCAAGCTATGAGAAAGGATGATTCAAGGGCCTCTGGGGAGAGGAGGGGTCCTTTTGTTAGACATGTCTAAAAAGAAAGGTCAATGTGTCTGTTAGACAAAGGTCTCTTAAACTATTCCATACACTTTTCCCATATAATCTCCACAGAGCACATTTAACAGCGCATGGTTGTGTCTTTCTTTCCTCTCTTCATTGCTCCAGCATTCTGTTTGCCGTTCTCTCATCCAACCTGCCACTGCTTTTGAGGACCATTTCTGAAATTTGTGAAAAGCAGAATACCAAATTTCAAAACCATAGAATTAGTGTTGTCAAAGGCACTGAGCAAAAAGAAGGATGGATTCATTCAAGCATCCCTTTTGCCTCACTGTTTAATTAGTTCACAAAAGTTTTGGGCTCTGCCCAAGCAAGTTCAAACAAGTATGCTTGTCTGACTCACAATTCTGAGGGTATCTTCACAGCCTCAGGGCCAAAGAACAAAGATGAAATAAATAATTACAGTTTGACCACCTAAAGCAGATTATCAATCATTCTCAAGTACATGACTCTTACTTTGGAATAAATAGGCCTTGTCAATGTCTGAAGTCTCCACCTGTTCCTGTTTCACATGGGCATTGTCTTGGAGATGTTATCATATTCCAGAATTGCAAGAAACATGCCTCGTGACCTGAGGTAAAAATCTGGAATTCATAGTGGGTCAACACATCCCACTTTTGTTGAGATTTGAAAAGCACTCCTTTCAGCAGTTGATTATCTCAGTGCTAGTTTATCTCTTTGCTGTTTCCTCATGTTTCCAAATCCCATGCCAAAATGGCCGTCACACGGTTCAATGCATGCTTCTATTAACAAAATGCTACTGTTCAGGCAAAGTGTGTTTCACCTTTAGCGTCCACTAGAGGGTGACCAAGAACAATAAAAGCTGCATTGTCCACTGACACCAGTAGAGGGGAGGCAGTAGCCACAAAGGCTTTATATGATATTGGCCATATGGCAGGGTGAGATGAATGCTTCTTAATATATCCCACCATTCTTTGACATTGTGCATTCTGGCTATTGGACTGGATGGCCTATACCACTGTCACCCAGTCTTTACTGACTCTTCCAAGGTACAAACAGGGATGACCAGCTAGACCTCACACAACAATTATGGGCATGTCTCAGTTTTCCCTTCAGAAAGTGTCTTGAGGCTGCCCTCTCAGCCTTAGGCAGCCTCAGTGAGGAACTTGATGAAGTCTCATTGCCATTGCCAAGGCTGCGTTTCTCAAGTCACTCCTTCTACTCATGGAGGGCCTACCCCCCCTCTGTGTGTAGGTACAGCAGACCCTCATGTGTGAATGCGGTATATTTTGCCTCAACAGAAGCCTGGTTCAGAGTGTGAGGAGCAACTTCAGAATTACTCCTTGCAAACTGCACCTTGGGGGACATTAAAGTTCCTCCCAAGCACCCCCATGTCCCTTTGGCAGAGGTTGCTGTGAACATAAGTGGACTTGGATGCTCCTCCAAGGTGTCTTCCATGTGCTGTGGAGACAACTTGGTGCAAGAGGCTGAAGATGTATGATATCAAAAATGCCAAGTACCTTGTTGCCTTCTTCTAGGTCCAGCCTGGAGCAAGGTAGGAAATAGGCCCATGCAAAGCAGTAGGAACATACACCCTACGTGTCACATCTTTAGAAGGTGGTGTCTTCAGCTTCCTGCCTCCTCGCTCTTGGCTTGACAGAGCAGAATGTGAAAGGCAGTTGCATGAGTAACACATGTTGCATAAATGACTGGATTTTAGAGCCTGAGTCCAGCAACTTGATACCCAAACATGTAAGCACTTGCTAAACAGCTTAAACACCAAATGTGCACCAGCTGGAAACAATACCTTATTTTACGCATTCCAGTTTTACCCAGAAAGATCTCCAGCAACAGGACAAATGCTTGGCTTTTGCTTCTACGAGTGGCTGGCTCCAAAACTGAATTAAAACCAACCAACTAAACAAACAAACAAATAAATAAATCATTACCTTTTCTTGTCTGGATAGTAGGAAATTTCAATAATTAGTCTTACTGGGTTATAATCAAGATAGAATCTTGACTTTTCACCAATTTTGCTAAAAAATCTATAGAAATAGGTTTGTGAGATACAAACTACTAAAGTCCAAATGAAGTCTAAATGGTAGCTGGATCTCTGCATAATTACAGATCTAAGAGTAGCTCAATTCCAGGGCCGCTTCCAGGAATCTGATGAAATGGACCGAGCTCCACATGCCTATTAGATCAGCTCATTGGCTCACTGCCATCCTCACACGAGCACTGAATTTGACCATCACATTGCTGGGAACACCTGCAAGATGGTTTCAAAGTGGTTTCCATTGGAGTTGGCTCTAGGGCCATTTTCTTGCTGGGGCATACCCCAATGCCAGGTCCCATGCCCTTCCCATAGACTGGCCCACAATGTGTATGTGATGTTCCCTGGTACAACAACCCAGGGCAGATCCTGTCAATATGCTTCTAAAGACCAATTGCTAAGAGACTGCAAACAGCAGTGGTCAGTCAGTGGCTGCACAGGGAGCCAATCAGCAAGACATGAGCAGCACACAGCTTGTTCTGCATACAGTCTCCTAGTAGTTATGATGCAGTAGATTGGACACAGGTCCGATTCAGTAGGACATTTCTAATGTGTATGTCTTTAATAGGCACCTAAAAGCTGTTAAGTATAGGTGCTTCACAGATAGCATAAGTATTATCACAGAGAAGGTCCAACTGTAGACCACCATAAGAAGCATTCTGTCATGAGACTGCTGCAAGACCTGCCCAGATGATCTCAGGGCTCTTCCGGGGTTTTAACATGGGAGTTGTTCTTTAAGGTACCATGTACCATAATCCCAAATTGCTTAAGACCTTATATACCAGGCATAGAACCCTGGATCTGGCCCTGTAGTAACCAGTGCAATTGCTTAAGCACAGGTATGTGTGCCCAAGCAGGCATCCCAATGTTTTGCACTTGTTGTAGCTTCCAGAACAGATACAAGAGTAGCCTCACATAGAATGCATTGCAGTAGTCAAAATGTGAAGTTAGCAGGGCATGAACAGTTACCAGGCACTCCCTGTCCAGGTAAGGCTATAGCTGGGACACCAGCCAAAGCTGACAATAGACACTCCTGGCTACAGATGTCACCTGGGCCTTGACATGCTATGAGAAGAATCTCTGCACAAATGTTAGTCTTCCATAGCTACTGTCCTGGGGTTCTCCAGCACCTTATGGGTCAACTTGGTCAAGTAGAATGTTAGGCAGCAAAGTGGGTAGTATATCAACAATACCCTGAATATGTCTTTGCTTGCTCATCACAAGGTATAAAGCCTCAAAGCCTGCTTCAGTCTGTAGGAAGGTGGGGTAAGAAGAATGGTAGACCTAGAAATCACAGAACCTCCCCCACCCTGCCCCTCCCACTGGGCACAATGCTGCACGCAGAATCCTGGCAGGCACAGCTGAATCAAATCTTTTCCACCCTGCTCCCCCATCCAAGTTCCAGTGGTACATGCCATTTCAGCACCCTAATCCTCAGTCAAATCATAGATGAATGATGTCTTATTATGGACTGACCTGGCATTCAACAGCAGTATCACCAGGCGGGAGGGCTCAGAAGCCAGGCTGTCAAGTGCTTGACTGGGGCAGAAGGATCAGAAGGGGAGTTCATACGTAGCCCTCTCTTCTCTTCCTAAACCTATGCAATCCCCACCTGATGCCTAAGTGCATCTTTCAGGCTGGGAGATGACAGGATGCTTCTGAGGCCATTTGCTGGTATTTGAGAGCAGGAGAAGGTTTGCCCTTGTCTCTGCTTGAGATCCCCGTGGGCAATTGGTGGGCCAGTGTGTGCGACAGGATGCTGGACTAGATGGGCTGTACACCCTCTTCCTCCACCCCTCTTTTTCTCCTTTCCAAGGACATCCCCTGCTCAACTCACACAGACAACAATAAAGAAATCAAGATTAAAATACACTTAGCTGCCCACCCCAAGGAGAAACCCACCCACCGAACTACTGGAATATAATTAAGAGGAAAGGGCACTGCAGCAAACAGGACTTTCATTCATTCCTCCCCAAAGACAAAGTAGCCCCCTTGGATGGTGAACCCATTGGTGGTGGCCCCATCAAAACATGCAGGCCAGAACAATTACTTCCTCCTTGTGGGCACATCATGTACGTAAACCCTTTGACCGGGGGAATGAAGAGGAGATACTGCTGGTAGCACCTTTGGTAGTCCCACCCTCCTCCCACGCTGCATGGTGGATTTGTCACTGGTTTTTTTCCCTCTGCGTGTTGCAACCTGACACACTTTGGCACCCAAACATTTGACACTTTTTCATTGATATGAATTGTAGGTGAAAGTGGAAAAGTCCTGCAGGTTGTTGCAGCTGAGAACAGTGAAATAATGTATTGATTATCGACCCAGGGGGCAGCAAAAATGGTTTTAAAAGATACTGAAACAAGAGGCAACTCCAGGGGTTAAGGAGATTGCAGAGAGATGTAGTTTGCATCTTGGGAAACTGAAGTAAAAACATAGCAATGCTAATGAAGAACTCTCATGATCAAGGTATTCTAAACTGCTGGACATAGACCGAAAAGAAAAAGTAGGCGAATATAGTACAGGTTAAAAGTCAACACTGATTTAAGGTGTAACAGAAATGTTTTATCATAGTTACATAGCCCTGTAGAATTACTGCAAAATGCAGGACCGATTCCATAGAATGATTGGAAGAAGCCCCAAGCCTATTCTGAATGTTTATTGAATATCCACTAGAGGGCGTCCTAAGACTCTTGAAGTACCGGAAGAGCCAAATATGGGGTAGGGGATCCCTGTTCCTTAAGCCAACATTCCCTACCCTACTTCCATAGAAGAAGGTCATTTGTAGTAGCCTTTCTCAGAAATCATTAACCAAAATTCCAGACAGCAGTTGGTGATACTAAATGGCTTGAAGCTTCAGTTACTAGTCTGGCTGTGCAATATCTGTTCAACGTATTTCATTTACTTGTATTCTGTTTTGGCCACTGATTTTAAGAATGCATCCTGCCTGTGTGTCCCTACAGATAGCTTCTGATACTGGTGCCATTCATTTGTTGTCTTGTAGTATTGAGCCCTAGATCTCTCCTTCAATGTTCCAATGCTCAGTGAATTCTGAAGCTAGTTTATAGCAGTAAAAGTGAGGAAATCTCCTTTCTAGTTGTTCCTGGAACAGGACAGTGGTTCTTCTCAGTGCAGCCCAACAGAAACTGCAATATTTAATAGAAACTTATTCATGATTTCTAAAGCAAATGTAATGAGAGCTCTCTGACAAAGGTACCAACTACCATCATGCACTGGGCTAGGAAAAAGACCTTCATTTATCCATTACCTTGTGTTCCAGTCACATCCAGTGCTGTTCTATACTTGTTATGAAAATGCAGAAAAATTTGAAGGGTTTTGATATAAAATGCAGGAAATGGCCTGTTGGACCAACCAAAGAAAACCATTCAGTCCAGAAGCCTGCTCTCACAGAAGCCAACCAGCTCCTCATGGGATGCCCTAAAACAGGTAATCCTGCAGCAGCTGCTGCTCTTTCCTGCCACAATACCTTCAGAACTAGAGGATATTACACAACTACTGAAGATAAAACCGCTGATAACCCCACCTTCCATGAATTTCCCCCACACATTTCTTGAGGCCACCCAGAGAACCCTTTTTCACTATCTGTCCGCTATATGAAACCTGCCTACTGCCAATCTTCGTATTCCCAACCTCTGTGCTAATGGTGAGATCGATAGAGGCGTGATCTTTGGGGGAATTCTGTTCACTCCCATAAGCACCCATGGAGCAAAAAGCATTTTTTGTGGGTCCATCTTTCCAGTCTAGGCATCAGAGGCAGAGGCTGCTACTTCAGCATTTAAAACTGCAACAATGCAACCTGTAAAACCAAAACGGCAGTGCTGTGATCAACACTAATTCTCACTAACTGATTTTTAATAATACTTCACTTGCTCTTCACATCATAAGCATTTCACAGAATCCCAATAATGCCATCTGAAAGCACTGTGTATCTTTCTTTTAAACACAGTACTAATATTCCTGGAAAGTAGAGGGTTGCCAGTTTGATCCCCAGCTGCTCCCCAGAAGTGGCAGTGGTAAACCACTTTTGTTTCTTTGTCAAGAAAACTGCATAGAGAGGCCCACATCGTCAACTAGGACTAGGAGCTGACTCAATGGCATTCAACAACAATGATAATATCCTTTCTAATGACTGAAAATACAACAACAACAAAATAGTCTACACTTCTATATGTTCATTGACACAAATGCAAAGTCAGTAAAACTCACTCAGGAATTTCGCTAGTTCGGATTCAACAGGCTAAAAATACCCAACTACTTAAACCTATTTTGTATTACTTTTTCTGAGAGACACAAAGCACAATGAAATGAAAATTTAAAAGTTTCCTTCATTTATCTTCTGCCAAATTGCTGAAAGAAGAGCTCAGCTCAGCTCTTACATGGCAAACTTTTCTTATGTTCCAGTTCAACATTTGTCACAAACATTACTGTACCAGCTCCAGTTCCCAGTAGTACCCTTTGAGTAAGTATTTATTTTATTCATTTTATTTATATTTATATTTATATTTATATCCCGCCCCATACCCGAGGGTC
>MTQE01002208.1:32015317-32029694 GCA_014337955.1 Aspidoscelis marmoratus
TAAATAAATAAATAAATAAATAAATAAATAAATAAATAAATATTTGAATGAATCTGGCCTTCATCAAAACTTTGTAGAAGCTTTGATGAAGGCCAGATTTACCCACCTCAGTCCTATATCCTCACCTCTAAATGTGGCAGCCACAGTAGCCTCCACTGCCATTCACATAGTCCTCTGAAGCCCAACTAGCTGGGCCTTGAGGAGCACATGATGGCAACGGAAGTGGCAGCAGCAGGTGTGGGGGCATTCCTTTGCATCCCAGTGTGCCCTCCCCTGGCATTCCCTCCCCCCAGCCATGTCCTGTTACCCCTAAACTGCCACCATGGCCATCAAAGCCATTTGTGTGATCCTCTGAGGCCCTAGACATCCCTTACAATAAGGCAACAGCAAACCACTTCTACACTGCTGCAGAGAGAACATCACAGTTGTGTCTATTTATTCACCAGGAAATGAGCTTGACTTAAAGTTATCTTTCTGACCACCTTCTATACTTTGGATTAATTAGGGAATTCCAACTGGTATAGATTATTTTTGTAAGCACTGTCTGCTGAAATTGGTACTTTCATGCAGCTCCGAATGGTACAGGAGCTCAGTCCTCTTTCCAATTTGGCACTTTACTGAAGAGTAAAAGAAGCCCTCAGGCCTACAAAGCTCACCCACAGCTCCAAGAGCTAAAGGGTTATACTTAACTACTTCCTAGCAGTAGGGGAATGTACATGATGTGTAGGGACGGGTGAAAAATGTTTGTCACCTTCACAACTTTTAAGATTTGCAAAAGTTCAAAACTTCGCCTCCAAGTTGGATATTGGCTGTATTAGAAGACTGGCCTTCACACTCAAAGCTGAAGTTTCTTTGCCTTTGTTCAAAGCTTCAGAGAAGATTTGGAGTGGATTCAGAGGAGATTCGGAACAGATTCAGAGACACAACTGGTGGCAGAAGAGATCTGAAGCGATTTCAGAGCCTAGCACTTTCCAAGTGGCTCTATTCATACGAATGCAAACTTCTGTCCCATTTGCTTGAATGAGAACATGGTGGAGTGGGGAGTTCCTTCACATCCCTAATGATGTGAAATGCCCAGGAAACCCATTTCTCCCTGCTTCGTTGTATAAGCTGTGATGTTCCCTTGGATCTGCCTGCAGGGGACATGCTGGTGATCGCCCAAGACATCTATCTCAAGCTTCTTCTAGGGCCTTGAGGGGAAGCTGGGGAGAATGGCAGGCTGCTAGTTCCTATGTTCAGTATGTGATGATCACTTATTTCAGCTGCGTATATCATGTCAATGGTGTAGATATTTGTGTCTTGCTCCCTGTAATATGCTAAGAGAAGTCTTACATTTTTCTGAATCCACAGACAACCTTAGATACCACCTAAAAGTAATGCAATCAATGAATCCATTTGAATTTGCTGGGGAACCCTCTGGCCCTGGGATCTGCCTTCCTCCCAATGAGTTCTTTTGAGGTCATTTGCTTGTAAAGAAATCCAGGTGTCTGGCATACATATGCACCTACATGTTGCTTGATAGGAAGAGATACTCTTTTCATATTCTCTTTATCTCTCAGTCCTGGAGAACAGGACTGAATAAGATACCATGCCTACTTTCTGATCTGAGTATACCCTCTTCCTGAAAAACTAGGGCCCTGTTGCACCCACGCAAATTTACTTCCTTCTATGTTCCTATTTCTGTCTCCAAGAATGCAATGCAAATACTTCAAGGAAATATTCCTTAAGTAATGTGGATTTCAGGCTACCCAGCCAAACCTACTCATAGATTTCTATCATCACCCAAAACAGAGACATCGTTATAGTTTATTTCCCACTGTTGCTTGCGAATGGCTTCCTACTAGGGATGTGTAAGAATATTCTATCGAATTTGCCCGAATTTGGATATTCAAATTCAATTCAAGTGTCGACATTCATCTTTTAATATTTAAACAAATACGACTATTTTGAATCATTCGTACGAATCATTTGGACATTTGTACGTATACGGATATGTGCACATTACATACACATCTTATTCGTATCCATATGCATCTGTACAGCTAAGAACGGGATGAAAACAGGATGCATATGGATACACACGAATGTTGTCGACATTCGTATCACCAAATGCATATCAAATATTCATACAAATAGATACAAATGTATTTGAATCGGTTTGAATTTTAATAGATTCAATTTTTCCCTATTCATACGAATTCGGACATTTGAATATTTGATTCAAATTGAATCGAATGTCAAAAATTGCATTTGTGCACACCCCTACTCCCGACCTCATTGCCTTCTTCTTGTTACCAGTTCATATGTGCAGACAACCAGGGCAATGCTCTTCTGACCTTACTGGACGCCATCTTCCTATCGGCTTCAAGCATGCGCAGTGAAGGAAAGGGATCACAGTTGATCCATTCTGTCAGAATCTTGTCGATTACATATGGAGCAGAGGATGAGATGACTTAGTCATACAAATCTATCAAGATTATGCTGTGTCTGTTTACTCTGAAGTAATTTCCCAGTGAGCTCAGTGGAGCTTACACTCAAGTGACTTTGCCGCATACTGCAGACTTAGGCCACATCTGGATGGAAACTACATTGTGCAAATCAGACAGAAAGGCCTCACCTTTATTCAAGCAGAAACACTTATTGCTCAAATGTGAACCGTTTCACATGATTGCACTCCCCTACTAAAATTAGCTTTAGTTGGGGACACAGGGAATGTTACTCTGGGCTTGCCATCTATCTATCTATCTATCTATCTATCTATCTATCTATCTATCTATCTATCTATCTATCTATCTATCTATCTATCTATCTATCTATCTATCTATCTATCTATCTATCTATCTATCTATCTATCTATCTGTCTGTCTGTCTGTCTGTCTGTCTGTCTGTCTGTCTGTCATCACTAGCTAGCTAGCTAGCTAGCCCGCCCTATACCTGACAGTCTCAGGGCAGGTGACAATAAAATCATTGTAAAAACAGATAAAATAAGTTAGTTTATGAAAAGAAGAAGACAGAACTCCTATCACTATAAAACCTGTACAGGAAAGGAGACATAAGCAGATGTTGGGTGTAATGCAGGCAGCTACCTGCTTAAATTTCCTCTTCTGTGCAGCTTTTAAAGTGATAAGAGCTCTGACTTCTTTTTCACATTAGTCAATGAACCCAACTTCCCTCTTTACGTGGACTTTTTTTTTTAAGAAGTGCCTATGCATCCTGACCTTTACCTGTTCTTAATCATCCCCAGCTCAAACTAGGAACCATATGGGCTTTGTATCATCCATCCTTCCTGTTTCCCCTAATTGCGCCAGCCCCCTAATGGAAGACTGAGGGCCCTTCCACTTTGCTGTGAATCTCCTCACCATCCACTTGTTACAACCCATGCTCTGGCACTTTGGACATGCTCAGCAGCAAGGGATCTTTGCACATTTGTCTTGGCACATTCCAAAAGTTTAACTCAGGAATTACATAGATATATACACCTCAAATATGTTACAATATGAAATTTTATTTAGCTTACAAGCATTTTAATTAAAGTGAATAATAAGCATATGAAGATTGTGGGGAAATTCTAGTTTAAAGTCTTTACAGGTAAAGATCAAAAGCAAAAATCATCTTAATTGGGAATAGCTTGGTTTACACTTAAATAGCTTGGTATTACACTTAATAGCTTGGTTATCTCACTTAGAAGAAATATCTCAATACCCCCACACAAAAGAGGAAACAGTAGAGATGTGCACGAATATTTGAAAATTCAAAAATTCAATTCAAATCCAAGAAATGTTGACATTTGAACTCGAATCGGATTTTCAAAAATCCGAATTTGCACATTCAAACTTGAATACAAATTTTTGAAAATCTGATGCAGATTTTCGGATAATTTGAATGTGAAGATTTGTATGTGTCGTATATGAATCTGTGTGAAAGTGATACATATCTTGCACTTAAAATATGGGATTAAAATGGGATGCATATGGGATAATAGTGGTGTGCACATATTTGAGTGGAATAGAATGTGGAAAAATTCGGCTCCGGTTGAATATCCCCCCCCCCAACGGATTTGGGGGTATTCGTATCAGAGCACGGATATTCTATACAATATCCATGTGCAGAACAAATCCCCCACCCCTCCTTTCCCACCCTCCCCCACTCTTCTTTTCCCACCCCCTCTTCACTTACCTTACCTCCTCGCCATTGACATCTCCAGCACCTTCTCTGCGCTGCTGCACCTCCCGCCATCCCGCAGCTCTTCCAGGACCCTCTGGAACTGGAAGCAGGCTCCTAGGAGGTAAATACAGGCCTTCCAGAAGGCCTTTATTTACCCCCCAGGAGCCTACTCCCGGTTCCACAGGGCCCTGGAAAAGGCCTGCGCCACCACCAGAGCAGGTAAAGGGGCCCCGGGGAGGCTGAAGGGGGAAAGTTTGGGAGGAGGGTGGCTGGGGGTGTCCGGGGTAGGGTTGCCCTGGGGCATCCAGTATCCTTAGAAGTTTCAACTGAAGCTTCTACAGATACTGGATTATCCGATTCGGGGACAGATAGGGGCCTTTGAATAGGGCCCTATTAGATCCTTCCACGAATCTTGGAATCTGGATATATTCATCCAGATTCCAAATGCACAGATAATCTGTGCACATCCCTACAGGATAATACGGGATGCATACGGATTTTTACTAAATGCCCACAGATACATATAACAGATACAAATGTTGTCGACATTCCTATCTTTAAATGCAAATCTAATATTCGAATGTACGGATTCAAATGTTACAGATTCGAATCAGATTTTATGACATTTGGATCTTAACTATCCGAATCGAATCACATTTTTTGACATTCAAATCTACTTGGATTCGAATGTCCAAATTACACTTGTGCACATGCCTAGGAAACATTCTACAACTAATCAGTTCTTTCTCTCTCACATTATCAAGAAATAACTGATATGGGAAATAGGTTTTCAGCTGCTTTTGAGAAGCAGGAGATCAGAGAAGGGGGAAAGACTCATAAAACATAGGAAAAAGAGACCAGGTATGAGATGCTGTAATTTGCTGGGTGCCTCAGAAAGACAAAAGAGAACTAAAAGTTATACATGTCTTTATGGGTTGTCCTTCTTACAGAATCTTGCAGATATCACACAGAAGAGAGAAAATATAGTGGTCATCACAGTAGGGAGAAAGGGGGACACAGAGCACAGCGGGGTCTCAACCTGATAAGAGTTTGAGGAACAACCACTATGGGATGGAGGATCTTCCATCTAATCCTGCCTCCAGACTCCTCTTTTATCGGATTTTCTGCAAAATCTTCAGGAATTTCAGAGGGGTCAGCCAACATGAGAAGCACTGATTACGGATGTGCAAGAATATTCAAAACATTCTGATTGAATTCAGACATTCAAATTCGAATTGAATGTCTATACATTCGTTTTTTTAACATTCAAACAAATTTGAATGTTTTGAATCATCCATCCAAATTATTTGGACATTCATATGTGTATGGATACGCACGCATTACATATGTATCTGTACGCATCTTATTCATATCCGTACACATTTGTATGAATACATATGGAACAAAAACAGGATGCATATGGGATGAAAATGGGATGCATACGGATGTGTACAGACACATATGAATGTTCTCAACATTCACATCTTCAAATATGAATTGAATATTGGTGTGAATAGATATGAATGTATTAAAAGGTTCAAATTTGAATACGTTAGTTTTTTCGCTATTTGGTAGAATTTGAACATTTGAATATTCAATTCAAATTGAATTGAATCTGAAAATTGCCTTCGTGCACACCCCCAGCACTGATTGGTTCTAGGCACTGAATGGGGCAAGAAACAAAGTGTGCTCAAGTGTTTCATTCCTGACTTGTCTTGGTGGACTTCCACCTACATCTCAAGTTCAGAGTCCCTTGCACTAATCCTATCATCCTGAATCTTGCAACCCACTTTGCAACTAAATAGATTTGGGGCATATCTGCAGGGGCAGAATGCAAAAGATTGGCATGCTATCACTTCTTTAGCATATCTTTTATCTTGGGGCATTCTTCAGGGAGCCAGAACAAGAGAGAAAGCAACCTTAAATGTGCAGATCTTTGTCTTAAATGCATGCAGATTCCATTTCATCAATGCAAACTTGGCAGATGATGGGATTTGCATTGTAGTGCTTAGAGTTATCTCAAGGGCTGACAGGATGAGACTTAAGTGAAGGTCAAAATCTCATAGTTTAGTTATGCAAAAAGTCATAATCATGCTGTGTCACCTTTACCCACTGGTACTTCCAAACAAAGGAGGGAGAGAATGAGAGGAGGGAGTCCATGGCCAAAATCCTGTACCTTTAATTTTAACTCACTCGTGCCCACTTCCATGCTTCTGTTCCTGGGGTCTTAAGGTAATATCTTCTGTTGCTGCTTTCCTACCCTATTTAAGTAGCCAGCTATGCAAGCCACAGACACTGCTGGCCATTGTGGAGTGCAGGTGGTTATGGGGCAATTGCAAGTCTCTTGTTACATACTTCAGGTCTTAATTAATGCTTCTGGTAATGCCATCTGGTTCAATCTAGTCCTGTTGACCATCTAGAGATGGGCATGCTGAAAGAACTGTGCTTCAAAAGAATCCTTTATTAACTATATGCTAATCTTTGTCTATTGCAGTCATGTATTGCTTTTAATGGGCACTGACCTTCAGCTGGGAGTGCTTGACCTTGGAAACTCTTTTCCATCCAGTTGGTACAGATGTATTCTCTCCTCCGCAAAAAAGCAGATTCCATAGCAAGTTGATTGATATTCTAGTTCTACCTCTTTCCATGCTCTGCTCTTGTTCTATCTGTTCTGAGCTTCTTGCTATGATTACTTTATGTAATGTGCCTTAGATAATTTGGATGCTGGGGGTTTATTGTATTTTGTTTACTTGCTTCTTTAGGATACTTTGTTACATATATGTTTATGAATTTTCTTGGAATTAAATAATAATTAAAAATCAGCTTCCACTCTCTTGTCCTTAGGCTCTTTGCTCTTCTACAGGTTTGACGTCTCCAGAAATGTTTCCCAAATGGCACCTTTTGCTATACATCATCTAGATTCTCAGGCAACCGGTAAAACACATTGTTTTGGAGAAAATTTATAGAAGGGGGAATTGTGATTCATGTCTGGCTTTTCCCCTTCAGCTTTCTATCTTTCTCTTCCTTCACCTTTGCTTGAACACATGAGCAAGAGAAAACCTGTATTTGACACAGTGACAAAAGATGTGGAAGAGAAAAGGAGGGACAGGTAGCCAGATGCCTTCCTGACTATCATTTTTAGTTACTCACGGTTACTTGCCTTAATTTACCCATGGTTTTTATATAAATATATATATAACAAAGGACTGTTCCCAGGTGCCTGTCTCTCTCTCACTCACTGTTACCATGCCACCAGCATGAAACTTGATTTTCAACCCCTTAAATTAATGGGTGGACAACAATTTGAGAAGTAAGAAGGAGAACACATTATTTTTGCCCTGGACATTACAATAGGTTTACATTAGCGAGCCACAGAATTGCCAGTCTTGGCAAAGAGAAATTCTGGTTTTAAAAGGTTTTCCAATCCCTCCCCCCTCTCTCCTTTCTTTCTTCCTTGCTTCCTTGCTTGCTTGCTTGCTTCCTTCCTTCCTTCCTTGCTTCCATCCATCCATCCATCCATCCATCCATCCATCCATCCATCCATCCATCCATCCATCCATCCATCCATCCATCCATCCATCCATCCATCCATCCCTCAAATTTTGGTCCTGGTCTTCTCCCTAGATTTGGAAAGTAACTGGGCTTCTGCTTATTCCCATGTAAAAGCAAGCAAAGGAAAATGTTCTCCTGAATTTCAGGAATAAAATCAGATATTAGGGCATATGAGGCTTCACATAAGGACAAACGCTTCAGAAGCCTGGCACTCTAGGAAGCTGATCTCTGAAGGAGAGTACAGCTACCACTCACCTGCCTCCATTGCTGTCCAGTCCCCTGGTTTCCTCTCCCAGCCAGGTGGGGGGCAGGGGGCAGGGCCATATAAGCATTGTGACAGTGTGGATATATGGTCCTTCCCACAGCTATGTCCAGGCCTGTAGGGGATAGGAACATATTTCTTTCCCATCCATAAGTATGAAACTCAGCAGGGGCTGCAAGAATGGCAAGGGACCCCAGGATCACAGTGGGTCCCACAGTGCACACACTGTAAAATAAATAGAAATGACCCATTTTTCATTTACAATGAATGTCCCATTTGCTTATAATCTCAGCAGTCTGAGGCTTCATCCAAATGAGGGTAAGGATTTGGGACCAGCTAGGGAGCTTTGGCCCTGGGGCCTTGGGCACATACTCTACATTGCATGCTGCCCTAAAGCCCCAAAGGAATGCTGAAGCACAAGAGTGCTGCTCCCCATAGCAGCCAAAAGTGAAGCTTGGAATCATTTCTGGAGACTGGAAGAGTAACTAGAAGTCCCCTACATTTTCAGAACTCAGGTGTTCAGGTGCTGAGTGCAGTCTAAGAGGTTGTGAGAAGAACCAACCTGAGAGCTTTAAGAAGGAATTAGATTCATGGAGGACGGGTGTATCAATGGCTACTAGAATGGATGCCTAGATACTTTCTCCAGGCTGGGAAGACAGCCAGGGTGTCTCTAAAGGCCTTTGCTGGGATTTGAGAGCAGGGGAGGGTTTTCCCTTTGTCTTCTGCTTGAGATGCCTGGAAGCAATTGATGGGGCACTGTGTGGAACAGGATGCTGACCTAGCTGAGCTGTGGCCTGATCTAGTAGGGCTTCTCTTATGTTCTTACATTTAGGGCATCCTTGTCACTGTTCTGTTTATCTCAAGGGCTGAATGGTGACAAAGAGTTTGTTTGGATCACCCCCTACATGATTAGATGACTGGAAAAAAAATGCCATGTGGATGCACCTTGAAAACCTGAACAAGATTTCTGGGGACTGAATGTCAACCCATATGTATACAAGCTATGAAGAGTTCTATGATTTGGCTATGGTCCTTTTTATGTGAGTGTCCTTAATGAAGATGTTTTGCAATTGTAACTTTCTTTTTTATATATATAGAAACTGCAACTTTGTCCTCATATTCACTTACCAGCAAAGGTGCCTGCAAAAAGCATCTTTGCCACTGCATATTCACATATGGCAGCAAGAGGCGCTTCATGGTGAGTGTGCTCTTGCCCCATTTCTGGGTGCAATCACTGTCAAAGATGCCTGTCCTGCATGATGTGATTTTTCACTCTCACAGCAGGCATCTCAGATCACCACTTTAAAATAGGGCCTCCATGCTCTGAAATGGAGATGCAGATGCCTCTTTTAAGGTGAATTCCCATTACAAGCTTAAAACGGTTTTAAAACGGTTTTGATCCTTGCAGTCCCCACGTCAGGTTGGCTTAACAGGCTTTCCATGTGTTAAATCACCCCAAAGCGTTGTAAATGTTAACACTCATTTCTCAGTTAACACTCGGTACCATTTTAAGGGATGAGAATGCATGTTTAGGGTTTCCCTCCCCCAATAGCTTGCTTCCAAAGATAGTGATTTTACTGTAAAAATCCACCCCGTACAACCCCGGTGAGTGCAGCAATCCACCCACTTCACACCTGATAACAATGTTGCAATTTTGCGCAATTCTGGCTCTTTAAAAAAGTTCTGACCTTTAAAAAGGGAAAAGGAAGGGAAGCAGCTGCAGGTTCGAGGAGATGTGTGAATGTTTTTAAGGCTGTGACTGGAGGTGAGTGGGCGAAGGGGAAAGGGAAACTGTCCCCTTTTCTGTTTGGGAAGCAGAGGGAGCGCCCTGCCAAGCAGCAGTCCCTCTACATCTCCTGAGGACCGTTTACCTCTGTATCAAGGTGAACTGGGGGGTTGGGGGGGAGGTGTCCCTCCGGCCGGGAAAGAGGGACCCCAAGGGCGTCCGCAGCAACCCAAAGTAGGATGGGAAACGGAGCGGGATGATGGACTCTGGGGCGTCAGGAGGAAGAGGGAGAAGGCGGTGCGTGGAGCGAGGCGCTAAGGAGATGCACAGACAGCAGGGTGGTCAACCGCCTGCCTGCCCAGCTGATCTTCTCCTGTCCGTCTCCTGCTCCTCTCAGGCCTCGGCGCTCCTGAGAGGGATGACCAAAGGAGTCCCACCAGAGCAAGGCAAAGGGAGAGTGCCCACGCCCTTGCGCTGCCCTCTCAGACCATCGTCCTGGCTGCTGGGTTAGTGTGTCATCCACCTCGGCTCTGTCGTTTGCACTTTTAAATTTAAAAGAGCAACTTTTAAGACTTCAAACAAGGCTAAGGAGCAGTTGGCAATGTCATCCCCCAAAGTGCTAAACCAACGGAGATCAATGGAGTGGCATGTTTAGATAAATAATATATTTTGGGAAAGGGAAACTTGAGTCCCCCCCTTCAGTCACATACGCCATGTACGATCCTCAGAATCCAGATTGAACACGATTAAGTTGAAAGTAATGGGATCAGGCAAATTCGCATTTGCATCTGGTTCTATTATTTTGGTTCAGGAAAACAGTTTTAAGTTTGTAATGGGAATGCGGCCTTAGAGCAGCAATTATCACATCTTTCTCCAGACATCCAGACAGAAGCCAGCTTCTTCAATAAGTGGAGGGCATTAGTTTTTTCTGTTCAGTTATTAAAGAAATTTGTATTTTATGGGAGTTGATCGGCAGTGGAACAACAGCCTGGAAACCCAAAGGTTGAAGATTCGATTCCTAGCATCACCCCAGAAGGTAGTGGCAAAAAGCTTCTGCATCTTCCAATAAAACTGTGTGGATATGCCCAAAGATCAACTGGTGTTGGCACTGATATGAAGGTAGCAAAACAACAAATGTTTGTACTCTTTGTACTACATCATCCGTTTACCATCTTGCTTAGAACTTTAACCAATGGCAGCCCACAGATTGGGATGGAGGGCAGGGGGGCAGGTAGAAAGCCTTTTCATCATTACAAAATGTGCTTCACTCAAAACCTCAGTACTAATTCCTGGGCTGCCGCCCTGATCAACATATCATGTGTTCTTATGCAACACTATTAGCAGATCCAAAGTGTACCAAGATTACAGAAGCCATCTGAGAAACAAATGAAATATGGTTACTGATGTGTGCCTGTGCGTGTGTGAGAGAGATAAACACTTAGTGTTTTACATGGTACAAACTATCAGTGTAACTAAGCAGTCAGTGTGAAACTGTGCTGAACAGACAGTTGAAAAGTTGGAGGACTCACTTTCAAATGTATCCCAAAGTGGTTCCCTCTTCTATCTTTTCAGCACAGGCTTATTTATAGATACTCCTGAACAAAAAGTCAGTATTAAATAGATTTCTTATCTTGGGATGAAGCAGTACCCACTCCTGCCCTCTCTATATTCTCACTTTGAAGTAATCACTTGTTGGATTACTGGACTTACAATCCTTGACCTTTACTTATGTTGGCATGAGAGAAACTGGGGTTGTTGTATGGAAAAGGGGACAGGGATCTGGCACCTTTAACAATTTTACAGGGGAAAAGAACTTTTAGTAGGTGATGCCTTCAGGAAGCTACATCTGGTGAAATCCGTTCCTCAATGTAGCTTTTGAAGATACAACATCACTGGCTGCAGCCATATTCATGCAACCTTTGAGCTGGTCTGGAGGCAAGAATCACAGTGGGCATATGTCACTTACCTCATTGTGTTTCTCTCTTGTTAGGGAAATGCTACTAACAAGGGAATTCTCCTCAAAGCAGTGTGATTCTGACCTGGGCCACTTTTTGCAGCAACAGAAACATTGCCGAAAGTCAGCCATGTTTTGTGCAACAAAATGTGCCCAAGGCAGGAACTGGGCCTGCTGAGAGTCACTCCTTTCCCCCAGCAGAAAGATGGAAGGCAATTCATTTCCACTAACATGTCCCAAGAAGTAAAGAGGATTAATAAAGGTGCATCAGTATGTGGTTGGAATAACACATCGGCTGACTGAAGTCTGGCTCACGTACACCCCCAGCTTCACGAGTGTCTTAACATTTGGAAACTCAGGGTTGTGGAGAGGGTGGATGGGGTGCCTGCATAAAGAGTGCCTTCATCTTATTTTCCTAACTGAAGGCCAATAACCTCTGGCAAAAGAAACTTTTCCCAATATAACATCACCATTGGCAGCAGCAGCTCTGGTATTATTAATACTATAGTATACTATATTGCAGTAACAGTATTAATGCTATTAATAATTATACTAATTAGCAATAAAACACTGTTAGTACTAATTATTGCTACCACTAATAATAAAAATTGGCATCAAAAATAATAAATTATGCAATTGAGTTCATGGTGGTTTATGAAGAACAGATTTGACTGTTTCTTCTGCTCAGTTTCATCACCTAAAAATAGATTCAAAGGTAAAAAAAAAAATTCTTTTTAAAAAGGCAGTAGATGAAGTGGAAAAATACATGGGAGAAATGTACACTGGATGAATTGCTTGCACATGGGCTTAAAAACAGCAGCAGTACCAACAGTGCTTTGTATTTATTTGGTTCCAATTCCTTTCAGCCCTAATTCCCCCTCTAGGGAAGTCCTGGTGCTAGTACCACAACTTACTGGCATCTTGTGTTACCCTGTAGCGGGGCCTTTTCAGTGATGGAGCCCAAATTCTGCAGTGTCTTTCCTCAGATGTTTGTGCCATTTCTTTTAGGTGTCTATTGAATATATTTTTCAGCCAGGCATTCCCAATAGAATCCCACCCAGTTTTTAATACTTTGCTGTTCTACTTGGCTTTAAGCTTGTTTTTCAGTTTATATTGTAAAGTGCTTCAGAATATTTTTAAAAATTCTGTATAGAAAATTTTAAAATCAATAAATTAATAACCATCCAAAACTCAATGGCAACAGAAGTTATATTCAACTAGTATCTAGAACAGCAGTTCTCAACCTGTTCGTCGCGACCCCTTTGGGGGTTGATCTACTCTTTCACAGGGATCATCAAGAAGTAGCAACAAAAATAATTTTATGGTTGGGAGTTAGGTTTAGGTTGGGGGTCACCACAACATGAAGAACTGTATTAAAGGGCTGCGACATTAAGAAGGTTGAGAACTATATTGGTGACTCTGGCCTTCCTCACATGCCTTTTGAATTATGGCCCTGGAGACACTTACTGAGAATGTCAGGCACTGCAAAAAGAGCCAATTAAGCAGTCCTGCACCAAAGAGAAACTGTCTGCTCTGTTGAGGGAATGATCAGTAAGCGGAAACCCACTTACTTTAGGCATGTAATGAGAACAGAGAAAGGGCTGGGATTAGAAAGAGACAACTAGAAGATCTTTTGAAGAGCCGTGAGACATTCCTAAAGACAGGTTAAAATGCTGAGCTTTTATCTGTATAGTCACCAGGGGGTCAAGCCTGATTCAATGGAGCCTAACAACAACTTCTCCTAACATGGCCTGTTGAAGTTCCCTCTTCCAAGTAAACATTTGGGGGGGTAAGAACTCCATCCTCTTTTACATCTGAATACTTTTTTGGTGGAGCCTGTCTTCCTGACCATTAGCTGTGTCAATTGTCCCCCCCTCCCCCCAAAGTTGCAAATGTTAATGTCCCTATAAGTCAATGTTGAAAATGCCTTTGAACATTAGGGCCTGATAGTTTGCTCTTTGAGCTTCAGGAAGGAAGGGCGGAAGGAGCCCACACCTTTTAAAATGCAGAAACAGTCGTTACATTTCCCTTTAAGATGTGTTCTCAACCTATGTTGATAGCAATTAATCCCAAAATATTTGGAATGACAGCTTTTTCTTTTTCTTTTTTCTGTTAATATTAAAACTGAATTTGAAAAGCCAAGGGGCTGTTTCATATGAACATATGGCTGAGATTGATAAACGCCAGATTGGGGCCTTTCAGGGTTCTGGCTACCTTGTCCCAATCTGGCTATAGCAATCATGTTCAAGTGAAGGGAGAGAAACCTAAGGAAACAGAACCACAGATCTCTCGTTTTGGGTTACCATATGGAAAATGGGACAAATCTATACAGAAAGAAGACACTTAAGCACGTTTTATTTACGCATTATGAGCAAACATCTGCTTAATTTTTTTTCTTCTGCCCAGATTTTAAAGTCCTAGGAGCTTTGTCCTCTTTTTCACATGGTAACCCAAAATTAGCCATTGTTGTTTCTTCACTTACCATACGGCATTCTCAGCTGCTACAAACTACATCCTTGAATTGACTACAAGAGTCAGATTCTTTCCAGCCTTTTCTATCCGCTGGCCTAGAATTTTTGCTCTGATATTCTTTGCCTCTACCTTGAACCTCTGACACTTCCCTTCAGCCTAGAATCCATTTTTCTAACATCTGGTGATTTTTTTTCACTCACATCAGCAGGCAATCAAATGCAGCTGTAAAAAAAAAAAAAAAAAAAAA
>MTQE01002208.1:32029785-32053532 GCA_014337955.1 Aspidoscelis marmoratus
AAAAAAAAAAAAAAAAAAAAGCCAACATAGAAAAGCTTCTGAATTGTTCTTTTATTTCCAGTGGGTTTTGATATATTGCCTTTTCTAAGGTTAGTGAGTTCTCTTTGTTGGGGTATCCTATTCCTAACTTTCTTAAATAGTGGAAATACATAGCGCAAATATGCTAGCTGGGCGGGCTGCAGCAATGTAGGTTTCTTGAAAATGGTCTCACCTTGTTTCAGAAGTCTGTAAAAAATAATGGATATATGCTTTGTGGCACTCAGAAGAACCAAGTAAACTGGGGAAAGGAGAATATGGAAGTCATTGTGTATTGCTGAGTTTGTGAATTATTTTCATGGTTTAAGTTTGATTTTCTTTAAGTCTTTCTTGTAACCCTCAGATACAAGCTCTTTCTCTGCTGCTCTGGAAGATAGGGCCAACTGTATCATTATGTAGATCAGTGGTTCTCAACCTGTGGGTCGGGACCCCTTTGGGGGTCGAACTACCCTTTCAGAGGGGTGTCGCGGCATTAGGAAGGTTGAGAACCACTGATGTAGATGCAGATGTGGGACAACCAAGGGGTGCCATGTGAAATTCTTGTGTTTTTATTGGCTAGGAGGTAAGACATGTGAGGGGGGGAAAGTGTAGTGGTGAGATTTTCCATATCGGATGCCTAAATAGACATTACAATATTCAATCCACGGAAGGCTAACTGCATCCACACCTAAATATTAATTCAGTTTCAGTCATCTTCAGAGCAAGAGAACACATCAGCCAAGTGACTGGTTGTTTTCTTTATATATTACCCAGCTTCAAAGTGGATTTTCTGAGTTAAATAATACTGAAAGAAAAACAGCTTATATCTTTGCTGTGTTATTTGACTCTGAAAGTGAACTGAAGCTGGATTAAAACTTAGGTGTGAATGAAGCCCAACTGGGGGTGTTTCTGCACTTACCTTCCCATCCACTGGATGGGAACATTGCATTAGAGACTAATGTCAGCCTAATCCCTGTGCAATCAGATACTTACCTGGATCTACTCACATGTCTAATCCACTGCAGGGCACATGTGCTGTTGCTGTTGCTATGGCAACAATGACATTCTGTGCATGTGCAGTCATGTCAAGGGTCATCTGAGACACCAGCATTCTTGCGTGGTACCTCAGATGATCCGTTATATCAGAAAGGGTGCAGATGGTCGCCTCTTGGATGTCTCAGATGACCCTTGACATGACTGCACATGCACAGAATGTCACTGTTGCCACAGCAACAGCAACAGCACATGTGCAGTCACACAGGGCACTGAACCAAAATGGCGGTGCCCTGCAATGGATTAGACATGTAAGGTTTTGGTTGGGACTGGGGAGGGTTGGGTTGGGTTGCTTACAGCTAGTATGCAATTAGTCAACCTCTGGGCAGGCAGGGAGAGTTTGTAGGCTATAAATGCCTCCTGCACCTGCCCAAAGGTTGACTAATTGCATACTACAGGACCAAGTGCTGAAACACCGCAGGATTGAAAAAAGGCGCCACTTGCAATGGCCTTGAACTTGTGGATCAGGGTTCAAAATGGAGGCTTGTTGTAATGTCTTGTTGGAGGACAGGACTCTTTGCAAATTCAGTGGCTAAGAGCAAAGGTATAGAAATGTCAACAGGGTTTTTGTTTCATTCTTAGGTTATTTTGACAACCAATTCCTACTTCTGCAAGTGTGTATTAATGCTACAGATGCTCCACATCCATTTATATCAAGCTAACCTAATCGAGGAATGGTCTGTTTTCCAAATGATCCTGGATTAAAGCTCCCAGCATCCTTATTGGCCAAGCCCACCAACTACTGGAGGACCAGATGTTTTGGCATTCTTTCCCCAACTTTACTCTACATGCACTCAAGTATATTGGCATTACCTATTGTCTAGTCAATCAGGCTTGGGATGATTGAAATGGTTGAAACCCATTATAAAAACTTCTTCATTAGAAGAATCATGGGGTGATTTATACACCTCAGATGCTTGTCCTGTTTTAAAGCTGCCACCATGATTCTGAGGAGAGAAATGACCATTTGCCTTGAACCTTAATTTCCTTTAGCCAGGAAAGAGGAGAGAGAGAGAGATTATTCCTGAGCAGTTCAAATATGTTTATCCTTTTCAGCTTGTTTGAAATTCTTGGGAGGAAGAGAAGGCGGGTACTAGTGGCCAAACCTGACTCCCAAATTGTGGTTGTGGTGGCCTTATCTTGGAAAAGGGCCTTAGACCAGTGCTGATTGTCTAGATGGATTGATGGCTGGAAAGGATGGAATCAGTCCAACATATATGAGAACCAAAAACCGGGGAAAACTTCATTTGACTTTGAAACTGTGGATTAACCAGTGCACAACAATGAGGCTGTGTTAACTGTAAACAGATATCAGCTTTCAAAGCAGAGGACGGATGGACCCAGACCTCAAGAAAGGCTCCCCTTCCTCGGTCACAAAGGTGTGTGGGGTTTAACTGGATGCCACAGCCAACTGGCAGCTGCAATTCACAATCAAAGAGTTTGGAGCTGCATTGTTAATTTCCCTTACTCAAACACCCCCGAGTAGTGTCTTTCTAGGATAATAGTAGGCAATTAAAACAGCACCTGGAAACAGGTTGAAAGAATTGCTGGGGGGAAGTTGAAGTGAAAATTCCAAGGCATTTTATATCATGGTGCAAGGACCCAGAGCATTATAGGCACTGTGCTAGACCCCCATTAGCTACACGTGAAATCTACCTGGAGCATGCACACCTATATAAGGTCTGCTGCCAGCACCACTCTATTGGTATCTATGTCAAAAACAAATAACACTGAGCAGCACTGAAAGTATAGAACTTTTTTCCTGAGTTTCCCCACCATCTCCACCAAAGGATACAATCTCTTCCTTCCTTCCTCCCTCCCTCCCTCCCTCCCTCCCTTCCTTCCTTCCTTCCTGTTGGGGGTCATTTTCTTTTTCCTTGATTGGGGGTTGGGGGCTGAGTGAAAGATTCAGCCCTGCTTTGTAAAGAAGCAACTGTTCCAGTCCTGCTTGAAATTCCAGATTCCTTTTAGTTGGCTTTCAAGAGCTAAAGTGAATAAATATGCCCCAAAGTGATGCTAGGAGGTAGTAATTATTTTAATTAGAAAAGGTGGCCTGGGAGAGTCCCTGGGTCTCAGTCTATTTTATGAAAATGTGAGGTGGGGGGAGAGAAAGGAAGAGGGGAACATACCACCAGGAGGTCTAGCACTTAATAAATGTGAACTGATTACAAATCTTCCTCCCCACAACTGTGCTTTTGTCTTAAATGGCTTAATAGGGTTTTTGTGCATGTGCCCACGTGTGTATTTAAAAAGGCGATATAAAAAGGGCATGACAGCTTAGGAAATAGAGGTGGATTTGGAATTTTAATTTGTAACACTGTTCCTGGGGAAAACAACTTGATTTGTGTTTGGCCTGGTGGAACCCAATTGCAGGAGTTTGGGATTCATGTCCAGACCAGCCCTTCCAGCCAACAATTGATTTCATTCCCATGGCTGATATTTTTCACTCTAGGCATTCATCTTGTTGGCAGGTGGATGTCCAACAGCTAGCGAGTCCTCCCTCCCCCAAAGTTAAATTTTAGAGGCTTTTTCTCTCTCCATGTAGTGAGATTCTCTCCTTGAACAGCTTTGCTGAGGTCAGCAGCTGCAGAGGCATTTGCGGGGGTTTCAGAATTCCAGCTAGAGGTGCAGCAGGGTTGTGATGATGAGGTTGGTTTTTGCTGGGAAAAAGCTGGGGGCGGGGAACAAAGCAACCCACCCACATTCTTGGGCCCTGTGAAGCCCACCAAGCTGGTAAGAGAGTGCTGTTGGGGAGGGGGAAAGAGGTTCTTCTCCTATTGAGACATTTCAGCCAGGAACGCGAAAAGCAAACCTTACCATTCCACAGCACTGTTAGAATGTGCCAGTTTGCTGCCAATGAAAGACCCCTTTTTAGGGGTTATTTCACAGGTTGCAAGTTAATTCTTTCCCCACCACCACCTTTCCAGCCAGGAATGTTCAAAACTCTTTGTAGCCATGGCAGTGCAGACAGCATGGCTTTTTACTAAAAAGTCTAAAGAAGAGAAAATCCAAGGTATTTTTGAACTTGGCATAACTAGTTTTCAACTTGATTGTTCAGCTTCAATAAGAAGGTAAGAAGAGACCTTGATGGGTCAGACAAAAAGCCATTTCATCCAGCAATCAGTGTCCAAACTCGGACACTGGGCTTAAATATGGTGTCCTTTTATGGTGCCAGTCTGCCATTAGGTGATGTACAGTATGCCTAATACAACATTACTTTGCCTTACAGCTGCTAGTAACCATGCCAAGCTTGGTGAGGGCATGGATCTGGTTGCCTGAGGTCTTTTATGTAAGGATGTGCACAATTTTTTTTTTTTTGTATTCAATTCATATTGAATTGGATGTAAGAAAATCCATATTTGTTTGAATAGATCCCCTTCCAATGAAGTGGGATTCAAATTCAATATGCAGATGTCCCATGGTACAGGCCTTGAGCTGTCCTCCTGATCTTGACTTGATCTTGCCCCTGATGCCACATTTTGGAGTTTCCCTTCACTTGGACATCGATGGCAAAATTGCCCATTGGCTTTGCGTCCTGGTAATTGGTACCCATATTCTACACCACCTCAGTCACTGAGATTTTTCTTGTTCCTACTTTGCTGCTCATCTGCCCTTCCCAATATCAATTTGTGAAAACAGCATGTGACAGAGCACTCATATCCCACAAAATGTACACAAGACCACACCATTTGCATCAAAATCACAGAACTCATATTCTTTGGAGGTGATTCCATGCCATTTTCCCCAGATCACAAAATTTGCAGTATGGGGCCGTGCTGAGTGGCTTTGCAGTTTAAGAGCCCATTGTGAAAGCAGTCAATGAGAAAGCAGTATGAGACAAGGACAATGCGATTTAAATTTGCCTGGAGTTTCCAGTCTACTGCAAGCTATTATATCTGTGCACAATGGTTTTTCAGTATGCCTTATCAACCACACAGACCTTAAGAAAGGCTGAATGGAATTCAGGTTGAAGAATCAAAGCAAAGAAATCCCACATGTACAGCAGCATCTGCTTCATCTGGAGGTATGTTCAGGTATGTCACTCTGAGGTGAAAGCCCCTGAGTCAGTATTTTTGTAGGTTTGGCCCAACCTATACATCCAAGCCAATGGTGTCTTCCCCTGGTGAATGTCCGTCGCTGGCTCCAGACAACAGCCAAAAATCATGCGAACAAGCGATATTCTGGAATAAAGCACCTTCGGAATAATCATTTGTCTAGAAAGCACAAGGCTGGCTGGCATTATCTGAGTGATCTAACGTACACATCCACATATTTTGACAGTGCAAAATAACCAGAAGTGCCCATTACATGTGCACAGCTACCTTTTTTGAACCCCACATATACTTCAAAATTAGGGATACACAAAAAGGATATTTCTCTCATTTGTGTCTCTGTCATGTGAAAGGAGAGAAAAATATAAGGCTTCACCTTCTACCCAAATCTTTTTCAAAAGTTCAGGGTGAATGGAACCTTGGGCCCTTCTGCTTCCCGATCACCGCTGCACTTCCAGAACCAGCTACTCCAGAGGAGATAGTGGTGGCAGCCGCTTTTCCTGATGCAGCCTCATCGGTGCTCCTGTTGCCTGTCTAGAGTGCTCTAGAGGGCCAGTGGGATGTTTTGTCCTGCAGCATGGGCTCACCACCACGGCTGCCACCCCTCAGAGCATTCCAGAGGACTGAGTGCATGTTTTGGCCAGTAGTGTGAGCTCACCGCCCCTCCTTCTGCCCAAGTGCTTTGACCAGAAGCACAGCCTTGCTGCCCATCCAGAGCACTCCAGAGGACCAGCCAGATGTTTTTCTCAGTGGCACTGCCACCACCACTGCTGGCATCTCCCCACCAGAGCACTCTAGAAGGCCAGCTGGGTGCTTTGGCCAAATATTACAAAACCTTGCCTGGAGGGCCAATGGCTTCATGCCTGTTCGCCTTCGTGCACAAATGCGAAGGTAATGAAAACCTTCAGCGCACCCCTATTCAAGATGGTGGCTCCCAGTACCAGCATCCAGAAAGATAAGATATATAGTGCCACATTCAGAGTTGCCTTTTCACCCCTATATCGTAGGGCTATGTGGGGGTTGCCACAGATACATGTGGCAGCCAAGAGGTGCTGCATCATTGGTTAATCCTGCTTATTGTTCAATATGTACTGCTAATAAGGATACGAACCCAATGGCAGTTCAGATCCTCTGATGCCCTGTGGGATATATGCCATAGAGACTAAGGCACTCTGCATATCTTTGTAATGGATGAGTGAAATCTTTTAGAACGGTCTCATGGACTGACTGAATGGAAAGACTTTCCTTGTGCATTGATGGTAAAGCAATTTAATCAGGCCCCCTGGGAATGGCTGGCTTCCTCTAGGGGCCTCGATGGGGGGAGTTATGGGGACTGGCCACCCTGGGGCCCTGCTTCAGTTGCCACATAATGAAGATGTGGCTTCTGTTGAGTTCTGGGACAGGGTATAATATGATTATAAGAATGGACAGAACCAGATGGAACTAAATTGGATACAAGAAGCTGCGTGCAACGTGGTGTACTCAGATGCAAATCTGGATATTGGCTCACTTCCTGTTTCCTCTCCTTCTGTACCTGCTTCTGCATGCCACAAAATTGCCCCCAGAAGCTCTCCTGCGGGGCTCATCCAGGACTTGTGTAACACGCAGCACATCCTGTTGCTGCCCCTGAGAAATAATGTATGCCGTGTCTGAGGCCTTCAGTGTTGCAAAATTGCCACACCACCCACCCTCCCAGCTGTTCTGCTCTGCCCTGCCTCCGATACTAATGGCTTTTTAGCCTCTCTCTCACTCTCTGACTCCCTGTTCACCCCCAGCCCGCCCTGTTGGGTCTGATTAGTAATGAGAAGAGAGTCTGCCATTCTCTCCATCGCAATCACTCAAGCTTCCTTCTGGGAAAGTTCAGCAATTAACTTTTGGTGAAGATGCTTTTGAAACACACAAGAAATCAGAAAGCCAAATGGAGGGGGGGAGGAACAGAGTAGTGAACCCAGGGTTAGGGCGGGGTGAGGCATGCTGAACCCAAAGGCATTCCACAAATTGAAACAGGCTGGGACTCCTGGGAAGGGAAAGGAGGGGGCAGTAGTCCCATATGACAAGTTCAACAACAGATGTTGCTTCCCTCCACCCCTTCCTTCTTCCCTGCTGCATGCAGCAGGGTCAGCCCAGTTCCAGAAGCATTAAGAAAAGTCCAGGCTTGCTCGGTCAGAATTCCAAAGGCAGAAAATGCTGCAGCAGAAGTTTTGTTTATACATAGCATTAAAGGGCTAGATTCCAAAAGGGTTCCCCCCCCCCCCGTGGAATTCTATGGACATGCACCATTCTAGTTGTTCTGGGGTTTCCATTATAGATAAGTTTCCACCATAGATAAGTTATTACCAGGAGGCATCTACTCTGGTCTCGTTGTCTTGGAATGTCTTGGTCTAGAGCGTGTTCTGACTCTTCTCCTTGTACGTATTCTTTCAAAATTCTCTGCAGGTCAGAACCACACCAGCTGCCTCTCACACTAGAACTGCCAAGTCTGGCTGTGAAGATTGATGCTGACTGCCTAAATGGACCGCTTCCCTGCTTTCTGCTATAGTAAACAGGGCTCAAGTCTTGCCCCAAACTGCAGGACAAGAGTTCTGCAAATGGAAGGAACAAGAAAACCCTGAGGGCAAGATAATCCCTTCTCGCACATTGAAGTGCTGCCCTGGAGCTCTTAGCGTTGCCAAGCCTAATCTTCAAAGCTGGGCCTGGCAGCTCAGGCCCCAGACACAAGCTAGAGGAGCAGCGACCATTTTTCCAGGTGTGGGAAAAGAGCAACGGTTGTTTCCTCATCATAAGTAGTCAAACACAGTCTGCAAAGCTCACGTGTACAGTACATGAAACTGCCGCTACGCAGGGGTGTGCAGGAATGCAATTTTTACATTCTATTCCATTTCCATCGAATATTCAAATGTTCAAATTCATACGAATAGAGAAAAAAGAAGGTATTCAAATTCAAACCAATTCAAATACCTTCTTGTCTATTCAAACGGATATTAGATTTGTATTTCGTGATACGAATGTCGACAATATTCATATGCGTCTGTATGCATCCGTACGGATCCCATTTTTATCCCGTATGCATCCCGTTTTCGTCTCACATGTACAATGCGCATGGATACGAATAAAATGTGTACAGATACATACGTAATCAGCTCTCAATCGTCGTCGAATGCACTCTGGATCCGTTGCAAATTTGACTGGCGCTGCTGCTTTCCCACCTCCCCAGGTTCATGAATGTAACAAAGTTTCATACAAATGTTCGAAAGCATTCAGTTCAAATACTGAGGTCAATGTACTAACATCCCAACATTCAATTCATACATGGATGTCTGAATTCATCCGAATTTGTATGAATATCAAATATTACAAATATTCCTACACATCCCCACCTGTGGTGCTGGCAGAAGAATTAAGCATACTTACCTGTAAAAGCTGGAAATGTGTAAGGTGAATCAGCATAACATTTCCAATAAGACCTTGCTGCATTTTAGGATGAAAAATTATACTCACTTGCAGGGGTGTGCACGAATGCAATTTTCAATTCTGAATGTATCCGAATAACAAAAAACCTGAGTGTCCTGGTGTGTCAGCCAGGGACAGAGTTATTCTTAACTCTAGCTAAAAATTCTTAACATTCAATCAGGTGAATAAGGAAATGAAAGAGAAAGAATCAGCAAGACACTCAGTGTGGGAATGTTTATTAGCCACTGCAAATTTGATTGCTAAGCATGGGTGGACATAATTCATTGAGAAGATAATGCTAGATTCCAAGCACTTTAGCACCCTGGGAGGAGGAGTACCATGGGTTGGGCCCCCACAATTCAATGAATTTTTCACCTGTGTTTCCCCTGTTGTTACACACATGTAGAGTCAACTGTGGCCCCAGAATGAAGCCACAATCTCCCTTTTCTAGTACAGGAAGAGTTTCTTAAGGTACTTCTTCCCCTCTCCTGTTCTTTTAAAAAATCTTTAAAGAACCTTAATTGAAAATGAAAGCAGTGAAGAGGGGAGGAGACGTAACTACAGGAAGCAACGGAGGTATACCTTTCTCAATCATTAGCAAATGTAAAAAGACCCAAGTACACTCACACACAAGAGGGAGGACTGCAGTGCTAGAAAAGACAGGCTTATTTGGAAGGCAAAAGCACCAGTACTTTGGCTAACTCCTTGTATTTTTGTAGTAATGAAACAACATATAGAACTCAGTACACAAATTGGTCTTGCTTGCCTCTGCAGCTCAGCCTCATGAAATGTAAAATAACTCCAGTTATCAGCCTAGATCCGAGTTGGCTTTTGCCTCTTTGTGGCAACAATACTTGGAAGGATGAAGCCACCTTGATCCAGGAACATGTAACAAGCCTGTAAGGAGGGAGAACAAATTTGAGCCTCATCTCCAAAGTGATTTCCAGTTCATAGCTCTCAGAAACCCACATACACACCAAAGTTCAGCTTTGTGCTAGGACAGACCAGAGTTCAGCTTTTGAAGAATGATATTCAAAGAGACTTGTATGTAGCGGATCCTGGTTTCAGTTCTTGCTAGCGATGTGCACAAATATTCAAAACATTCAAAATTCAATCAAATGTATTTGAATTTGGACATTTGAATTTGAATTGAATATCTATAAATTTGAATTTAAACATTCAAATGAATTTCAAATTTTTGAATCATTTGTATGAATCATTTGGACATTCGTTATGTGTACGGATATGTACACAATGCATCCTTTCCTGTACGCATTTTCCCCACATCCATACATGTTTGCATGGATCCATATGGGATGCATACGGGCATATACGAATGTTGTCAACATTTGTATTTGCAAATATGGATTGAAAATTCACATGAATAGATTTGAATGTATTTGATTTGATTTGAATGTGGGTACTTTTGAATTTTAAATATTCAAATCAATTTGAATTTTCAGATGTTTGATTCAAATCAAATCGGATCCTGAAAATTGCATTCGTGCACACCCCTAGTTTTTGCAGTGATGGCCAATACAAAGTGGAAGTGGATTTTGAAATGACAAAATATCTCCAAAGACAAGTAATGGACCCCAGAGTAAACAAGCGACATTGGAGACATAGCTGTGGAGTCAAAAGGTCTTTCTGCATATACTTTTAGTCTAGATGGTTTGATTCCATTTTTTGGGCCACTTTTGTCCAGTTATTGGTGCATAGTAGACAGACTCTGGTCCTGCTAGTCGCTGCTGGTCTTTTTGTCTTCACAAAACAGACCATATTCTGGATCAGGAGACCCAAAATGGCCTCCAGGTCCAACTCTGCTCTAGAATACTGGTAGATCTTGATAACAAGGTCCACTGGCATACTAGGACCATGAAGAACCCATTTCAGCAGTGCATCTTGTTGCAATACTAAAATAGATCCCTAGAGGCTCCAAGGACAGGAACTTTCATTCCTGACCTTCAGGGCTGGCTTTCAAGCTAACACAAGCTTTAGGGTTAGTGCAGAGACTGATCCAGAAGAGATCAGGATCAACAACTGCCTGATCCAGATCTACAGATCCAGAACTGTACAAGCAAGTTTATAAACACCGCAAGACACATAGTGGGGGACAAGGTTTCAAGGTTCAGATAGGGCTCCATGCATATCAAGCTAACCTTCACAAAGCCAAGAGTCATCTGACAGGTAATCATCTCAACACTGAATATTTTCTCTTCTCTGAACTTGCACCATTCAGTAAGGAGAGAGAGAAGTGCAGGAACCAGGGAAAGAAACAGTACAATGTATACTATCCAAACTGTGTTCATGTTAAACTATGCAGAGCACATAATGGCTGAAAAACAGATTGTAATATACTGTGGCAGGTCAAAAGAAGAAAAACTGCCCATTCAAAAAGATTGACATATTTGCTTAGAAGGCAACAATCATGAATCGTCTAACATAAAGCCCTTAGCTTCTCTCTGTGTATCTGTCACAAGACTGCCCTGATCCCAACTGCACAAGTGTGGAGTCAGCCTGGACAGCCAGTGGAGGCCCAGGCAGCTGGCTGTGGTCTAGGGTTAACATATGGAAAAGAAAACAGGGTTCCTGCTTCTTTAATGGTTGCACAGAAGAGGAAATTTCAGCAGGTGTTGAATGACAATCTACATCTACAGAAATTCCCTCTTCCACACAACTATTAAAGGAGAAAGAACATCCTCTTTTTCATGCAGGATTGAGCAGAACTGCATCCTTAATTGTTGGGGCATCTATATATGTTGGATGCCCAGCTTTGCACCTTCTGCCAGTCAGTGTGTCTAAATGATGCACAAGGATGACGACAGATACAAAACACTGAAAGGTTAACTCTTTTTACACCTCTTTAAAGTAGATTAAGAGTCATCTTTTTCAAAAGTAGTGAACTTCTGACTACCACATGCCTCCATATCTGCACAGGTTGGGAAACCAAGGGCCTTTCTGCACTTGGCCTTATTCTGAAATGTGTCCAGTGCAGTAGTCCACATGCTAGTGCAGACACTGGCATCTGATCCCTATCGCAAGATACATTCCAGAATAAGGCAT
Organism: Aspidoscelis marmoratus; assembly: GCA_014337955.1. NCBI lineage: Eukaryota > Metazoa > Chordata > Lepidosauria > Squamata > Teiidae > Aspidoscelis > Aspidoscelis marmoratus. Next base: position 32,041,419 of record MTQE01002208.1, read on the forward strand.
TTTCACTCCCTTTAACCTACCTTGCTGTCTCCCTTTCCAGCCACAATGAGCATTCAGTCATTACTGGCTTGTCAGGAACCCTGGAAGCTTCCTCTTCCTTTTTATTGAAGAGTCAGTTAAATGTGACACAGAAGAAAATGATTAGTAATAAGGTGCCTCTGTGATCTTCTCAAACCTTCTTGAATTCTAGGAAAGCTATGTCACCAAAAGATGAGATTTAGGACCCCACCAGGTGTGTGTCTTTCCTTTTGCCAGTTGCCATTTCCCCTAATACATTGCTGGCACTTAGCCAGCACTTTTTAGACCTAACTCTAAAGAGTTTACCTCCTCCTCAAACTAATAAGTGTACATCATTCCTAATCTGTCTCCATGACAACAAAAAATTTGGCATCTTTTCCACAGCACATTAATATTATCCATATATACCCGCCTGCCCACCCACCCACCCACTTAAATGACATTTGGATGGCTACTTTTCACAAGAACTATATTCTACCTACAAAACTAAGTCCAAAAGTTTTAGTTGGAGCCTGGGTTCTCAAGCCTCTTTGGTGAGTGAGTTGCTGTGGTGATGGGCAGACTTCAGTGACTGGTTTGAATGGTTTGTGAAGACACAGCTGGGGATGCTTACCACGGCTGTCCTTAAGTCAGAGAATCCCTTTTTCTCCCCAAACTTGTGTTAAAAGCATGGGCGAATCCCCACGGCAAGCTTATTTCGGATTCAATACGGGTTCAATCCTCGCAGACCCCACATCAGTTTGGCTTAACACGCTTTCCGCATGTTAAATCACCCCAAAGCATTGTAAATGTTAACCCTCATTTCAACAGGTCTCACTCCGGTTCGTGCACTTGATACGTGTTACATTTTTTACTGTGGGGACCCTACCGTTTTAAGGGATGAGAATGCATGTTTAGGGTTTCCCTCCCCCAATATCTTGCTTCCAAAGACAATGATGTCAGTGTAAAAATCCAACCTTCACAGCAGCCGCTACACTGTAGCAATCCAGGCACTTCACACCTGATAACAATGTTGCAATTTTGCACAATTCTAGCTCTTTGGAGTTCTGACCTTTAAAGGGAAAAGGAAAGCAGGGGCAGGTTCTGGGAGATGTGTGAATGTTTAAAGCAAGGGGGCTTGGGTTGCTGCTGCTGCTGTGTGCCCTGGGCAATGGGGAGAATCGCTGGCTGCCCACTGCCGGTTTTCCTCCATCCAGGCAAGTGGCAGCCACCCAGCCAGGCTTCGTGAAGGGGTCCGTTATGGGTGGCGCGTTCACGCCAGGAGGAAGAGGGCAGGGCAGCCCCGAAAAGCCGCTTTTAGAAAGTACCCACTTGAGTCCCCCCTTGAGTCACATATGCCACTTATGATCCTCAGAATCTGGATCAAATGCATTTAAGCTGAAAGTAATGGGAACAGGTAAATTCCCATTTGCATCTGGTTCTATTATTTCGGTTTAGGGAAACTGGATTAAGCTTATAATGGGGATGCGCTTCATGTGATTGATTGATTGATTGATTGATTGATTGATTGATTGATTGATTGATTGATTGATTGATTGATTGATTGATTGATTGATTGATTGATTGATTGATTGATTGACTGATTGACTGATTGACTGATTGATCGATTCTGGCCTATACCTGGAGGTCTCTGGGTGGGTAACAACTTCTAAAATCAAGCATCATTTAACATCATTAAAACATTAAAACAATAACAGCATCTGCCAGTGGGAAAAGTATACCCCCATTTAACCAAAGGCCATCCAGTGATGTCCTAGATGCTCAGCAATGATGGCATGAACAGCTCGACAGAAAGCTATGACATCCCTTAGTAAAGGGAGACTATGGCAACGTGTCAATGGCAATGGAGCAGCTGGATTACATTAGCAAGATATTGGACTAGATTGACATATTTCCACTCGGTGCACTCATGTTCTGTGAATACAGTCTTTGCATTAAGTCAGCAGTTATTTCTAGGGCAACACCTAGAAGTATAGCAATTGTTAAACCACTGAGTTAACCAGGAAACCAAAACCCTGCATGCTACTGGATGTTTAAAACAAACAAATAAATAAGAAAGAAAACTACTGTAGATTTGAACATATCATTTGAAAGATATGTTTGCTTTTGTGTTAGGCTATGGTACAGATTGTATTTCACAGTGACAATTGTTGCCATTAAGGTCATAGAAAAAGAGATAGGATGCTTTGAACTATTTGCTGTTACATTAGAATATACATTTGGAGCTACTACATAGAATTCTTTGCCAAATAGCTATTGTTTCAGATAGGAGATAGTTATTATACCAGCAAAATGGTACATTAAATCAGTGCATAAAACTAACGGTCTAAACAGGAAATTTAACCCTATCATACTTCAGCCCTACTGATTTTTAATTCTTACTTACTTACAGTGTTGACTGTCAGCCTTCAAACTTTATTCTCCTGTAGCTTCTTCCCTTCTCTACAAAGGCCCTAGCTAAACACAAGGCTTACCTCATGCTTCAAAATGAATTCCAGATGAAACCGTATGAGTTTCAGGTTAAGGAAAAAACAGATCTAATAGTTAAAGCACATCTAGCATGTTTGCTTTAATTTCCCTATCAATGTAGAACCTCTTTGTGGATCTCCTCCTGGATTTAATTCCACCCAAGTAAGATTCCTTTTACCTCATTATTAGGGTGCCTCCAGAGGGCAATTGCAGGATCTAAAGAAGATCCTGTGGTTGCCCTTGCCGCCCTTGCCAGTCATAGGAAGCAATTGTGGACTTGCCTACTGTCTGCCAGATTGTTTCATTATAATTCCTCTTGTAGCAACCCAGAAACCAACCAGTCCTTCCCTGGCAAGTTGAAAGATGAAGCAAGAGCAAGGGTAGGCACACGCACAGAGATAACACGTGCAAGGGAAACTCCAGTGTGGTTGGCAGACAGGGCCAGGGTTTGCATGCTGTGCCTCCCCAGTCATCTCAACATCATTTTAGGACAGTCAGGAATAGGAATGTGCCCGAATAATATAATATATTATTTGACTCAAATTCAAATGCCAATATATATATTGGCATTTGAATTTGAGTCAAATCGAATGTCAAAGCATTCAATTCAATTCAAATGTTTAGAACCTGAATGCAACAAAATCCGATTCAAATTAAATATATTCAAAACTATTCATTTGAATGTTAGATCCAAATCTGAAGATACGAATGTCAACAACATTTGTATGTGTTATACATATCTGTGCGCATTTCATATGCATCCCATTTTATCCTGTATGCATCCTGTTTTTCTCCCGTATTATAAGCGCAAATGCGTACAGATACGTATGATATTTGTACAGATATGTATATAATATATCCGTACCTGTACTTTCAAATGCTTTGAATCATTCGAAATTCATTCAAATGTTTAAATTCGAATGTGTAGACATTCTATTCGAATGTCCACATTCAATCAAATTCAATCGAATTTCAAATGTTTAGAACGTTTGTGCACGTTCCTAGTCAGGAATCCTTCCAGTGATATAAGGACAAGCAATGGTTGCTATGGAAGCTGAGAGGAGATCCATCCATCTCTTACCTGCACCAGGAGAATGAGAATACACACACCCTTTCCTGTAGGGAGTTCCGGCAATTTTACAAAGTCATTTCAGGACAAATTCAAGTGAGAGCCCAAATATCTTATTTATATCTGCGGGGGCTATTTGCCCCTGATCTTGTCAGTCTGGGAATCTCATTTTGGTTGTCAGTTCCTTCTGCTACGCAAATCTCAGAATACAGTGAAGAAAGACTCCTTTTGATTTCCCCATTGTCCCCGTGGTAATGATTTGGTGCCAGGCTGTCAGGCATAAAAATCATGGGATTAGTTATAAAATGGAGTTTGATGGATTTATAGGCAGTGCCATAGAAGGGGCTCGGCTACTCGCGGATCTTTTTGTAATCTAGTGCTTCAATCAGATTGCCTGTAGAACTGCAGAGGTCACAGAGAAATCCCCGTTCAATCTATTCCACTTTGTTTTCTGCTGTTTCTCTTTCCTTTGTTCTCTACAGCAACCTTCTTCAGGGGACAGGTAAACCTTCCTAAGGAAGCAGGGTGCAAACTCCCTAGGCAGGAGAACGAACACAGCAAAACCAAAGGCACCTTCTGGAGGAGAGTGCTAGCTGGCATTAATGCCTGATGATCATCCTTATATGAGTTAATCCAAATATTAGACGGTAGGGAGGGATAACCGGCTCTTGTGACATTTGGGCTTCTCCTTCAAGACTTCGGCTCCCAAAGGTCAGGGGATAAATCTTGCAGCCTGCCCTGTGAATCCAGATTTTCTTAAACTCATCTATAATAAATTCCATGGAGAACAGTAGGATTCTGTTGAAATCCAAATCAACGGGGAAAGTGACATACATTGTCCTAAACTCCCCAGACTACAGCACGCTGACGCATTCATATCAGTAAAAATAGCTGCTTATGGAAAATAGCCTGAATAAGACTATTTGATAAGGAATGTGGCAGAGGTGGCAGTGGTGGTGGTTCTAGTAGCAATTTCATCAGCTACTCTGATTGTTGCTCTTGGAGGCAACTCAAAACTCCTTGTTCTGGTGTACGGTTAAGGCAGAATGGTCTCCTGGCTAGGAAAGTAAGATTACTTTGCAGACTGAAACCAAAAATATGCACAGGGTGCAATAACAGGGGCAGGTGGGAAAACAACTGTTCAGCCACACTGATGTGCCCAAGCCACCTAGTTGTGGTAGTTTTTGGGATTCCTCTGGTAACTGGGCTCCTGGTAAAAAAGATAGCCTCACTGAGCAGTAGCTAGGCAGTAGCTAGGCAGACATTTTGCCCAGGTTCTTTCTCTACTCTCCGAGCAGGAAAAAACTATATTAATAAATAATAATCAGCACTAGGGGTGTGCACAAATGCAATTTTCGGGATTCGATTCAATTAGAATCAAATATCCAAAAATTCGATTCAATTCTTTAAAATTCAAATTTAACCAAATTTGCTTCGAATTAAGCAAATTTGAATCTATTTGAATTTTCTATTCAAACTTGCACGTATGAATGTCAACAAAATTAATATGTGTCCATATGCATCCGTACACATCCATACACGTCCGTATGCATCTTGTAGTTATCCCATATGCAAGCCGTTTTCATCCTGAACAGATCTGCGCAAATGTGTACAGATGTGGAAAAGATGCATATGTGCAAGTACACATTGTATACAAGCCCGTACACATGCAAATGTCTGGATAATTCAAACAAATAGATCCGAAATTCAAAATTCGTTCTAATTTTTAAATTCGAACTTATGGACATTCGATTCTAATTTGAATGACAAAATTGAGATGAATTCAAATGAATTTTGAATACCTTTGAATATTTGTGCACATTCCTAATCAGCACTCTTATATCCCACCCTTCACTCAAAGATCCCAGGATGGATTACAACAATAAAAATATAAAATATATAAAATATACTTCAAATATATTTAAAATATCTCTTTCCCACCCTTCCTGGCAAGGCAACTTTCAGAGGATCCTCAGCATCAAAGGCCTGGGGGAAGAGGTATGTTTTAACTAGGCCCCAAAAGCCATATAATGTAGGCGCCATATAATGAAGTCTGGAAACCACCACAAAAAAGGCCACACATAGCACTGCAAGCCTTGACCATCTTTTGGACTAGTCTAATGGCTGCTCACAGACAGGAACGACAAGGGCAAGGAGGAAATGCTGAGCACAGCCAATGACTCAACAGCAACTCAAACAAAGGAAGAACTGACAAAGAGCAGACATCTATAAGAAGGGAAACAAGATCTAGAAAGACACCATTCACCTTTGACTCGTCCAAGAACAAAATCCTCTGAAGATGGATATCGTAGCTACATCCGAAAGCTTACGTACGCAGAAGAAGAAACCTGGATTCCAGCATAGTAGCCCAATAACTGCTACAAATGAGACTCTTGCTTTACGTTTCTGAAAAAGAGACAGAAGGCTGGGAACAGGCACATATATTTAGATATAATTGGTTAAGACGCAAGTAGTGAGTAATGAAGTAAGCTATTTAACTGACACCCAAAATTATCTGTAACAACATATGTTAAATTATGAAAGAATGCATAAAGGAAAAGATTTCTAGAAAATTCATAGTTCTGTCGTAAGCTAGAACTTCTAAAAATGGGGATTTTCTACATCCAGATATACTTCTCATCAACAAATGCAAGGTATGGGGGGGGGGGGCAGACACAAGAGATGTCCCTTAAATTCAGATCCTCCTTGAACAGTCCTCAGAAGCGTCTTCTGTGATCCTTGAAGTTCTTGCTGCGAAACAGATAATTTTTCACGTACATCTGACATGGGATCTCCAGAATGTCCTTTATTTTGTATGCTGACCTAGGTAGAAGCCACTGCTAACCTGTAGCTGGGGTCCCTGTGAACCACGCCAGATGTATTTTGGGACTGTGGGGTGTCCATTTTATCCCATGGGATGTGGTGGCCATGTGGATCCTGCACCTGATCTACTCTTGGGAGCATTCCACTGGGAGCCACTGTAAAGTGGTCTCCTGCACCTTCTGAGGGGTTCCCATTTTTGCTGCTACCATGCAGAGAGGCTGGAGAGCCTCAAGTCTTATTCGGGAGCCTGGAGCCAAGGCAGGAGTGACCCAGGTCCTGCTCTGGACCCTGGAAGCATTTTCCCTTTCTCTTTAAGCCAGTTCACTTCCAAAACCATTCACAGGTCCACAAGGAAACTTCCCCAGCCTGTGGCTTTGAAGCTAGGGAATTTTTGTTCCCTGGCTTTGCAGCAAGGCTGGGATTGGGTAGCTGTGATGCAGACAGCTGCCACTGTGCCCCATTCCTGGTGTGATCAGCCAGGAGCATTTCCTGCAGCACACACAAGTGGCACTGCATGCTAGGGTGTGCATGGAGCCAATTTCCACATTCTGTTTGAGATTAATAGGATGTGGAAAGATTCAGCTCCAGCTGAATAGTACCCTCTACGGATGTGGCGTTATTCATATCCATGCATGGATATTCTATGAATATCCGTGCATGGAACAAATAAATCCTCCCCCCTCCATTCCCACCCCCTTCGCACTTACCTCATCTCCTCACTGTCGTGCCATCCAGGGCCTGGGCCACCACCAGACCACTCCCAAATGTAAGGGGGCACAGGGGAGCTGGGTGGGAGTGCTCTGCTGGCACGCCGCCTTCCGGAACGCCAAACAGACACTGTCTCCAGTTTCTGGAAAGCCTGTTTGGCATTCCAGAAGGCCCGGAAACAGGCCCACATGCCACCAAAGTGCCCCCACAGGTAAATGGGTGCTGGGAAGGTGGGCAGGAGCGCTTCGGTCATGCCCCGGACCTCTTCCTGGGTCCTCCAGAATGCCAAATAGGCTTTCCAGAACCTGGAGACAGCACCTGTTTGGCATTCCAGAAGGACCCGGGAAGAGGCCCAGGGCACCACCAAAGCAGATAAGGGGGCCCCAGGAGAAGACCCTGGGGGAGGTTTGGGGTAGAAAGGCCCAGGTAGGGAGGCCCCAGGGAATCCAGTATCGTTAGAAGCTTCTACCAAAGCTTCCATGGATGCTAGATTATCCAATTTGTGGACAGATAGAGCCCTACAAATTCACATTGGTCCGAATTCTGAATGTGCCAAATTATTCATGTATATTCCTACTGTGTGCAGAAGCTGTCAAAGCAGAAGCACCTTGGTGGACTAGAAAGAACCACAAGAGCTATCATATGAACCTCAATCAGCTAGCCTCACTTCACTCCATTTATTTATTTATTACATATTTATTTGCCTTATGCCCTGTTTCCTTGCCCAGCTTGAGGCAACTTACATATCATATCATATCATCATATCATATCATAACATATCATATCATACGTAGGGATGTGCACAATTTTTTTTTTCATTCGATTCATATTGAATCAAATGCAAGAAAATTTGTATCTGCTTGAATAGACCCCCTTTGCATGTGGTAGGACTCAAGTTCAATATGAATGTTCAGTCCCATATGAATCCCACAAGAATGCAAATGAATCCTATACAAATCCCATATGAAGCTTCATACGAATGTATCAAAACACTCAATTTGAGTTTGAATGTCTGAATTTGTACGAATTCGCATGAATTCTGAATGTTATGAATATTTGTACGCATCCCTAATACATATCATATCAAACTGAAGCAAACAATTTAGGCTGCGTTCACACTTAAATTTTAATCCAGCTTCAGCCCACCTTCAGAGAGAAATAACTCATTAGCAGAGTGACAGGCTGTTTTCTTTTGGCTTTTATCCAAGTCAGCAAACCCACCTTTGGATTAAGTAATGTGGGCGATCAGTCCCTTTGCTGACGTGTTCTTCCACTCTGAAACAACTGGACCAAAAATTTGGTGCGAACACAGCTAAAATCCAAATAAACTATGACAATAAAAACATTCCTGAAAACAAATATGAAAACCAACGTTTAAAACATAATTTAAACCTCTGTAAGGATGCTCCAGTGAACTCAGAACATGTCCATGCCACATGGCAACCTGTTTTGGGAAATGAGATCTTGCAGAGAGGGAAGAAAGTCAGAGGGTTCAAAAGCGGGTTTGATATATGATATGGGAGTCAGCCTTCCAATGGAAAGATGTGGGAACTTCTGGGCCAAGACAGGCTAATCATCTCATCCCTGTCAAAGGCATCCAAACCGAAACATCTTGATAGCACACCTATTGCAGGGGGGTAGCAAGTCTCCAAATTTCAGCAACGGCTCAACTGCTGGCTTCTTTCGCTGCCCACATTTTAGTGAAACAAGACTGAAACTCCCCTCCCTCCCCCTCCTGTTTCGCTCCTATGGCTCTTGGCCTTCCACAAATACAGTAAGCAATAACCACTAAAGAAATACATAGTGTTTTTTTTAACAAAACCATTGTAATTTCTCTCCATTCTTTCCTTATGCTCAGTGCAAAAAAAAAACCCCACACAACCTGGCGTCAGACAGATGCCTGGTAGGGCCCAATGAAGAAACTCAGTGAGGATTTTCCAACATAAATTAAAACAAATTGCATTTTTATATCACAAATAAGGGCAGTTTTATAGTTTTTATTGCATAACAACCATTAATGAAGTGCAGTTTCAGGAGGCCTTAATTGCTCAGAGACTAAAGTTCAATTCATATCTACAGCACACACTAGAAAGATGCAATGTGTCATTGGTCACGTACCTGGCATATTGGAAATGTAAATAAATTTATGGTCACTATTAGGAAGACAGGAGAGAAGGAGCTGTATTTATCTCATCTGTTTTTATAAAAGGGTGGTTATAGAACAGAGAAATAAAAAAAATGCCTCAAAGAAAAGCAGTGGTACAGCAACACTTTTGTAATAACTGGGTCTTCTGATCTGGGCCAAGCAGATGCCCAAGACTAGCATATGGATCCTATCATCATGACTTGACATCCTAACAAAACAATGCAGATGGAATTTTAGGAGAAGAAAGCAGAACAGAGGTGGTTTGAATAAGTTTTGCTTGCATTTGCCAAACAGTTTTCTTTATAGAAGAAGAGTTGGCTTTTCTACCCTGCTTTTCTCACCCATTTAAGTGGACTCAAAGTGGCTGACAAAGCTTTCTGGTCTTCTCCCCACAACAGAACACCCTGTGAGGTGGGCGGGGCTGTGAGAGCTCAGAAGAGAGCCGTGACTAGCCCAAGAACATCCAGCTGGCTTTGTGGGGGAGGGCAGAATCAAACTCAGTATTCCCAGATTAGAGTCCGGCTCCCTAACCACTAGGCCAAACATTTTTTTCAGGGGGAAAAATGGAGATTGCTAAGTAAGGAACAGTGGTAGTCTCTGCAAAATCCAAAAGCCCAAACAACAGTACTTCTGATAATGCAAAATAACCTGAGAAACGTGTCCCACATTTTCTCCATTGACAAAGAGGAATTTGGTGAATTCACACTTACCTGCAGGTGGACACTCCTAGATGCTGCATCCACACTTCACAGAGTCATTTCTTTACAAGAAGTGACTCCGTGCAAGCAGAAGCCACACACACACACACACACAGTGTATAGCAGTAGAGCACTGTAACACTTTTACCTCTGTACTAGCAGCAGGCCTGGAAAAGCCCTACAAACTTCATTTGCACCTTTTCCGGGTGGAAAGCATGCAGGTGGAGCATATGACTAGGTGGTACAGACATGCTGTATGGTGCATCATCCATTCAGTGTGGCAATGGCACCACACAGGTGTGTTGGCGGCATTGCAGCTCCGTGATTATCTCCATAGGGAAGCGCTGGTAAAGTTTGGGATAGATAAGGCATTCCAAAGTGTAGACACTGGCTCTCTTAGGGACAGATTCTATCCAGGAGTTGCACTCCAGGATCCTCAATTATACTGTGTCCTGTTGCACTGCATTGACTCTGTACACTTAGTGGTATCATTACTTTTCTTCCAAAGAGTTCAAGTTGGCAAATATAAATCACCCCTTTGTTTTACACTTACAACAATTAGATGAAGTAGGTTGGGTTGGAAGGAGATGACTGGCACAAGGACATCCGCTGAGCTTCCACACCCAAGTGGGGATCTGAACCTTGGTTTCCCAGGATCTTTCCACACCTACCTTCCCTGTTTCAGGACAGGCAGGCTACCTGATCCTGAAACAAGCAACCCATCCAAAGCTGAGACCAGGGGTCAATTCGCACTTCAACCTGTAGTCAACAATTAGGCGACATCTGGGCAGGTGCAACTGCACTTACAGAAGGTGTTTACATGCTAGAAACACCCGTCTGCCCAAAAGTTGCATAATTGCTGACTAGGTGTGAAGCACAAAATTGTGCTCCACAACCTTGCCAACCCTTACCCCAACTTACCTGATAGCATCCAGCCAGTGTCCAGCCAGCAACCATTTGCCCCTCTACTGGACCGAGAGGTCATTGGAGCTGCCGTGCAAGCATGCTAGCAACTCTGCTGGCCTCCTGACATGACTGTGACTGCGCAGAGTGTCAGCCTCGTCATAGCAATAACGCTGATGTATGTGCAGTTGTGGAGGGTGTCGCACTTGAGATGGTGGCACCCTGAAGAGGACTGGCCAGTGATCGAACAGAAGTAAGTGTTTGATCATGGTGTGTGTGTGTAAGCTGATGTTGACCAGCAATCACAAGTACGAGTGTGAAAATGCCCCACTGCCACTGGAGCAGAACAGGGCTATCCACATTTTGATGGTTTGTTTTGCTTCAGCCCCATACACTGCCTCCAGAGAACCCTCAAGGCCCTGTGTGGCAGGAACAAAAGTTCTCAATATTCAGAGTTTCCAGACTTACCTTTTTTGGGGCTGGACCTACTCATGGTGGCACTCCCTGGAACACCACCTAAAAGCATCCTCCATAGTATATCAGACCTCAGAGGTTTGCTGTCTGCACAGCTCCATAGTACAGTATACCAGCTCTAGGCCAGTTCTAGACTTCAGTGTTGAGGTCTATGGCTATAATAGGCTATAGTACCATTTGGAGTTCTCTGGTCCAGTCTGCACTTCATTTATTGTTGAAGACTTATGATGGAGGTGGGATCTCTGTTATCTGCCCCCAATGGAGAAAGGACCCCAGGTCCTACACCATTTCCTCACTTGTCTGACTGCCCTGTACACTGTCTGTCCCAAGCTGGGATGGAAAACTCCTGGCATGGAATAAGGCTGTCCACATTGGGATAATCTGCTCTATGCCAGCCTTAGTGCCAACTTTGGAGCCAGCTTGGGGGTGGGTCAAATGCTCCAAGAACAAAGACCCATTTCAGTGGCACACCTTCTTACATCATCGAATTGGGCCCCTCTGTGGTAAACTGGACTAGGATTCCACCTTAGCCTAGTAAATGAAGTGTACTAGAAGGGGGAGTGGCCTCCCTTATCCCACACAGGAGTGGCCATAATGCAGTGGTGGAGTAATTACCAGGAAAGAAAAGATCCCCCAGGTGAAAGCAATGGCAAACCACCTCTGTATCTGCCAAAGAAACTTCATTGGTACACTCTTGCAGTTACGAAGGGTCAACCCCAATTGGATGGTGCCTACGGTACCAACAACTTAAAAGATCATTGTGGCCGCATCCCCACGACGTCGTTATCTCGAATTCAAAACGTTTT